>JACBWW010000011.1:5848200-6165819 GCA_020086605.1 Lanius collurio | reverse complement strand
AAGGAACCATATTACTTTTCTAGTATTTACATATCTGGATATATATTATATATATGATATATGTAGTATACGTTTTATTTATATATATATATATGTACATAGATAATGTGCATAAAATATATATGGAAAATAGATATGAGTAAATGTTGTAAAAAAAGTTTTTTTACCCAGATATGTCAAAAATAGAAAAGTAATATGGTTCCTTGTGCTTCCATTTCCCCATGTGTAGCAAAATCCTTTTAAATTATATTGTCATCAAAAGCCTTCTACTGAAGGAGAAGCAGCAGAGTATTGTGAGGTTCCCAGCCACTGATGATATTCTACTCAAAAAGCATGACACAAGTCTGTTACACTTCAAAAGGAAAAAGCAAACAAACAATATCTCATTTGGAAATAGAAATGAAAACTTACTGAATTTCTCCTTTGATAGAAAGCTCAGATTGTATCACATCTCTGGAGCCACCTACTGAAATAAAGGTTTCTGCTTTGTGTGCAGTGTGGTGGGTAATTTCTACACAGAACATGCCGGTCTGTATCACTTCTCCCTGCAAAAATAGTTAATTTGGCCTGAAACTGGGTAATGCAATGGACCATCCTTTCTCCCCCATTTTCCTTATTAGAAGCTTCAGGAAAATTCTGTGTAGGCTGTTAGGAAGCATACTCAATGGTTTATACTCCTCAGACTGCTGGGTCTGGAAAGTCATGTGATCTCCACTGTGTTCTTTATTTTCAGCTTCAACTCCAAAACAAGTAGGAAACCTGATTTTGTTTTCTGTTTTCCAAGACAAAGAACTAGCTGCAAGCAAAATCTTTTAAAAACGAGCATTATCAATATTTTAATTAAACATTTTTAATATTTCTTCACATCTTAACAAATTTGTAATAAAATACATTTAAGCATATATATTTTAATAGTCAGTACTAAGTCTTTGTAAAACACCATGTTGCTTAGTAAAAAAAAAGCTAGCTAATTTTTTATTAACTTGAGCAGTGAAGACATTCAGTGTGTAAAAACTAGTTGAGTTATACTTCCCAATTTGCCCAGAGGAGCCTGGAAAGATGTGCTCTTACATGTTAAGCTATCTTTTAAAAGGAGATGCAAGAAAAGGCATTTCTGTAATGTTAAGTGAAATGAAAGCTCAAAGTGTGCAAGAAAAAATTGTACTTCTTAAATATCCACTGCATCTTTGCTTTTATATAATTCTTGAAGCTGAAAAAATCTCATGTAATCCAACAGTCTCCAATAATTTAGAAGGATTAAATTGCTTTTACTTACAAAAGCAATTTGGATTGCAAAAAGGATAGCTATTTCACATTTTTATACATTTTTTTCTTTATTTTGTTAAACTTATTTATCTGTCCTGAATAGAATGAAAACACTCAAAAAATCTGAGTTTAACTTGTCACAGTCACAGAAAAATTGTTTCTGCACTAGGGTGACAGACAATTTTAATCCTATATTCTTTCCTGTGATGGTGTCCCAGAAGCCCTTTTATTTGCCAACAGTGCAGAGTTTTACTCATAGCAGAAAGCCACCTCTCACTACCATGTAGTTCAGATCTTCTATTTCCATGTGGTGGCATCTCCAATTCATGGTCAAATGACCACTTACCTTATAAATTAAATTTCCACGGTCCATGTGGTTCACATTATAGCTTATTAGTCAAGAAACAGTAATGTCATCATGTGCACCACTGCATTAGCACAAACAGAGACACTTATACCCATGGGCTCAGAGCCAGCTCATGAAAAGCTGTTGTATGAATAACATAACTCTATTACAGATTCAGTGCTTTGTGAAGAGCTGGACACCTTCCACTGGCACCAAAGTCATGAAACAACACTACTTGATTGAAAAATATGAGGGTGAAGGAGGGACAGATAGAAGTAACCATAAGATTCTTTGTGCATAAGGAATATTCTTATCCTAAACTAATTCTTTTAAACATTCCTAAATGAAATTAAATCAAGATCTTTATGAATAAGGAATTATGGATACACTTAGAAATGCTATGACCCTTGGCAGTTTTATCCTGCTCATTTTTTTTTCAGTATCTACTCTTTCATCAGCACAAGCTCAACAAGTCTATACATATAAGTGTGTACGTGTATAGATACACACATACATATGTATATATATGCACACACACACGTATATATACATACACACCCCCGTCATCCCTCACAGCTGCCTTTGATTTTTTCTTCTGCCTATCTCCCTGATATTCAGGTCACTGTATATATACAAGGTATATATATCATGTATCTATACAGACAGAGTTTACCTTCCTGTGTGTATTCACCCAAAATATATATGAAAATGCATAGCTACACTATGGTAGAGTGAGAAGATGATTCTTCTTTCTTACAAATAAGGTTTAAAACTTTGAGAAAGAACAGGAAAATCATCTGCTAGTGACAAACACCTTCAACAAAACTTGAAAATTTACATGAGCAAATGAAAATTACCAAGCTTGACATAGGAGACCTACAGCCAAATAAAATTTATCACTGATTCATGAGTTTCCCATAGCAGAAAAAGAATTCTACAAACTACAAGAATATTAAGCTTTCTCTGGGCCTGGTAGAAAAGCTCCTAAGTAATCCCCTTAGTCAAGAATTCCCAGTTGCAATTGATTGAATTTTCAAAAACTGGTTTTGAAAAGCAAAGTCCATTTTAATAATTTCTGATACCACTGGTGCTATCCCATCTGAGTACCAGAATGCCCTGTCAGATTGGGCATATCTAGCCATGCTAGCAGCCATCAATGCGAGACTCAGGATTAAGAAAGTTTAATATATCTCTGCTGACACTCTGGGTTTGCTCACATATGTTTTACATATGCAGTTTACCAGCATCAAAAAACTTCAGAAAGTGCCAAAAATACCAATAGTTTCTTTGGTAGTCATCCTTTCATAGTGACTCACATAATTTCCCACTGCAATAAAGCATTAAAACAGCACTGGAAATTATTTGATCGATAAGCTTAATTTGAAGACTTGCTTTGTAACCTCTTTAATCTTTCAGATATTCTACAGAAGGGTGTGGGGAAGGAATGAAAAATCCCAAACCAACCAAATGAAAGCAAGACCCAAGCAAACAACAACTAAAAACCCCCATGACTTTTTTTTGGGCAGCTTTAATTGTACTGACCTGCCAAATTTTAAATTTGTATTGCATTATTTATATATCAAACTCATCTTTTCCAGAAATTGTTTCACTCTTATAATTCAAAGGTTTATAAGAAATTATAGAAGGTTTGACCATTTCTCAGGAAGAATTTAGAACAGAAAAACATCACATAGTATTGTTTCAGAATCCTGAGTTTATCTATTTCGTTCCAGATTAAATAAGTCTACTGCAAGCTTTATCCCTTCTAAGAACATGCTGAAATCTGAGCACAGAAGCCTTATAATTATGCATAGGAAGCCTTGGTAACTCAAGGAAGATAGGTTTGATTTTTTGCATACTAAACAAATGAGTTTTTCATACTATCTTTTTCAAACCCAAATTTGGTTGAGGCAGAAAGTATTTATCTAAATGTCAAAGACTTATGAATACCTGGAAGCACAACACATGCTTTCTTTAGTGAGATTATTATACTTTTTCTCCAACAAATAGCAGTTCCCACTGAAGAATTATTTAGATCTTCTTAGAACTTTTCACAGCAAGCGTGTTTGGGATCAAATCCTAAACTTAAAATATCCAAAAGGCTCTTCAAGTGTTGTATAATTCCCACTGGTTTTGTTTTCCTTATTTATTTATTTCAATTACTTATACACATTCAGTAGGAGATGTAGCATGGATTTCAGCACAATGGCCTTCACACTTCCAGATAACATATCTACGGCAGATTCCGGAGTCAGTGTAATCCCACGTGCTTTAGTGGAGGTTTAGGAAGAGACACTTCAGTGTTGGGTGAATTATTCTGGCTTTCCACACAACACCTGTTTGAAAGCAAGGTTAACGTTTCTTCTTTCACAATGGATGAGAGGACGAGCCCTGGCTTCTGGAATATGCTGTCAAGGGACTCCCACTCACCAGATTTCAACCAGAATACTAATTTTGCTGCAATCGACTGCCAGCAGCTGTGATTCTTTTACAAAAGAAGGTTTTCTACCATGTTTCTCCATAGATTGAAAGGGAAAAAAATATACTTTATCTTAAATTAATGTTACTGAAACATGAAGCAGTAAAGCAAATACTTTTAAAGACAAAGTTTTCAAAGTTTTAGTGCAACTAGTTAACAGCACTGTTATATTTCAGAGCTATGATTACTTTGCTATTTTGTAAGTAGAGTTAAGGTTTTGAAGCATTTATGAACATGATTTTTCAAAGTTCAGCCTCTTATTTTTCTCTCAACAGAGAGCTGGGGCTAGGGAGGTAGAGACTTGACTTTTTGGTCTCTTAAATATAGCTGTTTGTGATTCCAAATAATTTGAATCAATAGGAAAAATAAATAAGAATGTATCATAAAAATTCTGTGAACACTACAGCCACTGTCTTTCCTGGGCAGCTCTGTCACTGTGCGCTTTAACATCTCAACCAGAGGGGTGTCTGAATTTTAGAAGTCCCAGTGCTTAAGATTTTTTTCTTAATGTAATGTTAGATTACTTGTTACTCTTCTTCATGTCACAAAGTAGGCAAGACTGCATCTTAAGATAAGAAAGTCTTTAAGTCTGTAAGGTGTGGAACTGGAGTAAGCAAATTAGTGGCAGGGCCTGCCTGCTGTTCAAAGACAGGGAAGGAATAGAAGACAAAACAGCCGATGTAGTTACATTTGAGAAAATGATCATGCCATGTGATACTTTCTGACTCAAGTGTTTTTTTGTTTGTTTCTCCCAAGTTATTTTTCTTTCCTACATCTGTTCATTTAACACTTCTAGATTTATTACTGATGATGCTTCCAGATGACAGATTTCTTGGAGAGTATATGACCAGTAGTATTGCAGCTCATCTCAAAACACATTTGTCAAGATTGTGACATGATGCCTGACAATAGCAAGGAACTAGACTCACTGACTCCAACACCACATTTGGTTTAACTAGATCCCAGAGTGAGGTAATTAAAAAAAAAATAAATCTTAAAACTCTTTCCATTTGGATGGAAAAACAGTGAAAATGATGCCCACAGCACATTCTGATGAAAACATCTTGGCTGTAGCTACTTAAGGTACTAACATACATTGGCACTTCTTGTAATATTCTTCTAATGCCAAGTTAAAATCACACTCTTCAAATATTCTGCCACAGCAAAATGCTTTCATATTAGTACATTTCTAAACCAGACTTAAGGATAAGCTGGGTACACTATAGCCATCTAGATTTATACAAAGCATATGTCTATATAGATTTAAATACTTCCAGGTTGACATAAAAAAAATGAATTTAAGCTTTAAAAGAAAGACAAGCCATATATAGTAGATGGAAGAGACATTTCCTGACAGAAAGAAATAACTAAATTGTTAATTTAAATATTTAGATGATCACTATCAGCTGCTGCTTACTGTCTGAATAGGTGGGGTTTACACCTGGGCATACTCAAAGGGTACAAGCATTTTTAACAGTAGAAGGAAGAGGAGATAACAAGAGGAGATAACACTTAAGGAAGAAAAGATAACCAACCAATCAACCAAACCAACTCCCCCACCACCCCATGCACTTAATATCTTATCTGTTAGGAAAAAAACCTCCTGTCACACGCTGTCTGGCATGTGTGAAATTTTGAGCTGTCTCAGTGACTTTAACACTTCAAAGCCTGTTCCATTTTCTCCAAACAAAAACCTAACTGAACCTAAACTAAACAAACACAGGTGTATTTACCAAGCAGCTAAGCTATGCTGTTCAGATTATTTCTATAGTCTGACAGTAAGACTGACACCTTCCCTGTCTCAATTCTCTTGGCTCAATCCATGTAGTCTGCATAACTCAACATCTTAGTAAGTCTTCAGGCAGCTTTGCAAGTTACCAAGCCTCTCCTTCCAACAAACTTCATCAAGTAGTTTGAAAGCAGCAGTACTGCTGCATGAAAGTTAAATTTACTAGCAGGTAAACAAAAGGCTTCTGAGATATCTGTTTGTTTACAGAAAAAAAGTGTCATGTTTTGCCTATAATGCTATGAACATCATGTCAAAACTTTGCAATACAAAGATATATTTATATACATAACAGCACACAAAATCTGTACTAACTGTAAGCTTCCAGAAAAGCTATTTTTTAAAAGCAAAATCAAATGATTGCAAGGAGCTCCTTCGTGACTTTCAGTTTGGGCTCACTCTGACTATTCACCTCTCTAAGCAAAGAGACAAAAGAAACCTTCCATGGGGAAAGATTAACTCTATCTTAAATTAGACATTGTTTTTCTTTATTTAGTTATTGGAAGTCATTGCAGGACTGTAAATTAGTGTCTTAAATAGTTACTTATGTAGTAGTTGTTATCTCTCAGTAAAATGCGACATATAAAAAACCTTACTTTGAACTCCATCATCCTTAACTTCTGCTCTGGCATCAATGTTATGCTTAGAGTTGGTTTTCTTTTTCCTCATTTTTATACTTCCATGTACAGAAAGGTAAATTTAGATTCAAGATTACATGACATTAAACATGAGATATTCAACTGCGCTACATCCACTTTCACAGCTAGTGATATATGACTATAGAACACATCTGGGTACTGTTTTCATCTTCAAAGGTTCCTGGAAAAATTACTTTTTGTATTAATCATCTACTGGTAATGGAATGATGAAAAACTGTGATCAAGCACTTACACATCCTGTCTGTCCAGAACAACTTGTGCATGCTGTTGCATTGAATGACTCCTTAGTAATCCCAGGAATATTAGAAACAACTCTGAAATACTAGATACATCTAACGATTCTTAGTTGGCCCTGCACAACTCTTGTGGGCTAAAATATGTAGGAAGAAGAAAAGAAGGGGGAAAAAGATGTCAGTAAGATATTTGAAACAAACTTTATTGCTTAATATTTCTTAAGTATTGTTTATGAAGGCGATGAATACAGCAGCAAAATCCCCACAGAATCATTTCATCTTTGCATACAAACATGCATGTGTTGCTTTGGTGTCATTTGAATGGCCTGTTGACTTGGAACCAATAACTTCTTTTGTTTTCTCTCCCTAGCAAGATAAACTATACCCTTGCTCTTGCTTGAAAATTTGTTTTACTTCTATTTTCGTTCTGAAAACCTGAGCAGCACACAAATGTGTGAGTGCAGTGCACAAGTGCGCACACACACACACACACACACACACACACACACACGCACACATTCACACACATACTGCTTAATCAAGTTACCTCTGCTGAGAAAATAAGATCATGAGAAAATAAGATCATAAGATCATCAAAATCTCTGAGCACTAAGATTTTGACTAATGTAGAGTGTATTAAGTTAGAGGGAACTGTCTGCAGCTCAACATCAAGTGAAAAAAGGATCTTGGAATGTACCATTGTTCTGGACTTCAGTACATTTCTTAGTGTTGCAAACAGTGCTCAACAGATTCCCTTCGTAGATGCAATAGGTGCCTGTAAAGTCTGGGGAAAAAGAAACCTCTATAGCCATTACAAGTAGTGCTGGAAAAATTGTTGAATCATGTCCAAATTACAGAATTATTTTTTTTCTAAAATTTAATAACTTTACTGATTTTATAACTTAGCAAAATTTTGTTAAAATTGTTAAAGGTTGTGTACTAATGTAAACCTATAAATCAATAATCATACTTAGAGCCCCTGAAGCTTTAAGGAATTTCAGAAACAACTCATTAGTCTTTTTTCCTTTAACAAAGTGATTACAAAAAGTAGACAGCACACATTTGTAGTTATATCTTGTAGTAGTCATGTATCTGATGGCCCTACTCTCAAAAGACACTTGAGCAACCAAGCAAAAAATCAAAAGTGGGGATTTTTTGTTGAGTAATTTTTTCTTCTCAATTTAAATTGTTATTAATAAGGCAAATCCACATAGAATATAGAGCAGTGGATAGTGACATTTCTAAAATCTTCATCTTTATAAACATTTTGAAGATTTTTACAGTTCAAAAGATCAAAGGAAGAAATTTATAGATAGGGAGAAAAGAAAGAGCAGTACTTAAACTAGATGAAAAGATGAGAAAGACAGACAGTGCCCAAGTGCAATAAGTATCATTTTAAATGCAAAGAACCTTTATTTATTTTAGAACTGGTGGGAGATGTTGTCATGAATGTAATCATAGCTCTTCTGTCAACCCTACAATCTCCAAGCAAGCTCATTTTTTTTATATCACCTAATTGTGTGCTCCATCCATAATATTGTTTCACAAAAGATCTTCCAGAAGTTGTCCATGTCTCTTCCAAGGAGTTTGCAGATTTGAAGGGAAATTCTCTGATTGGTAGACAATATGACGTAGTTACAAGTACATAGTTTAGGTGTTCATGTAACAAATTATAAATTTATTTTGTGTATGATAAGAAAAAATTTGATATTTAGTATTTGTTTGCTTCTTTTGTTTCAGTTTCTTTTTAAGGATTTTTGATTAATACTCCCTAAGTACTGTTTATGAAGGGGATGAATACAGCAGTTTGTTATTAAATATTTGGGTTGTTTTGTTATTAAGTTCAAAGGCCAGTAGTGATGAGAAATTAAAGATGGTTAGTATAACTATACATACAGTATCTCACCTTAAATATTCAGTCTTTTGAAGGCAAATGTTATTCTGTCAAAACTTTCTTGATCAAATAGAGTGTGGCAGGGAGAGGGTAAGCTGTAAAGGAATTCACAATAGAATGAGATTACTGTCAAGTTCTTTAAATGTATTTTAATAGTAAGTTGGTATAATCAAGAAGTCCTGACATAAAATAAACAATCTCCATGCAAAGCTACTTGAAAAAACTGAGAAGTTTCCTGATGAAAAAGACTCAAACACAACAGCTTCACTCCTGATATTTCAAGTTCCAGTTGTTCATGCAAATGCATCTTGCCCTTTCTGTCCTTACACTAGGATTGTGCATTATCATTATTTTGATTTTTCCACTGTCAGGCAGCATTATTCACACATAACATTTCCACAGTGATTTTCATTTATGAGGAAATCTTTAGTATAAATGTGGTACACAGTTGTCATACTATTAATGCAAAGATTCAAGCAGCAATATTTCAGAGATTTTGTTTTGCTGATACCACTATAACCACTATCAAAACAACATTTCTTCACTGGAAAGTTTCTGACACCTGGATGCAAGCTCTCTAGGAGATTTACAGCAAAAATGGAGGCAGGAAGCTAATACAACTAGCAAGATACAAACTCAGGTAGCATTATGAATACCTTACTGTCAGCCTCAATCAAAGTTTTTCAGTCCCTTGTGCCTACAGATGAGATACAAGGACCCCTTTTGGCCCCTATGTTCAGGATTATCAACAAACTGTGGAGTTCAGAGGAAGGTCGCAGAATGGGTAAGTAACTTGAACATGTGACATACCAGGAGAAACTGAGAGAACTGGATTTATTTAGGCTGTAGAAGAGAAAGCTGAGGAAGGATCTGATTGCAATCCTCATCTACCTAAGAGAAACTATAACAAAGGCAGGGCTGGGCTCTTCTTCATAATGTATCTTAATAAAACACAAGCTACAACACGTAGGTTTCAAAGTGAATGTGAGCCAAAAATTCTGCATGAAAGAAGCACATGACTGTTGGAAAATATTGCCTTGGAAAGTTATGAAAACTCCATTTCTGGAGGGTCTCAAAACTCGCCTGAAGAACACCCTGAGCAATCAGATATACTATTGAAGCTAGCCCTGATTTGAGCAGAGCGTGAGCCAGCCTACCCATGGAGGTCCCTCCATTTTTTTTTGACTAGTTTTGTTGCGATATTACTTGAAGGCAAGAAAGACAGTGCATCTGATTCATGAGAACTTTGAAATAAAAACCAATTTCCTGACAGAAATTCACAGGAGTGCAGTAGTCGAGACACCAAACAAGTATAACAATATATCATAGTGCCTGACTACATGGTCCCATACAGTGGGAAGAGTACACGAAAATTTCAAGTTGTTTGAACCATTCTTCTGGTTTAATTTTTCAATTCAATTGCATGCTACAGTTACACTTGCAAAGCTACTAGTTTCAGGCTGCCAGAGTAAATGCAAGTGGTTTTAGGGTCATAAGGAATATTATACTATAAATATGAGCTGGATAAAAGCTGAAAGACTGAAAAGCTTACTCAACACTTCAAGCACAATCTTTCCCTTTTGTCTCACATTTTGATAATTCAAACTTTTACTACTGGTGAGGAAAATAACTAGATTGGAGATCTTTAATTTGTTGCAAAGCTGTTGCAACAATTCTTGTGATTCAAAGATAGCACACAAATTGGTGTGATTATCATTCTCTGCATGATGTTGGCAGTATAAAAATAAAGAAGAAATTAATTTAAAGAAGTTCTAAGTGGTTAGAGAATGACTTCACAGCACTTTGAAACTCACGTCATTGTTGGAAGTACTGGCCTTATGACAAAATATTCCAAGAAGAGGAAGAAGGGATCCACAGTTGGCAGCCACCATCTAATGCCACACTGAAATGTTGGTGATCGTAAGAGTAGAGAGAGGCACACTTGGTAAAAGAAAGCATTTCAGACTGCCTTTGTTTTCTGTGAGCAATCTTGATGCTGAACTTTCATTGGTCCCTATGGTGTGCTGAGTGATATTTGAGACTTTGTAGTACAAAAGCTATTTTATTCTTGTAGAATAAGAATGTTTTAGATTTTTTTTTTTGCTAATGCAGGATAATATTTTATTACATAAATATTAACAGCCAGCTTTTGTCAGATATCTTTAGTATATTAAAAAAAAAATCTCTAAAAAATTCTGACTGATTTGTTTATGCTACAATCTAAACATATTGCTCATTAGCCACTTTCAGCACATTTTAAATCCCTTGGAACAGTTAAAGATAAATATTAATGTTTTGGAAAGCTTTGAGAAAACCAATTCTTTATAATTTCAAATGGACTTTGGTAGCTTTGTAAAAAAAATCCCACCTATCTTTCATGAATTTTCAACTCCATGGCTAATGTAACGATCGTAATTCATGTCAGGAATATCTATAAAGAGTTAAATGAATGAGAGGTTTATTGTGTCTGAGGGAGAATTTCCCAGTGTAAACCTGAGGATCTTAACTTTCATATTCCTTGTGAGTCTTTCAGAATAGAGAACCAACTGTTATTCTCCTCACTCCAAAATAGTTAAATATGTAAAAGCTTGTATAGCCATGTTGAAGATGGAAAATAATTGATGTTTTCTGAAATAATAGTTGTGTTGCTAACATCTTCCTCATACTTAAATCAATATTTTTATAAAAAATTGTAAGTCTTGATCGAATGGATTAAATTATTGAAGAAAATAAGTATTGATTTTTTCAAGTTTATTCTAAGGCTGAATGCTCAGGGAAAACTCTTTAATATAAAAAACTTAATACATCTAGGAAGCTGTCAGATAATTCAATCTCTGAAATGTATTTATGTATTAATTATTGTATATTAATTGTGTTATTATCTACAGAAAAATGTTTCAGAAGTGCAGGAAACATTATTTCCCAAATGTACAAAAAGAAAAAGCATTTTTGTTTACAGATTGTTTTTTTGAATTAAAGCTAATTAAAAATTATTAATATTTAGAATCAGAATGTTGAATAGGAGAATGACAGAAAACCTGGCAAAAATGTATTGTGTTGGCATTCACTTGTCTACCTCTGTCACTTAAGTGTATATGTGTATCACAATGAGTCTGCCTGGAATAAAGTTAATTCTCTTCATAGCAGCCTGTATGGTGCTGTGGTTTGGATTTGTAACAAAAACAGTGTTGATAACACACTTGTATTTTGGCTATTGATGGGTAGAGTTCGTACAACATTAAGGCTCTCCCTTCTACCCACTCTGTGTCCCTGAGCAAACAGCACAAAAAGTTGGGAGGGAATGGCTGACCAGAGTTGGCCAAAGGAATATTCAGTACCATACAATGCTCTGCTCAGTAATACAAGCTGAAATGGAATGGAAGAGAGGAATATTTTAATCTTCCTCCTAGTGTGAAGTAGTAAATAAATTGTTTATTTTGCTTTCTTGCCCACAGAGATTTTCTTCATTCTTTAAACCGTTTCTGTCTCAACTCACAAGTTTTCTCACATTTTCTTCTCTGATTCTCTTCTAAATCCCTCCTGCAGTGGGGAGAGACCAAGTGATTGGCAGGGTACTTATTAGGGTCAGTGTCATACATATGTACATACACACTTCTCTGTATTCTTTCATGAGGCCAGACTGCATGTGGCACTTATTGCTATGATCTAGTTAACATGGCAGTATTTGGTCACAGGCTGGACTTGATGATCTCAGAGGTCTTTTCCAACTTAAATGATTCTATGATTCTGTGATAAGTTTGCACATCCATATGTACACTTTGCTCTCCAAGCCAGTAAAGTGAAGACAGTTCACCTTCTAAACTTTTTTCTTAAAGCTCCATATTCTAGGAAACTTTTATTTTTGTGGTTGGATATTCCACTTGTTTGCTTTGTTTTAGTTGACATTAAGCTTTCTCATGGTAATGGTTATCTGAGAAGCTTTAAGGATGGCATGGGAATCATAGCTGGAGTTCCAGTGTGGAAACATTCCAGCAGAGTTTCTATCTGATGACATAAATAGACAAGAAGTAAAATGAAGTTATTCAGATCTTTTTAATGGTTGAATCACTTCCCTGTTGTAATTAATGACAGCTCCAAATAACAGTGCCTAAATATCTGAAGAATTTCAATTTTGTCAGTTAACAGTTTTGCATGAAGATACTCAAGGATTTCAACATGCAAAAAGTGTTTGTGAACTCAATTGCATTTTCAACACATATTCTTTTAACCGCATCCTCACAATTCTCCTGTTTTAACTATTCCTGGTTCTAGTGTAATGGTGAGAAGGAGCATGCACAGCTGATCCCACGAGTGTTGTATGGGTAAATTTATAAATTTTTTTTCTGACCATCCCAATCAAGTAAGAGTGAAACAATATCTGGTTTTGAAATTCCCAGAGAAGCCACACTACTGTTTGAGAGAAACCAGTGGTCAGTAAGTTTGAGTGAAAATTGGAAACAAGATAAACTTGGCAGTGGAGTATTATATTTTACTTCAAATTTACCATATATTAATCATTATTTCAGAGTTAAATATTTGGCAACACATTAGATCAAGATGCTTACTGTATATCACATATCTCTATACTGAATCTCAATGTTGTCATTGATATTGGAAGAAAAAAATTCTAAACTCTTAAAAAAATTACTATAGAAAACCATCTTTTTTTAAACAAATAAAGTTAAGCTGACAACTCTAATTTGCATCTATTTTTCTGGAGCAAGATTTTGTTGTCATGTTTCCTTCATGTATTTTCAGGTTCAAATTCTTTGGTTAAAAGATTATATGTTCTGTGCAAATATTTTATACAACATCACTAATTTTTTCCTTTATTTTATTAGATTTTATTTGAAATTACTTGAAGTAATTTCAAATAAATTACTGCTTCAGTACTGCAGTAACTCTTGAATGCATCAAATGAATATCTCATAATTTTTAGAAATATTTCCTTTAAAGCCATCCCTCAATTTCTGCCCTCTAAGATGGTGTGCCATAAATACAAAGAGTAATTTTATGAAATATGCTGCATATCCTAAAATGAAACTGATGTTTTTTGTATAACTCCTTGTTCTAATTTATTTTCTATTTCAATCAGCACTCAGTGTACTTTGGGAGAGTGGGACTTTCTCAACATTACATGAGCAATAAAAATTCGAGGTCTTGAATTCTTTCATTTAGCTTTATTCTCAGTGAACTTTACTGCATAAAGTGATGGAGTATATCTGGAGCTAGGGATGTGCAATCCCAGTACCTTAGGATGGATGAAGCATGAAATATTCAGCAACCCCTTGTCTAATTTCCTCACCTGACACACAAACACTGAAATGTTTAAGTCCTGGCTACCAGAAAGCTATCTTTATGCTAGACAGAAGATAAGTTATTTTTAGGTTCTTGCTGGGATGAGGAATGTCTGCCCTGTTTTATGTTGTTGCCTTCAGGAAAGCAAATAGGAGAAATGGCAAAAGATTATTGACTAAGCAGCAGAGAAAGGCAAAAAAATGAAATCTCTTCTAAAAGTGCTATTAACAGTCAGAAAAACATAGATTGGTAACACCTTCAGCAGGTACTCCTGGGACAGTTTTTGCTTGCAATCTGAGAAGAGCTTTGGTAAGTATCTTGTCCATCATGCAAGCTGAGCTCAGAATCACCCTTTCAACAGGAACCACAGGGCCTGCAGTGTCACTGCAACTCTGCCAGGTCAGGCTATGGTGCTCACAGGCAGACTGGTGCCTTGCCCTGAAACGAGGTTCAGACCCATCGTTCTGACGTGTCACTGCTACGTCTCTGAAAAACCTACGGGTACAGAGCAGAAACCGCGACGAGGTGGAAGCAGGATTCTACAGATAGGAGAACAAGCTGACCTGTGCTCTCCCCTTTACCCCTCTGCCGTGGCTCTCTGTCATAAGCCACATGCAAATATTTGGTGGGAAAATTGTCTCCTTTCCTCCCACCTAGACACACAAAATTATCTTTTTCAATTGCTTTTATCATCTTTATGAGACAAAATCTTGAGTGAAAATCCAATTACTAAGACAAATAAAGGGTACCTAAAATTCTTACCAGTATATTGTGAGGGGAAAATTCTGTTTTTGTAAGCATTATCAAAGATAATACTAAACAAATCCACAAATATTTATTTCTGCATAAAACTTAACATTTCAATAAATAAGAGGCATTCCATTCTATTGGGATATTGTTCCATTGTTGCATAGGATTTTTAGGCAGGGTCTGTAAGGAGCTAGACCTGTAATCCCAGCTGCCTGTGGAATACTTAATTCATGAGCACTGACTTCACCAAAGACAACAGAACACATTAACACAAGTAGCAAACTCCAGATCTGAGAGCTACATTATAAATCACTGAGGTAAACAAAAGATAACAGAGAAAATGAACTCCTGGCTTATGCACTGGTGGGGGAGCCTTTGTCTTCTGCAGCTGATCAACCACAGCCCTAAAGCAAAAAGTGGCTGCAGTAAAACTACAGTGCAAACAAGCAACAAGAAAGAGTAACAAATTTTCCTGCAACGCTTTTGAGGTTATAGTAAATTGTACCCTTAGATACTCTCCTCCCAGACTTAATATTCCACCTTTGAGAAGATTCCTGCCCTGCTATTAAATTCCTTCCTGAATAGGCAAGCAGTATCTTGAAAAACTAATTCCCTTTCCTTTTATTATTTCATTCAGATGATCATTCTAGTACTCAGCTTACTCATAGGTTAAAAAATTTTAGTTTTATATTCTGTTGAAACCTGTTACAAAAAAAACTCTGCTAATTGTGATTTGGGCTCATATTGTGATTCAAGTATATTAGTGCATCATTCTGCTCAATTCAAACCCATGTAATATCAGATAATTTCAAATTAGTAAATTTGGTATTAAACATTGCACTTTTCACACATGGAATATCAAAAAGAACTCAGACTCTGAGTATTGGAATCTTGACAACCTGTTTTATTATTTTCCACTAGACTCTTCAAGTTCAATCCTATCACATTTGATTAGTCATACGATTACTGCCCCTCATCCTCCCTATTACTCCCAAATACACCTAAAGGGACCTAATATCTTTCTCAGACATTTTTGTGCTGAACTAGATAAGGTGTCCAAGCCCAGGTTGGATGGGCCTCTGAGAAACTTGGTCTAGTGGAAAGTGTCCCTGCCCATGGCAGGGAGTTGGAACTAGGTGACCTTTAAAGTCTCTTCCACCCCAGACCATTCTATGATGCTGCAATTTGAATTTTTTTTTAGCAGGTGCTCCTGCTCCTTCTCTGATCACCCTAGAATCCAATTACTATTCTTTTTTCAAGTTAACCTGGTTTTGAACTATGTTCAAAACCATACAGAATACACTAATTAAGGTCTTATCTGTGTTTTTTGTAGCTATGATATTGTGCCTTCCTATACTGGAGATGTTTTTTTCTGAAAGACCCTAGCATTACTTTTTCCCTATGTTGTTGCTTATAATGATTCTATAACTAAAACTTATACTCAGATCTCTCTCATTTTCTATCAGCTTCAACTAATGATGTGTTTCTTTATAATATAACTCCTCGTTATTATTCCATTACTACATGACTTTGAAATTTTGTACTAAGAATTTTATTTCTTTTCCTACTAGGAAGCAGGATCTAATTATTCTTGTGATATTATCTCATGCTTCACAGCACCACCAATACCTATAGATTATAAGCATATGCACCCTTCAGGATATTACTGAGTTCAACTGTATGCATTTCAGAAAATTTCATTTTTATAAACTTATTAAGAAAATAAAACAAAAAAACTGTGAGTTAATTGGAATCTGGGACCTTCCAGGGTTCACTTTGGTGTAGAATTTTGCAACAGATAGTGGCTTCAGTTCCAAAGTTTTAGATGGGTTTACATTAGCCAATAAATACAGCCTGGCTTTTATTATGGTTTATGTTGTCTTCATTACTTTGACTTCTGTGAATAGTTACAGGACTGAATTGTCTTCCATGGAATTTGCATTGCTACCCATAGCTCACTGGCACAGCATAATTAGTTTGGAAGTTTAAAAAATTCTGGGAACTATTTTATGTGAATAGTACATACATGTAGTCTGGTTGGCTGATAGTCTCATTTTTCAGTAATTGTTAGATACAGGATTTTTTTTTTTTAGATACTTACCTAAACCATTATGTTTCAAGAGATATTCCACAGCACTTCTGTGGGTTTATTTGATTTTTCAAAGCCATATAATTTTTAACCATATTTTGTCCATCAACAGTCAAGAGTCATCACTCTGAACAGAACCGCATTACTAAGAAAACACTGGTTCTTAGAAAGCTGCAGCATTTCCTAGTGCTCAGAAGTGACTAATGACAGTGTCAGTTTGGGTCAGGCTTAAAGAGAAGTTTTTCAGGAAAGGATGACTGTTGCCTGGCTCTCTCAGCTTTCTGATGTTTTACTTTTGGGGTCAGGGTTCTCGCAGTCTTTCATGGGAACAGTAAGCTGTGTTTTCCTAACTGTGGGAGCGTTTGCATGCCTGCACTGTGCCGGGGGTGCCCTGATGGGCATCTCTTGTGGCCGATGTGTTTGTGGAGGAAGTGACCTTGTTCACCCAGTCCTTGTCCTGGTTGGGAAGTCTATAAATTAGGAAGTTAATAAACATAGGCCCCTTTTAGCCCCTCTGAAATCTCTCGTGTATGTGTGTTCTCTCTCGTGTCCTAGAGTGACAGATGACCACACTTATTCAGACATTATGCCCCTTGGTCAGAACTCAGAGAGGAAATTCAAAACTCCGTAGTATTTTCTGAAAATATTGGATTTCATATGTAGAAAAAATGGCCTAAGCTTCAAGTATTTCCACATAATTTATAATGACAGCATTAGTCTAGTGTCTAAGCAGTTCAAATTCCCACTGTACTTCTATTATTTTTATTTCAAAGTATGTCGCTTAATTCAAGCATTATTTAAAACCATTGCTTTTTTCCTTTTTTTTAACTGCAAAACCAGCTTTTCAAACCCTTTGAAAAGTGGGTTTTAAATCTTATCTTATAACTTAGTAGTCATAATGTAGAGACAATTGAGATTGTTACTTTATCTTAGTGTAAGGCTTTTTCTTTCTTTCTCCTTTGAATTTATTTTAAATGGAACATTAGTTCAATCACTGAGAGTTAAGAATAGCTGCCTTTTAGGAAAGTTAATAAAATTTTCTTGTTCTTTTGCCTTCAAAATCTTATTGTTTAGTGCAAGAAGAATGAAAAAAAAATATTGGACAGCATCTTAGTTTATAATTACTACTCCCTGTGAACAGTGCAATGCAAGGTTCATGATCATTTGGACATCATTGTACTGCTCTATAATAAAATTTAAATTCTGTCAAAGCACTGTTAATGGCAATAAATAATAACACAGGATCTAGGAACTCTAAAGAAGACAGAGCTCACAATTTATAAACTGCCTTAGATTTAAGAGTAGCTTTTGACAAATTATAAACACCGGCAAAACCCACAGGGCTGAAATTCTCAAACTGTAGTCTGGAGTATTCATTCCTGGTCAAGTTTTAAATTGTTGTTTGTATGTTAAATTGAATTAAGACTGAAAAATACCTTTTAGCTGACACAGAATTATTTCAAACTGAACCCTTAAAGCCTGAGAGTGTTATTTCAATGAAAGCATCTCTTGTAATTATTTTAATCTTTTGAAATTTATGAGGTTTTGGAAAATTAGTCCAACTATTATATTAGAGTAATGTATCCTTTATTTTTCATATGGATTCTGCATATATTTATGAGCAAAATCATGTTTATGTTGCTTACAAACCAATAATTTTAAGAACAACCTCATTTTTGTGAGGAAATGTAGGGAGAAAATTGCCACTAGTTGACAGTTAACTCGACAGTGAACTCCCGTACTGAAATGACCCATTAAACTTTTTATATTAGTATGCTTCTACCATTCCTCCAAGTGACAATACTAAGTCACCACAAAAGCACTGGTTCTGCCACAAGGAAAAAAGAAAATCTTATTGGGTGCTTTTCATACCTTTCCTTTCTTACAGAAGTTTGAAAAATGGTACAGTTTAAAGTAGTAATAGTGTTGTAGCAATATAAGGATATAAAAGTTCACAATACAGTTTCTCCTCACAAACCTTGCTACAGTTTTTTATTGAAACAATTTTTTTTTCCTGCAGATTGTTTTTCCTGGAAGATTTCTTGGTCCTTTTCTTACAATGTAGAGTGTGCTGGTTAGATTTCTTAGCAGAGATTTCAAAGTGGGTATAATATCCATTTGCTGCAGAAGCACACAGTTCAGATAATTCTACTTGGGTCAATATATTTCACTGTACCTAGAAGTCCCACCTGTGAACCAGTCTGGCTTTATCTTGAAACAATGAACAGGAAGGTAGGTAAAAAATTATATATCTGTGTATTTTGGACTGGTTTTGACACAAGATATTTAGATCAGCACAGCAGAAGATCCGTCATTGGTGCTTTAATAAACAGATATTTGCCTGTTTACTTCACGTGGTTTCACTACGTCCAGCTGTGGATTTGTAGTTCAGTTCACATGACCATTCTAGGCTGAAATCTCCAAAAAGGTGTAGCAGTGATTTTGTATGAAATAGGAAAGCAGTACATATAAGAAATGTATAGGTATGGGTATAAATACATACACATAACTATATATAAGTATATACTAATAGAAGTGTATCACTATATTTAAGTGTAGAAATATATACTTATATAAGTGTGTCTAAGAAATATTGTATAGTGAGATAAATGGGAGTTTCAGATTTGGATAGAGGACATGCTCGACATAGAGAAATCACAGGTGGATTTCCACATTGAACAAAAAACTAATACAGATGTACTAATAGACATATATTTTTATGAATTTTCATTGAAGATTGGATATTTTGGAAAGGGGGAATTTTCAGATGAAATGGACACATAACAAAATATTTAGCAGGTAGATTCAACATATTCAAGTCAATGCTTGCAAGTGTTGGCACAAAGAGAATAGCAAAAGTTGTTGCTTGACACTAGAGACAGAGAAGATTTAGGGGTTTATCTTTCTATCAGGATTTTAAGATCTTAGCAGAGTCTTGTTTTAGGTCTAATACAGAAGCAGGTTTTCATACATAGGTTTTGAAAATAAACTTTATTTGATCCCTGTGAGGAGCTTAAATAAGACTCAAAGACAAAGTATTAGACACCTACCATTTATAAAATAAGAAATGCTTGAAGTGTCACCCTAGTCACTGGCTAGGAGCTCTCTAAATTTTAGTCACGTCCATTAACCCTCCTGGTCTTGTTTGATTTTCTCCTTGTAAGTCCAGTATTGCTTCCGAATGTGAGAAAAGCCATGTTGAATCCAGGACTGAGACAGATGGCATGGTCAGTCCCACAGTACTTCCACAGCAGCTGTGTGGTGATGGAGCAGCCACAAACAGCATCAGGGAACCTGTGATTCCCTGGAATAGACAGGCCCTACAGTCCATGGATCCATCATGATGAGTGCTCCCATGCCGACGTTCTGGCCACTGAAAGTGGTAGCTGTATTACCACAATACAGTCGTTACCACAACGAGATACTCCTTGATGGATCGTGGAAAAAACCTTCATCTTTGCAAAGCTGAGTCCAGAAACTAGTGCCCATTTCTTGCATAGGATGAGAAAAATGGGGAAATTCCTATTCTCTCCTATTTTCCCCCTCTGAAAACAGAACCTCATTAAAGAAATTTTTAGTTCTTTCCATCTCTCAATACTATTAGTCTAACATTTGCATCAATTTTCAAAGAAATTAGATTCTTATGAGGATAATATAAATTATGGTTACCAAGTCTTTATCCAACACTGAATTATTGTAATGTTAAGTTTAGCCTTTTATCAATATAAGAGATCCTATACTCTATTTTCTCAGTGTTAAATGAGATTAAATACCCACTGATTGCTCTTTCTAGCAGAGGGATGCTATTGAGAATAACTTCTTGAAATGAAGTTTCAGTGTAACAAAAAATTACATACTTTGCAGTAGAGAAATAGATATGATAGTACAAAATTTCTATTTCAGTTATTTAGTTAGAATAATTATCTTCTTAATTTTAACTAAAAATATATGTGTTTATATTCTATGTGTTTCTCTGTAACCAGTGTTATACAACGACAGGGTAAAGCAAGCTTCCAATTACCTTTCTCTGTTTAAAAAACAGTTTTATTTTCCCACAGTATTTTCTTTGAAAATTATAAATTTTTCAAAAGAAGAGCCTAACAGGACTATTAGACTGAGGCAATAACACAATTGGAATGTAATCTTAAATGCAATCAGCATCTCCCCTTTTTCTCTGAACAAGATGCAAATGTCTGAAATGTAGACTGGCTTGTCAGAACTCAGACAGCTGTACTGACATATCAATTATATGTTGTGATTTTCCAGTTAGTCCAAAGCAATTCAACAATATTCAGGGGGTTTTTTGTTAGTTGCTTCAGGATGAAACTGGAGACTTGATTCAACTTATAATCATGTATTTTGTTTGGTGAGTTTTTTTCTAAAATAATGGTTAAAGGAAAAAGCATTTGCTATGCAATGAGAATCAGGCTATTCTTTAAAAGACTTGCCATTTGAGCATGATTAAAACAGTCAGGACAAAAGCATTCAGGAATTAGCCTTATGGTGGCATGACTAAGTAATTTGGAAGCACATGCTCATGGTAAAAATGGATATGAATCTGTGGTCCTATACAGGACTACAGCTTTGCGGCTGAACTTGTTTATTTTTCTACTCAGGATCTCTCATTTCTATTCTGATCTTCTAAAAGATCTGCTACTGGAGACAAAGGAATAGTAGAAATTGGGGAAATAAGTAGGCTTCTGATGAAAGAAAATTTCAAACAGACATTTTCTTAGAGTATTTAAAGTATTTCTACTCGTACTCTTAGATGTGCCCTGTTGAACTTGGGGTCCAGGATCTCCCACAGCAGTCACATCCTACCACGGTGGTGGCTCTGTGGCCTGGGGGTGACAACCTTTCTCACAAATCTTTCAACAGGAGCCAGACTTTCTTTGTTCATGTAGTTCATTTCCATTAGGTCATGCACGTATGAAACATTTTTTTTCTGAGGCAGATTATGCAAGTGAATCCTTTGGAAAAGTCCACCTTTTGAAATATATGCAAGTACAAGTTCACTGAGTTTTGTTTGTGTTGTGTGCTGAGATGTGGGCTAAATGCACCATCAAAACTCAGTAAACATGCTACAGATTATTCTACTACATATATCCCTACCATTAATTAGGAATTTAGTATGATATTATGGACTTTATTGCCTTTATGTTGCTCATTTTTTTGTCAATAAGAGTTTGGGGGACTGTAGTTTCATATGTGTTATAACTACTCTAAGCAAATCGTTCTGTCCTTTGGACTGATATTAACAGTATTTTCATTACATTTTAATGCTTATTTTTTTTAAAACATTTCAAAAAACAGTTTCAGGGACAAGTTCTTTGCAGGGAATGATAGGTCTGAAGTGCTGAATACACAATGGAGGATAACAAATCATTTCTGGAACTTATCATGTTTCTGTAAGCCAGCTGGTTCACTTTTTTTGCAAGTGGTTAAAAACTGTTTTATCTCAAAAGATATCTTGAGATAAAAGGAGATAAAGCCCTACATGCCACCTTGATGTTAAATACATCATTGCAGTGCCACTTTTCTATTGCCATATATATAAAAATATTGAGAAACTGAAGATCTTCACTGTACTTATAGATTAGTATGCACCTGTGATCACAGATGCACTTATTCCTGCAGAAGTGAAAATTTTTGTGGTTTAATACAGATTTTCTTCTGATGCATGCTTCAACAGTATAAAAATGAATTAAATTGTTGCACATTGCTCTCCTAGATACAGTGTATTCATGACAATAATTTTCTGAAATTTTATAACAGAAAACAAGAGCTAGAGTGGTTTAAGGAAATAAAGAACAACAACTTGTCCTTAGACTGGATCAGCTGTGCTAAGACAAACTAAGTAAATTTTGTTCTTTACTTGCACCTATGTCTTCTGAAATATGAACAAAGTTAGTATTTTGAAACATGCAAACCTAAAATACATTTGACTTCCTGAAACAACCTCAGAAAGGAATTCATAGAAAGGTACCATTCATACAAGGCAATCATACAAAGATATTTTGTGACCATATCTCTACATTTGTTAGTTTTCCCATCAGCATGTTATGCAATTAAAAGGTGAAAATATTGTTCTGTGTATGGTGCTCAGAGTCTCTCATTCCACAAGTGCAGATATGCCCAATGAAATCACTCCCAATGAAGTAGTTCTTGGCAACTTCACAATGAATGATTTTGTCCCGAAGTTACTGTGTGAGATGGGGCCATTATATTTAAATATATTTTATCCACTTTGGACCAAGGGAATGTGAGATGTGCAATGATGTGTTTGAGGTTATGCATGAAAACAGGAATGAGCAAAAATTGAGTTTTCTAAGTTACTTCCAAAAGTTTTAGGCCTAGATGCATTTGAAAAATCTCACAGTGCATGCTATTTTCAAGCTTAGCTGTTTGAATGCATTTGCAATCTGTCCCTTATCACTGTGAAAAAAAAGATGGTCCTGGAGCTCAACGATAGCTCATGCCACTCAAGATTCTCAGAATTGTGCTGCGAAGTAGAAGATGTCCCATTCCATATAATTTCAACTGCTTGCAGAAAATAACAATACTGGTGAGAAAGAAAATAACCTGGAAGCTAAGAACCTGGGGGCTAGCTCTGAAAATGGACAGGTATATTTAGAAACAGCAAGCACCGTACATATTTGGGGGTTTATATTTACAAAAAAGTAGAATAGCAAAAATACTGAATGGTTACTGCAAATAAAGAGTGGATTCAAATCTCATATGCTTTAAAGTGAATTTGCATAATGTGGAAATAAAAGTGGAAAAGAAAGATAAGAAATCTTCAGTGCACATTTTTTTCTATCATGCATTTGTTGGCCCTTGATCTCAGATGTAAAATTTTCTCCTCAGGGAATAGAAGCAGTCTTATGTGATTTACAATTAAAACTGCATAATGATTAAAAAATAGACAAAATGTCATGAAAACTGTTCAGAAATTGTCCACCACATGATTACTATTCATCCAAGCTCTTCAGTAAAGTCTTTTTAGTAATATACGTTTTCAAAATCCAGGCTGTCTTTTCTTTTAGTTAGTAATTGAATAAAGGCCAAATTTTAGTCACTTACTAAGCTAGGGACCAGTATCAGTTTTGTCAATTGAAAGAAAGTATTCCAGCAACATGTAGTCTTCTGCTGTTCAGTAAAGAAGCAAAATTTAATAAAATAAACAAAGTACACACTTTAAAAAAATCCCAGACAAAAATGCAAGAAATAATGTGTAAATCAGCCATATATCTTTCATCTCTATATGCAATAGGGTACATTGTAGATATTGTACACTTTTGTATACATAGTTATGGAACAATATATCTACAAAACAAAAAGAAACAGACTGTATTTCATTCATACCATTTTTAATGTTCACATCAGATGTTTTGTTCTTGTGTTCCCTGCTCAGTTTATTGTGCTGTGGTCTTCACATGCTAAAAATAGATAATTGGATTTTGCTTTTCGTGTCTTTGCTATTTCTCTGAGATGAGAAGCATCAAAGGAAGTAGTTCCCAGTTTGTTCTTCCTTATCTTCACTATTTTTTTCCTGCTCTGGAACAATGAAATGTGAATCTCTTCAGAGCCTTTGGGCCAGAACAGAAGGTAAGAGTTGGGTATCCTACTGTTTTTACTATTAGCTGTCTTCCTGCTAGAAGTCTTTTAAGCTTTTGAAGGCTTGTTCCCAGAGCCCATGAAACTGAGTCCTGAGTATTAATGCCAGCACTGTCCCTGACATGCTTCTGTTTTTCAAGTCAGCCTCACTGGGAAGAGTGTGCTGACAGAGCTGCTGTAAATACCTCCGGTAAGCATACCTGTCACCTGTCTGGATTTAGGCCAAAACAATAAAACAAACATGCATAAGTGCTAACAGCAAATATGAAGCATGAGCTTTGACTGCAGGATGTAAGAATGAATTTTTAATTTTTTTTTTGAAATGCAGACTTCTTCCTGGAAAGCCTCTTAACCTCTTCTGCAGTACAGTAAATTTAGAACTATGTAAAAGTTGTATTTCAAACCTAGACAATTAGGAATCCTCAATACCAGAAAACATTCTGAACAGCACCATTAGAATTTTAAATAAAGAGAATGCCAAAAATACTCTAGTAAAAATGTATCTATTGCATAAAATGGATTTTGAGCTAACTTTAATTAATGATGATTGTGGTCTAATGCGTTAAGATTGAGCTGATCCTGATTGGAAAATGTGATGTAGCACACAGAATACACCCATGGCTAGCAGTGGGGCAATCAGCCTTCAGCTGGCAAAACAGCTGCACATGGTTAGATGTGAAAGGCTAGGTAGGTGTCTTAGAAACTGTGAAGCTCATAGATATGTCAGGTTTTAGAAGTTATAGGTAGAGCTTAAGAAGGAGAAGCTATGTGGTGTTTAACACACGATGTTGGGGATCAAGACTGATACGGATTGAGTGTGCTTTTTGTTTGTGTTGTTTTGTTATGTGTGATGTTGGAAAAGAGGGAAAGTTCTCTATAATAGCTAAAAGAGTAAATCACATAAACATTGTAGGGCTATTTTGAAATTTTTTACTGTTTTGCTATTCTTTTAGAAGATGATTGATTGGGGGCGTGTAGTTTATTCAATGGAATCATTTGGTGTTCTAAAATAATTTCACCCCAAAGATCCTTCAAACTCAGAATGTTCTGTGGATGAAGAGTAAAACCTTTTAATAAGAGGGGAAAGAACCTTTTATTTTACTGTTTGGCATATTTTAAAACTTTATGCAGTTTCTTGTGAAGAATTTGTAAATAAGACCCATTGTAGTAAATAGAGGACTTTCTCAAGGACCTGCTTTTATAAAATTGGGTTTTAGTTTCTTGTCTAATGTCAATTTATGTTTTAAAACTTTAAGAATTTCCACAGCAGGGTAGCATTGTGATGATTATTTTTCTCTTTCTAAAACAGCGATGTTATGGAGGGGAGGAACATAACAGGATGACAACAGGTCAAGAAAGGTTATGGTGAGGGCAACCCTGACATCTTTCTGAAAAAGACAATGTGTCAAGTTATGTATAGCAGGGAGATTTCTATGACATGTGATTAATGTTGTTGCTGTGACCGTTGCCTGCTTCTCCAGCTTTCTCATTTACCTTGTATTCCCAGTAATATCATAACTCTCAGAGAAAAGTGAACTTAAATAGAGAAGCAGCTAAAATTTCAACTTTCATTATGAATAAAGTAATATTTCCAGTAATATCAGATGCTTTGGTCAGAGACTCAGTCGCAATAAACAGGATAATAAAAGAAAGGAGTCCAAACACAAAATGATGGACTTCATTCTTTAATCCTCAGAGACTGATTATGCATATTCAGATATGAATGAGCATAGGTAGGTAGGAGTAATTTTTTATGTCTAGGTTGTTTTCCATTCCAACAAGATGCTAAAATTTCTACAGAAGGTGTGAAATAGTCACAAGTATGAAGTATATACTGAAGGATATCTGATTTCCACAACGGAAAGCAAAATCGATATTCAGTAGATTTTGAGGATGCTCTGTAATACAGGGATCAAAACTGTGAAAGTCCCAGTTGCAGAGTTTTAGGAATAGCAATAATTTTCCTCCTGTCTCAAGACTTTAGATTTTTTAACTTTTAAAGTTATATTTTTAAGTCTGATGATATAGGAAACAGAAGTCACTTTAACAGAATGGTTTTTTAATGTATTCAGAAATCAGCGGCAATGGCTGCATTTTTTAAAAAATTACTTTGGTTCATATCTGTTTTCAGTTCTTTAGTATTTTACTAACCTCACTTGAAACTATTCTGTAAATTTTTTTTTGGCATTTATGTCTGAAAAATAGTAACTTTCTAATCTTCTTAACATCTAAACGTTTGTTTTAAATGAATACAGTGATGTTCAGAGGTTCAAAGCTAAGATTTTGTGTGTGTGTGTATGCATTTAATTTTTTATAAAAGCTTTGTAAGTTAATGATCATCCTGTAGCAGTTTAGTCTCAGTCCAGACCAAGCTAATAAGTTTGCTGATGATTAAACTGAACCCCCAGTGTGGCTGCATGAAAGACTAAGTTTCTCTGAAAGGAGAATTTATCACTCTTAGCACTTACTTAAATTGATACTTATACTATAGAGGATGGTGATGAAGAAATCCCATGACACTTGCTAAGAAGCAAACACAAGTATGAAGTTATTGTCAGGTGAATACAAGATGTGACAGACCTGACAGAGAAATCCGTAGTATTGTTGGTTTGTTTTCTTCAGGAAAGAATTTTCTAAATTACTTGGTAAAACTGTCAGTTAGGAAATGTATGTTAGGGAAAGAGAAAGATCTTAGAAAAGTATAACATGGTATTTGGTACGACATGGTATTTGATTTAGAGTGACTTCTAAATAAATCTTTGTTTCATTGATATTGAAAAGAGGGGAAGAAACTTGATTAACGGCCTCATAGAAGGATTTGGATTTTCTCATGGGATGAAAAGAAATCAACTTTATTTACATCAAGCTGGAATATGTCCAAGAATAGGAATTCTTGTGTTTTCAAGAATGAATTTCACTGAATTCAACTTTCCATCACTTAAAACAAATTGTAATTGGTATTATTATAACTTGGGATTGTGAATATATAATGTATTTTGTTTCTTTTAATAATCATGATCTATACAACTATTATTGTATGACTATTTCAACTTTTTTTCAATACAGGAGCTAACCTTTGAATAGTGTGTCTAAGTGTTTAAATTGTAATTAAAATTTTTTATTTCTTACTACATACATCACTCAAAATTACTGCAGCAAGACCTGCAAATCAATGCAGTTTTGGAGACAACTAGAGTATTTTGACAAAAAGTATAAATCTAAGTAACCTATTTCAACATTTTCTCATTTCTAAATTGTTTTCTAAAAAACAATTTTTTAAATCTTGTTCTTACATTAGTTAAATGTTATTGAAGACCTTCAAATTATATATATATATATTAGATTCCAGTCCACAGTTCTCTGTCATGTGTACACCTTTACACGTATGTCAAAATGTGGCAATATAATTTTGTGCACACACAGCTGCACAGAACAACAGTTAGCCAAAAATATTGAGAAAAAAGGTATTTTGGATGTAAACCACAATAAAAAAGTTTTTTAAATGATGAATATGAAAACCAGATATAATTGCTAGCCTGTTACTGGCAGTTGTGTAAAAATCACTTTAAAAAGTTACTGTAAAGTTTTGTCAGTATATAAGTAAGAATAATAGTAGCTAATACTCCTGCAGGAGGATAGTCTTCTAAGAGCCAGCATTGCAAAGATCCTAAAGCATGTGCAGTTGAAATGCACATCTTTGTAATGTTAGAGTTCCTGGGAATGTTTATTGTATTTTTGGAAATTAAAAGAATGGTTTATATATCAAGTTTAGGAATAAAAGCCTAAGAAACATTATGTGCAACATGACTCCCTCTTTTCTCATGTTTTGCAATTCATAAAATCTCAGGATTATCTCCTTTTCTTCATCTTAGACAGGAAAAAGATCAAAAAGTATGTCATAGACCAGAAACAGTTGCTGTCCTGTTCTCATCCCCAAGAGGATGAGGGTTGGGGGACAGGTGGCTTTTATACAAAGTTTGTTTTAGCAACTTGTTAAGCTAGCAGCAGGTGAATTCAGGAATAGCCTTATAGGCAGCTCATCTCTGGCTGCTGGAGCTAATTTGATCCTAACAGAAGAACAAAACTGCCTTCAGGCCATGAGTTGGCAAGATGTGCTGTATGGCTCTGGAGTCTCTCAAAATCCAAGACTACAAAAGGAGCCAAAATTCAATTGTGAAGCTTAGCGAGAGCATCTCAGCTTCCATAATCTCAACAAATGACAGATCCTGTAGTTACAGAAGAGACTGGACTGCCATGAGGTTTTTTCACTGTACAAGTAGGAGCTATCATGGTTAAAGATATGCTGGAAACAGTGACACTTAGAAATTGTAGTTTGTGTAAGTATATGCGGTCTGATCAATGTCACCCTTTGTAAATATCTTGAATTATCTGTAAATGTAGGTCTTGCTCATAGTATATTCAAGTGCCTAGTTACCTCACTTTTCTCAGACTTACCAGTGTGACTATGATCGTGGTGTTTAATTTCACTTAATAGGATTTTTCTCTACTCAAATTGAAAGAAACTTTTGAAAGAAAGCAAACATCTGAATGGTTGCACTGCATCAGGACCTCAAATAATGAAACAAATAAATTGTGAGGTATCAGTATTGCTGTGTCCTGGTATAACTTAGTTTACAAGAGGTGTTTTGTGGTATACATTGAAGAGGGGCTATTAAGATGGTACTTAAACTGGCCATTTGCAAGATATAGTCACTGTATTTTGGTAATAGGTACAATTAATTCCAAGTGACCCAAACAAAATTTCTTCTTTCTGTTCTCTATTTTAACCTTCTTTCTGTGAATAAAAATGTTTAGGGTTACTTGTCTTCAAACTGACATCAATTTTCCCCTCCTAAATAACTTATATGTTGGCATATGATTTTTATATAGTCCTGACAAGAATTTGGCCTTTTGTCATTTTAAGTCTATCTTTTTTTTTCTACAGATACTTTGTCAATATCTCCATGTCCTCAAAGAAAATTACCATAAGAAAGAAGCTTCTGGTAGTCAGGAAGCTTGTTTCTATTCAAATATTTTATTTTCTTTGAAGCAATCTTTTTCCTTTCAAAAACAAACCACCTGAAGTAAACAGATGCAGATGTTCATCTATCTATTCCTTTGAGATAGGTTTTGCACAATTAGCTTTGGCAACAATGCTGAAAAGGTGCAGTTTCATTTCTAGATATGTAGAGTAATACAGTGTTCGTGATCTCATAGGGGAGTGAGTATTTTCCATCTTTGATTCCACTCAACCTGGAACAAACAAGTCATCTTTTGGCTGTTTGGGAATGCAGAGCCAGGCAGAAAGCATGTACTCACCCACCAGCCAAGGTTCTTATTTTCATTCCTGCCCTTAAAAAGTTTCAAGATATTTTTTGATGTCCTGATTAATTTTTTTTTAATCATGGCACATTTTATTTTTTGATATTAATCACTGTATATTCAAAACCTGTCCACTGAAGTGCTGCCCCACACAACTGGTTGTTCTCATTTGGCTTGTGTGAAAATGAGGGTAGAAGTAGTTCCTAATAATATTCCCAGGTTAATTTTTAAATCTTAAAGGTATCTAGCAAGCAGTGCTTAAAGAAGTCTGCAAATCCTCTATCAAGCTTATGAATTAACTAGTCAAATGTTTGACATATGTTGCCAAAAATAAATCCCTGTTTACCTGTTCTCTACCTTGCTCTAAAGACTTCATAACTTCAATTTATGTCTTAGGGCAGTATTTGAGAGACGACTGGTTCTGAGAGGGTAACTGCCAACAACAGCAGTAAATATCCAAAATACCTTGTTTATCTTGAAGGTAGGGGGAAGAAGCTTGCCTTCAGGAATGGAATGACTTCAGGCTGTCTTATGGAAGAGTGTGCTAATGATCTTACTGGTTCATAGCTAAAATAAATTTTAAAAAGAACCTCATGAATTTCAACATGGAAAATGCAAAATGCAGCCTGGTGGGAGGAATTGCTCTTTGCAACTGTGTAGGCTGATAACTGAATGGCTATGGAGAAATTCTACTGGAAAGGACCTGGATGCCTTGGCAGACCCAGGCTGAAAATGAACCAGCAGCACGCCTTGGTAGTATCAGTGGTCAAAGGTATGCTGGGCTGCATTGAAAGGAGCCAGCAGCCAAGCGGGGAAAGCAATTATTCCCCTCTGCTTGACACTCAATAGACTCCATCCAGAACAATGTCCAGGTTTGGTCCTGCATCATAAAAATTATATTATGATGAAAATATTATGAATGATTAATGGCATCATATTGTTGTTCTGAATAAAATAGAAATAGTTAGTGAGAGAACAGGGCTAGAGCACATATTTGGGGCCTGGACCACTTTGTCTATGTTATAGATGAGTCAAAATTCATAATAAATTAAATGGTATCAAGGTTGATTTTAAGTATAAGGGATATTAGACTGTACATGTATCCAAAGATGTTATGTTTGGAAAGTGCCTTGGCATGTTCCCTGGTAGCCCAGCCAAAGTCACGGATTACCCTTCTCAGTGATAACATTTGCATCTGAAGCACAGGCACCTCCACCAGAGAGGTCTCAAGTACCCATCATCATCAAGAAGTCAGGTATCCATCTGGCACATCAACCTACTCCAAATCCACTCTGCACCTGGAGAATCCTTTTTCCATCTGAAAGGAGCAACAGATATGATGAAAAAGACAAAGGATTTTCTAGCTGGAGGCAGGAAAAACAGTATAAAAACCAGACTCAGAAACCTCGAAGGTGTGCACTACCCACCCGAACTGCTGGTGTTCAGGGCTGTGTATGTGTCACCCAGGGTCAAGAACCCAGGCTTGACTCTGCCGTTTTATAGTGGCTAATCAAGCTTGTCAATTTGATCATAAAATAAATTCTGTTTGTTTTTATATTAATAATTTGGCTCAGGCAATTTATTAATTCTATTTAATTGGCAATTTCATTTATAACAGTCTATGAGGAGAGGTGAGGGACTGAGGCTTGTTCAGCCTGAGGGAGAGAAGATGGCAGTCATTAGGATGGAGTCACTGGTCTGACAAAGTTGCCAGTTTAGACAGCACAACCAGTGCCTTCCATTTTTAGCCTGTTTGTAGCTAAACTGCTTTCTACAGCAGCAAATATTGGTGTTAACAACATGTGCTCAGACCTCTGAGAAAAGAAGCAGTGGCAAGTAAGGATATTATATGATGTGATCATTTGATTTTATTTATTAATCCATCCATCAAGGAACTGATTAAAGGAGACAGTAGTAAGAAGTAACTGGGTTTAAAATTTACTTCCTCTGGAGCATTTATGTAAAACCAGGATGAATATTGACAGTTCCATGGAAGATGTTTTGTGAGGCAAGTTGTACTAAAGATCTGTATTGCAAGATACTCAGCTACAAGTAGCAGAGATCAATACTTAAGGATAAATAAATTCTAGACTGAATTCTCTTCTTCTCTTTCATAGTATTCCAATGACTCACTGAAAATGTAATCTTAAGCATACTTTCACTTTCCCCAGAAGGCAGCCCAGTTTGTCAGTGAGTGTTGTTTTGTCTGAATTGGAAATATTTAAAGAGACAAGGACATAAAGCTACTCTCAAGTATGTTATGGTAGAATACCAGAGCTAAGTCGTACACAAATCTTCACAACAACTCCTCTTCCATTAAGAGTTAGTCTGCAGGCATAAATTTGCTGGTCTGCCTTTTCTTTCTTAATATGTGTTAAATTCTGGTTTTGGTATCAAGCAAATTTAATATATGCTTTCAAAAGAAGCAGGGATCTCTGCTTTCTTAAAGACTCTCCTTTGCTGAGCAGAAAAACTTGTCATCTCTCCTGCATTTACAGCTCACCTCACTGGGAAGAGGAATTAATTGCCCACATTTTTCAACAATCTTTCCCCCCCCAAAAAACTCTGAATTAACATATTAAGTCCTCATTTAGAGTTTGGAGTTAAGACTAGGATTGAAGAAACACTTTTTTATGGTTTGCACAGGGATCTTGGAGTTCAGAAGTAATTCAACTGGGGAAAATATTCTGTATAAAATGAAGTTAAATTCATATAGTACTCATCAGGGGTTTTAAGTAGTATCTTTAATGAATATCATCTGTATTTAGTAATGCTGAGTCAGCTTTCAGAACTTATTAAAGTAATAAATGTGGATACATAAGTAATCATAAATGCATTTGTTGATTTTAAGCCCAGAAAAATGTTAATTTGCTTCCAAGCAGATTTCAAATATCAGTGAACAAAATAGGGGTTTGTGTTTGAGTGTTCAATATGTCCAAGTTTAGACAATTGACAACATACAGCATGAATAAGAGTGAGATCCTTGTAGCAGCTGAATACAGCCTTATACTCACTTAAATAGACTTCTGGCAATTTCAATGACACAGGCAACTCTTTTTATTAGCTGTATAAGTTCATATTTGAATCAGAAATTATCTACCTGTTCTTGATTTATAGCATTACTCTATATTTTTTTATACAGATATACTATTGTCATTAAATATTCTGTATTCTAAAAAAATGTATAGTGCCCACAAAATGCAGAAAAACAATCTTGAGATGTGATTCAGAGCTTATCCTAAATTACTTATTAATTTGATGTACTCTCTTTTAGTAATCTTCAATCTTCAAAATGAGGCCTTGCCTAAGTAATTCTGAATAGTCTTGAGTCATGCCAATGGGAGCTAGTAATGCTTAGGGGGTTTTATAGCCAAGTTGAGACAAAATATGGATAAAAAACAGTATTGGTTACCTCTGAGTTGCACTAATTCTTATGGCTTAATCAATTTATTCTAGATACCAAGCAAACAGACCTAGGCTGAGAAACACATCTACATCAGCCACAGGAAGAGGGATAGAGATATTCCAAAAGCACTATGTTTTTCTGCTCCACTGTATACCCAACTCTCTATAGTTATGTGTAGAAGTATTGTTTTCTCTGACCTTAAAAACTCCTCCCTCTACTGGCTAAACTGTTTTTTCTTGGTTGCTATTGAAGAAGAACTTTGAAATCCTTCTCCAAGTGCTAAATTTAATCTAACAAAGTTCCCACTTTTAAAATACATTTGTGTTCTGTAATATATTTGCTATTATATATGTTATGGCTACTGAAGAGCAAATGTTATGTTGCCTTGTCAGCAACTTGGTTATGATCAATATGTACCTTTCTCATGCTCTTTGAAAGAATAATTAGTCTTTTTAATAGTTGTTTTCATTTAGTGTAAAACAGATTTTCTAAGTCCTAGGTGAAGCAGTGTGGGTAGGGAGGGCTATCATCAGGCATCAGTGCTGTGAGGTCTTCCTTTGGAGGACCATGTCACTCATGGTGATACTCCTCAGCCCTGGAGTTTGCTTGGGGCCATATTTGCCTGTATTCTTATGAAAATCTTTGGTTTTCTTCCTGCAGAGAGCTGGCAGTGCTGTTTACAGGATGCTTCTGGCCCTGACTTGTTGGGAGCTTGTCTCAGCTTGAGACAAGTTTAGGGGGCAACACTCTGGAAGGAACATCACCTCCCCAGAAGACAGGTCTCAGCACTCCCTCCCTCCCCCACTGATAAAGAGGAATTTCTTGGATGAAAGTGAATAAAACTATTGATTTAACAAGCACAGTGCTGACATGGCAAAGGAAAAAAAAAAAGAGTACTGTTAGATAATAAACCTCCTGGATGCAGAGAAAGCTGGTGGATTTAGAGTTCCCACTGTAGGTGCCTCAGCCCCTCCCAAGGTCCAAGGCCAGGATGTGGCATCCCCGCAGCCTCCCTGCTGGTCCAGGGGTCTGATGATCTGGCTCTTGGATCACAGCTGGGCCAAACAGTTCCGGAAGAAGGAGTTTCAGGGGATTTCAGTCTGCATTCCTGGGAAAATTCCTTGCCTCAGTTAACAGGCTGACTAAAAGCAGGGAGGTGCTCCCTTGGCTCTGCAGTGGTGAGAACACGAGGGAGTGTGAGTGAGTCCTTGAACACAAACTGCGCTGAAGAACTCGACGGGCTTCCCTTCCCGCCTCCTGGACCCAGCTTAAAGCTGTGGGACCCATTTCTGGGCATAAAGCAGATAATAGAGAAATACAGTATTGTCATAAAGTCACCCCAAGACAGAGCTGGTCTCAGCTGTGTCAGCACTTGCTTCGTGGCCACGTGCCTGTGGCCTCCCTGAATTGGCTTTGCTCTGGGAGTGCCCAAGGAGCAACTGCTTTGCCCTCTTATTTAAATATTTGGTGAAAGGTGGAATTCTGCTACTGATTTTATGGTTCACTGATCATTCTATAACTTAAATTTGATAATCCCTCATCTGAATCTACAGAATAGGTAGTAATTTAAAACCAAAGTTTTTTCTTGTTTTAGTCTTTTTTGCCTAAGTAATCAATGAGCTCAGAAGAATATGACATAGTAGATTAAGTTTTAAAAATTGATATCAAGGCTAAAATTGTCAGAAACCTGAATTTTTTATGGCTTAATTTATCAGTTAAGGCAAGAAGTCTTTAAACTTAATTTAAGAAAACAGTAATAAATATTGAAGGAAAACTGTTTCCATTTATTTTGAAATGTCTGGATAGCTCTTAAATATCTTGTTTATCCCATTTTCTAATGATAAATTACAGATAAAAGATGGAGAGGGTTATAAAAATGATATTTTTCCTGTAAAACTAACCTGTAAAAATTCCTCTGTCTAGAATTCCAGTGGTGAAATAATAGAGCTTTAAAAACTGTGAAACCCTCTTAGTAATTATGAACTAAGTAAATTTGCTTGTCAAGCTTTTCAAATCCAACTACTTATTCTAACTGAGTGTATTTTTCTGAAGTTGATTTATCTATAACGTGCCTTTTAGATGCAAAAATCACACTTCAGAAATGTATCAGTTGATATTTCAGCACGCAATGAGTTAAACAAAATTATTCTACATAACTTAGTTAGGAATTTAAGATGTCTTTCTCATCTGGCCATGTAAAATCTCAGAAGAACTGAATTCTAGTACAGTCTCTCACCTAGAAGATGCTGTAAGAGGGATTATTGCCTTCTCTAGATATACCTCAGTCACTTTCAAAAATAAAGTTTTCTTATTCAGTAAGCAAAACTGAAAGTAATTTGTGTATTCACAGTGTAGACCATGTTAGAAATATCTGATTTAACAAAATAAAATCTGCCTTACTTGTTTTCCAGGGAATCATTGTCATCCAAGCCAGTTAAAGCCAATTAAAGAAACTGATCTTTCCTCTATGGTTACATCAATAAAAATGGGAACTTATTGGTAATGGAGCACTTGATCAGTGAGTAACAGTGGTTAAAATTAATTCCTATCCACCCATTGGAGCTGCTTTGTGTGGGGAAAATCAGTACTGGAAGCCATGGTTAATAATCCTTTCAGTTCTTGGAAAGGAGAGCAAAGGAAATTTTACTTCTAATCAGTTTTCCACTCTCTTGTACTCCTGTCATGAGAGTGAAAGGCAGCATGACATGCTTGTCTCCAGACACAGGACAGTCTGCAGGAACTGACAAGCAGACTTTTTTATTTCTTAAACAAGAGAAGTGTAGAGCACAGAACATATAAAGAAGCAAACTATTATACTCCTAAATTTAGGTACAGATATATATATATACATAAAACTTTACATATTTCTGCTTCTATAACTGCTTTCTTTTAATGACAGAACTTTGTCCTTGAAATCTTAGAGTGTGCATTAAATGGTTTTTGTTTGTAAACTTGTGTTTGATTACTCTCAGCAACTACTTTACTTTAGAAGGGGAAGAACATAAATTCTAAATTATGCTTACTGGCTTATTTGTTCCATAATCTTCATTAGAACTTGACATATTCTTTTGTGTTACTATAAGTAATATATTCCAGGATGTACCTAGGGATGTGCTTTAAAATGAATTCAGGTTAATGATTGAAAATAAGAAAGAGCTGTAGCCAGCACAAAGTGCTGTGTGGGAAGTAAAAAGAATATGGTCCAGGTGGAACACCTGAGAACCATCAGTGCCACTTAAGGCTACAGTAGGATTCCATTGCAGAATTGGTATTCAGGTGCTTAAGACATAACAGCTTTTTCTTAAATAAGTACTTTGCTAAAAATGAAGTAGATAACTCCTTAGCTGAAAGGTAACAAATTAGAGAAAATTCAATCCACAAATTGTCTACTAATTTTTGGGTAAAACTGGATTTCTGTAGTGTGAGAAAAGGGATTTAAATGTTCTGAAGTGTTTCACCAGTCTTCTGATATTATCTTCTAATACCTTTAATATTTAATAGATCTTGAAAGCTATCAGTATTGTGTTCTCCCTTTTAGCTATTTATGGCTTGGATTTTGCAAAAAGGTGATATAAAGTCTTATTTCCCTAACAAGAGAATAAATGCAAGGAAGCCACAGACCACAAACAATATTTCTTAAACTGAGTTTAAATATCCCCAGCTCATAAATTTTGTTCCCTCATAAACGCAACTCAATATAATGCAGTTTTTGTATTTCAGGATGTCTTTAGTCAATTCGATTCAAATGGGTCCCCATAGTGTTTGAAATTCTGTTGTTCTAGACAGTTTCCTTTGCCTCTTAAAGGAAAATAATGCATATATGGCAATTCAACTGACTGTTGGAATGATTTCTAATTTTACATCTGAGAGAAAACCTACTTACTACTCCCTAATTGTAAGAAGATTTCTGGGTACCACTTTTATGCTTTTTGTCAAACATTTCATTGTCTTTTCTTTCCATAGAAGATTAAGTGCAATTTCCAGGCTTTTAGTTTCAGGAAATTGGATGAAAAAGTAGCACACAGTCATTTGTTGCTCCAGATGTTTGCTTTCTTCCGTCTACAGATGTCTGACATGAACTTATGGTATGACTTATTTCTGGACTTTGACTCTTCCATAGTTACATAAACTTGGCTCAGTTCAGTCTCTGTAACCTGGGTAATAAGTGTGAAAGTCAACTTTCATTAACCTTGTATGAACTTTTCTAGAAAATTCCCATTTCCCTGGAAGTGTTCAGATACTCCTTTATTGAAGTACACTAATTTAGGCACCTAAATTTAAGAAAGTAGAGCCATTTTTAATAGTTGTGCTGCTTTTCTTTTTTGTTAAAATGATAGTTGTTACCCAAGTAACCTATTTCACAATTTAGGATCTCTATACGGGGTTTAATAGATCAATAGGACTTGCTTAGTGATATATATGCAAAAAAATATTTTGAAACACTTTGAGGCTTTAATTAGCTATTTTTACTGTTCATTCTAACAATTGTAGTTTGCTCCTGATTTTTCTTTTTCTGTGTGTTTGTTTTGGAATGCCCCTGCATTGTTATCCTTATCTTACCAGTTGTTTCTTCAATATTGTGACTATACTTTATGACCTTTGTCCCATTACTGGATTTTGGTGACTCTACTTTCCAGTAGAGAAATATATAAAATGCAAATATGCATCTGCTTCAAGAACAAATGGTTATCTCCCTTGAATCCACACCTGGATGAACAGCCAGTACTTCAAGGGAACCGTATCCTTTGAATACTTTCCACATAAATAGACCCCATAATTTAGGCCAAAGTAAATACACTGGCACAACCTCTAAATCAACTGTAGTTCACTTTGTTGTGCTGACTGCCAAACATATTCATACACCTAAAGGTATGTACACACATTATACAGAAAAATATTAGGTTTCTTTCCTGAAATCTTGTGCACGTTTTTAACAGATTACGGTAGATTTTTGGTGTGTGGATTTTAAATTTTAAAGCCAAAAAGGCATGAATACACTTGTACAGTCAGGACTGTGATAATGTTCAGAACAGATCTGAAACTTCATATCCTTAATTGTAAAGTCAAGGGGAAAAGAAATCCAGAGGAAAAGAAAACAATCTGTGACATGTCTGTTTCTCACTTGGAAGAAACTATGTTCTGAGATGGTACAGTTTAAGAATTAAGAAGAGTAGAGAAATAATTCTGACATTATAAAGTAGCATAAAGCTACATAAAGCTACATAAAGCTCTGTTTGTAATCTGTAGTTTAGAAGTATTTTGAAATGTGCAGAAAAATATTTTTTAAAAAATCAGAGTTTAGAGGAATGGAAATATTTTTACTAAGAAGAAGTAGTTCCAGTTCATCTGTCATAATCCTGAAAAATCTTATTGCTACTTAAACATTAAGTTTGTTGTACAAAGGAGAGAGAGAAAGAAAATAAGAATAATAATTTAAAAATCACTCTTCCAGACACTTCTGTCAAAAAAGGGAGTTTTTAAGTTTTTCCCCTTGCTTCCTATTCCCATGTGTGTGCTAAGCATATAAAAGAAAAAACAAACTCATAATCATTCTGTGGAATAGAAATACATTTAACTATTTGCTAGCAATAATTGAACGACATCCAACATTTTGCTGGATGTTCAGCTCTTGGAAGCATTTTTCCATGGCTTCCTACTGGACAGTATGTACACACACACAAACAAAAATTACATTTAATATTTCCAATTACAACAAGTCAAGCATATATTTGTGACACAAGCAGAAAAACACAGTGGTCTGTGAAGTAAGTGTCTGACAAAAGGTTAGTCATTTCAATGGAGCAGGTCACAGTCTTTCAAACATATCCTGTCATGGTTGCAGGAGCCAAATCAGAGGATCTAAACATAAATGTAACAGGAGTCATGACATGAAACTTCATATTTTTGACATGGAAAAGCATATGTCTCTATTGGAGCAATTCACCTAATGGAAACTGCTTCTGTAATCTAAGATTTTTACTGAAGTATTTACATGATGGAAACTTGATCTTACACATTTGAAGCAGCAATTTGTCTCTCATACAAAGCTGAACTTGAAAGTGGAGCAGCAGCAGCAGTTATTCGTTCAGTGAAACTAAAATTCAAAATTTTTCTATCACAGTTAGTGAGGTGGTAAAAATATTTGAGGGCAGTATCCCTTCCTTTCTGCAGTAATTCACATCTTTTTAAAAAATGTTTGTTATCCCTTCATGTGGCTGCACTTACACCATTCTTATGTGTGTTAGTTTTTAAGACTTGTAATAAGAGGTGATTGGTCACAGACTCATATACTTTTAAACTTGAATGTATTGTTGGTCTTGCATGTCATTATATAGTTCTTTTAGCCATTTAAAATCTTACTGAATTATTTTCTTGTCTATGGAGCTTAACTTTTTATGCTGCCAATATAGGCTGTTTTATCTGAAAACAGAAATTATTCACCTAGCAATGAGGTTTAATAGCATACCATTTTAACAGAATAGCAGGGTCATACCACAATCTTTAATTTCTCTTTTAATTTTTAATTTCTTTTAATACATTGCTAAGTGTTTCAGTTACAGAAACTGCTTCTGCTCAAACTCTACTTGCAATGTACTTTTTAGTGATTACTTCTAATTCCTATAGTTTATGATATACAAGAAATGATGTCCTTAGATTTGTATTATGAAATGATCTAATTCTTTAAAAGCTCCTTTGTTAATAAAATCACTAAGTGTAGGCATTGTGTTTTGAAATACTAATATTTTAAAATATAATTTAATTGTAGTAATTTCTCTCCTCTAGTTATTTTTAACTTTTCTGGTTACTCTGTGGACTAAGTAATTTACAATATTGAGTGTATAAATTGAAACCCATGAGATTGTTATGGTTTTCCTTAGTACATACACAAAAGTGATTATTTTTGTCTCTCTGCCTGAAATTAGTGGTAACAGGTTTATCAGGGCTCCTTAATCAAGGACCAGAAGAGGAAGAAGATTCCTGGAACTCAGAAAACCCCAAGGTCAGCTAAGAGGATGTTACTGTTACTTCAGACATTTATTTGTGTATTCCTGGATTCTTTAGTATGAAATGTTCTTTTGACTTTTTCATAACCCAAGGTAATGAAAGCTGTAAATACTTTAGTCATTTAATACAAATAGTCCAGTGAATATTGAATGAAACTGGATTCTGAACATGTTGCCAAGTGTAAATAGAGATTGTAGTTCCTGCCTTAAGGTCTAAGCAAGACTCTTAGGCATCTACTGAGAGAAGTATGCTTTTTCTTTAAAAGTTTGATTTCTATTTAGTCTTTTTCTTCATTGGCTCTTTGCTGATTCTGAAAACTGAAGAACACTTCCACAAAGTACCGAAATGCTTAAGGTGGTTTGCTGATACTTTAGGGTTGTACATAAAGGGGTTTTATGGCATAAAATTTTTTATAATTCTTGTGTTATCACAGAATGGGTCAAGTTGGATGGGACCACAGTGGGTCATTTGATCCAACCTCTCTGCTCAAGCAGGGTCATCCTAGGGCACATGGCACGGGATTTCATTCAGGTGGTTCTTGAATTTGTCCATGCAGATGGATTCCACAGCCCTTCTGGGCAATCTGTTCCAGTGCTTGGCTATTTGCACAGTGAAGAAGTTCTTCCTCAAATTCAAGTGGAACTTCCTGTGCATCCATTTCTGCCTGTTGCCTCTTATCCTTTTAGTTGGCACCACTGAGAAGAGCCTCTTGACACTGTTTCTTCAGATACTTCTAGACATTGATGAGGTCCCCTCACAGTCATCTCCCCTTGAGTCTGAACAGGCCCAACTCTCCCAGCCTCTCATTGTGAGAGAGATCCCTCTGTGCCCTCATCATCTTTTTTGCCCTCCACTGGCCTCATTACAGGAGCTCCATGTCTCTCTCATACTGAGGAGCCCAGACCTGGACACAGAACTCCAGATGTGGCCTCATCAGAGCTGAGTAGTGGGGCAGGATCACCTCCCTCCAGGTGCTGGCAATGCTCTTCCTAATGCACCTCAGGATACCACTGGCCTGGGCCACAAGGGTAGGGTGCAGGCTCATGGAAAGCTTGATGTCCACCAAGAATTTCAGGTCCTTCTCTGCAGTGCTACTTTCCATCAAGTCAAAATTATATTTATAGTATTCCATGTTTTATCTGGGTGATAGACAGAAATACATGCATAGGTATAAACCTTTGCTTTGTAAGTGATTTTTGTCTCAGTTTAGTGAAATTATTGTTAATAGACTTGCAATTTTTAGGAGACTTTGAGATAAAGATATAGTCTAAAAAAGGAAAGAATGTATACAGATAACAATGTATTTTATTTTTAAAATGTTAACTTCATAATAAACTCAAAAGTAATTTAGCTAGCAATTTCAAGATCATGACCCTAAAACTAATTATCCTTCTTTTGTCCCATGTACAGCTCACTGCCTGATTGTGTGCTGCTCTGCTACATATATACTTGTTAATTCTTGCTTTGAATAAACTTGCTCAAAGTAGCACTGGTCACTTTGCTATGCTACCATTTACTGCTCCTCTGGCAACTTATCCATCCTAAAGCTTTGCAGTTTTGTGTACATATTATCTGTGACTCAGAGGAACACTGGCACATTCAAGGGCAAAAGAAAGTTCTTTTTGATCCAGTTAAATTTTTGTGATTTTCTGCATTTCAAGATATTGCACAGATATTGAGCTAGTGGTATTCATTTTCAGTTGTACTCCTAGCCTGCTTTCACTGAGAAAGAAAAGCAATGTAGATGCTGTCATTTTCTTATCTACATTTCATAATACTTCTGCAACTATGGGAAAATGAAAGAAGGTAGAAATGCTTGTATTTTACTTTTAGACAGCTTCCTCTGATGTATTTCAAGCTACATGTGATGACCTACTTCAAGCTGTTTGGTTTCCTGGGAACTGCTGTGAGTAGGTCTGTATTTGTAACTTCAAGAGAGAGTTTCTAGTTCTCTGCATTTGTAAGAAAAGCAGGGACGTCCATACAAATTACAAATATAACGATACCTTTATCAGCTTTCTCTGATGCACCCAAAAAACACCCAAAACCCAAAAAAACCCAACAAAATACACACACAAACATAACTTGCTGAATTAATTTTGTTTATTCAATTGGCAGATCCAGAGCAAAAATCTGATTTCATTTAATGTTTTGAACATTCCTTTAAAAGTAGTTGTCATGCCTTATGACATGTGACATCATCTTGGACAATATTCTAACTCCAACACATTTCTTTTTCCACTAGCCTTGATTATAGCCAGCGGCTTAAGTCTTTGCTTGAATAAAAATGGGGTATTGCATACATGAGTAAAAGTAGACTTGAGTAGGAGTTCAAAGGATGTCTTGTGGGAGGAATCACAAAATAAAATTACATCAAAGTACAATTGTATGAGTGATGGCTAACAGCGAATCTCATTGAAGTTGATGCGTCCCCAGTTGCTTGCTGCTGTTGGAAATTAGGTTTTCAATGATATAAATGAGGAACTGCTTTGGTTTTCTTTCTGGCTTCTGACAGTCTTGGATGGTTGTGAAGCCAGTTAATACAGAGTTATGAAACAACTTGTATGAAGGTGTCTTTGAGTAATGGAATTTTGCATATTGTAAAGCTTCTAAGAGAACTAACAAATCTTAGCCCATCAGGTAGTACAGAAAACACTGTCATACAAAAGCTGGAAAGTTGATCAGGCTCTGTTCAAGCAGGCCTGACAAGACAGTCCTCATCTGAAAGAGTTTACAAAAGAGCATTATCAAGCTCTCTCTGAAAAGACTGAGCCACTGAGGCACTTTAGAGAAAATCTTAGTTACTGTAAGAAAAAAAATCACCTCTGTTTTGCACCTGCGTTATAACAGTATGGTTAAACTCTAGCTTGATAACCTTTTAGAAAATTAAGTTGTATATGTACTGCATCCCCATTTTCATGCAAGGCACTGGCCTGAACAATTTATTAAAAAAAAAAAAAAAAAAAAGAAGAGGGGGTAAGGGAGCGATATCCTTAATAATATAGGTTTTAACTTATCTGTCCAGGTGAAGTCTGGTGTATCTGGAGTGTTATTCTGTCAGGCAGCCTCTTTATAAGTTAAATTATCTGTTAAAGGTCATTATATGTCAGTTAGTTGGGTTAATCTTTCAGACTAGTATAGGTATGGCCTTAGAAGACATTGCTTATTGATCATATTTAGGAAATGTCTGAGTGAAAACCTTCAGTTTCTCAAAGTCATGTAACAAACTGTTCAAGGTTACCCTGGTAAATAGACACACATTATCTATAGAGTTGCAAAATAAATTTCTGCTGTTCTTAATATTTGATTCTTTGGAGTTTTTTAAAGAAAAAGGCTTCTACAGAGATCTAGATTCTTCCCTTCCTTTTGTATAGCCCCTGACATACTGTTTTTTGAAGGATGTTTCTGCATCCCTCAGTTCATGAAATCTCTTTGGAAGCAATATGAGCAATGCAGCTGCAAATGAAGTCAACAGTAACTTTGTCAAGGAAATGTCTACTTTGATAACAGTCAATTATAATTCTAGTATTAGAAAGCATAATAATCTCAGTTTGGGCATCCAAAAATGGACTATAGTTGCTTTTCCTCTCCTAATAACACATTTTTTTTTTTGGTGGTATTTAACGATTCACTGTACAGAAATAGCAATAAACCAAGCAATTTATTGAACTGGACTTCACAGGTATTATACTAAGCTATGTACCCTAAAATAAATGATTGGAAAATTAAAGATTGAAATGAAATGAGAGCTGCCACTTCTAAGACTAGTTATGTGTAAGTACAATGGAAAATAGAACATTGTAACAGATGGGGGGTTGGAAAGCAAGCCAAATTAGTCTAATCTTAATTCTGATACTTCCTAAGTGATGAATAAATTTAGAGAAAGGAATCTGAGCATGCATCTAATCAGAAAAAAACTATATAATTTGCTTGGACTGGTGCACTTTGTTCCCCACAATTTTATGCTCTACAACATTTTAGGTTAAATTAGTTTCTCTATTTTTTTCTTTATCCAGTCTAATATAAAAGACCAATATGCAGGACTTCAAATGTTCATATAATTTCCCATATGGAGAATGTCTTAACTCCCCATATAAGGCATTTGTACACAGAGTGACATAAATTTCTGTGTTTGAAATACTCCTTATTGCTCTGAATACTTCTGGATGTTGATATATTTTTCAGATGCATGTTTCTTCTTATTTTTGCAATTTCATTCCAACGAATAACTTTTGTAAGTATAGCAGACTGTATTTTATTATAAACATGGTTATTATAGCTATATTATATTTACAAGATTAACATAAATTTTTAATTCATAGCATATTTCCTCTTTGCCCTGACAATGCTGTGTTTTGATAAATGCTAGACTCTCTTAGTAGGTTAGCAGAGCTACAAAAAAAAGTAGGAATGGAATTGCTGGCCAATTAAATAGTGAACATAAAGAGCCAAAGTAGAACAAATTAGGAATTTCTAATAAATGAGTAATTTAAAATTGCAATATCTCATTTTCTTGACAAATATGCTAATGAGAAAAGAAAATGGCTCAATAATAATCCTTTCTTGTGACAGGGAGTAAGAAATGGAAAAGGATATTAAATTAATCTTTTTATTATAAGTTTAATACAAATCTTTCCATTCTTACTACCTGATGTTGTCAGACCTCTAAATTTACAGAGACTTTGTTCATGTACATTTAGCTTGTATCAAGAAGGGAATTAGTATTTTTATTGTGTCCATACCTCTATTTTTTCTCATAATAAGGCCCTTTACTGGGAGTTGAAATTAAGCTATCCTTCAGGTATACACCTACTGTATAATACCTTAATCCCCAGTGCTCATGAGTCTCTTTTCCCTTAAATTTTGAAAATAAGCAGGAACAGATTCTCAGCAAAGTTTGCCTCTGTCTTTCCAGATTATTTTCCAGGAATGTGATACCACTCCACGCAAACTGCTGGGTGTCACAATTGTCAAAGTAGAAACAACCTGTATCTGCCTCTACAGCTTTTTGGCTTATTTAGTGGCATCAAATGTAGACACAGATGTACGAGTTTCTTGGATTAAATTAATATATTTTTCTTTGTACCATCCTGGTACTTCCAAGAATCTGACAAATTTAACAGAAGAAAAATAATCTAGAAAAAGACAGTCAGTTGCTGGTACCCAGGTGTCACATTTTCTGATCATATCAGATACTAACTATAAATATTAAAATATGTGGAATAGGTTATCACCAGGAGCACTTTTCTGTAGTGAATTGTTAAATTATTTTCTCTACAACATTGAATAGCTTTATGTCTTTCCTGCTGCTTCCCTAGAGAAACAAGTTTCTTCATGTGTCTCTCTAACTGTCAAAACTCCTGGGCCATTTCTGCTAAATCACAAAGAAGTATGGCGGTCTCTAAATGTTGAACTTACATAAAAATTGAAGTGTCACTGACAGTCCTAGACAGAGAGGTAAGCGAAATAATTCATTACTAGTAAAGCAGTTATACGGTTGAACTTAAGTATGTGTTCATAGAAAAAAGGCATTGGTAATCCCAGAGCTCACAGAATTACAGTTTCTGCACACCTGGGAAGACGATGCTAAGTTTATATGATGACTTGATCAGATGATCTCCAACAGATCACTGCCATAACTTCAAAGTTGCTCTTTTAAAGAATTGCTTCAATGAGAACTTCTGTAATAGAGCTAGTTGGGAATACTGCCTCACTTTTTCTTCTCAAAAAAGACACCTTTGAAGTTGTTGTATCTTGAAAATTATCTCCCATTCAGGAATCTTGTCACTCATAAAGCAGGCTTAACTGCTCTTAAGTCCTCTATCTGCTGATGTCCTTCAGAGAAAAAAAAAAAAAATATATATATTCTCTTATCACTAAGGTTATTTTTAATATGCTTATATAAAAATTTTCTCCTTTATGGCAGGGGAGGATAACATAGTCGATGAAGCCAGCTCCTTGCAAGCTGTTTTGAAGGGCTCTTGGGAACACTTTTCTGTCACCCTGGAATTATGACAGTGGTACTGCTAAGTTTCCAAATTTGTCCTTCAGTGCATGAGGAATATCTGCATTTCTCTACCCTTTGATGAGCAGTCATTTCTTGGAGATGTCTGCTGAGTGTAAGGATGGCTGCCTTGGGAACTATTAAGCATTAAGTCTAACCTGTTTAGTTCTAGAAACTGCATAACATGCTACATCAGTCTAGCTATGCTTGTTTTCACTACAAGTAGTTTATAACTGTTTTAAATAGGACAATCCACTAACCTGTGTTGATGGGTTCTTCAATAACCTGAAATTACAAGTGTGCTCCTTTAAGAATTTCCAGATCCACCTGATGGGGACTAAGAAAATGGTTTTCACTTAGATTAACTGTAAAGAATGGAGGTGGAATCTGTTCTGTATTGTCTCACATGACTACATAGGGATTTACCTGCCTTGTATTTCTTACCTAGTCTTCTAGTAAGGCAAATTGCAGTGGATGTATACATTTTTGTGCAACTAATACAAAAACTATTCTATATGGAAGCCCTCAGTAAGTAACTCCGACGTTGCTCTCCAAATAATTTTTAGCTCTCATGCTCTTTTTTCATCATATTGTTGGTTTTCTTCAGTGGTGTTGTTTGAGGTTTTTAATTGTTGTTGTTTTTGTTGGTTTGTGTTGGTTGTGGATTTGGATTTTTTTTGAGGGGGTCGTTTTTTTGTTGAGGGTTTTTTCTTTGTTTTGTTTGTTGTTGATGTGTGTTTTACTGAAGAACAATAAATCTAATGTAAAAGTGACATTCTTCTCTGAATGATGGAGAAATACCTTGTAGGTATGTTTGCTCTCATTTTTAAAAAGTTGACACCTCAAAAAATATTTGCTTAAAGAAATCCAAGAACTTATTAAAAGTGAATAACAGAGAAGTAAGTTTCCTAAGGGGGGTTTGCTTTCAACACTTCCAAATAAGGGGGCCTGAGAGGTAATGATAGTTAAGTCCTTTATGCATCTGGACTTATTACAATAATACAAATATTGCAATATTCCAGTCCCTTCTGCTTTATTCTGTACTGGTGGCATGCCAAATAATAAATCTTGAAAGATCAGTTTTCTTCCTGAAATTGGATTGCCTAGAATAGGAATACATAGGCTGAAATACAAGTTTTAATTAATGACTCAACTTTTTTTTTTCCCCTGTGGGCTGGTATTCAGCATCAGGTCTACTTACATGCCTGCTGCCAGCAGGTCTATCCAGAAATGAAAGGCAATAATGAAAAACATTTGAGGTAAAATACTCTGTGGATATTTAATTTTAAATAATTTACTTTGCAAATCAATACTTTTTTCTTGCAAATATTGGTTTTCTTTGCAATGATGTATACTATTTGGTCATTTAGATTGTCATTTTGAGTACATGTTTTGAGACAGTACATAGACCTAAATAATTTTTTAGTTTCTGAATTAATTAATTTATAATAATAATTCACAGAAAACACATCTTGACATTGTAGAGTTCAGTATTAAATTTTAGTCTGAGAAAGATATTTCAAGTTTGCAGCACTGGAAATCTGTCTAGAAATATAAATGGATTGGACAGATAGGATTGGGACCACAGTAAGGTTAAATAATTCTCTGTCTAGCAAAGCTAAGAAGAAATATAACCAACATTGGAAGGATGCAAAGACTTAAACTAAGGTAGATGAAGAAAAATGAGAAAATGTTATGGTTAAAAAGGAGTTTCTACTAAAAAAAAAAAAAAAAAGCAGCCTAATTTCTACTGATGCTTTTGTAATTCAAATTTCCTTAAAGAAAGTGGAAGTGCCACTGAACGTCAAATGCAGAGGTGACTCAGAAATAAAACTTTTTTTTCTAAGGGGTTCAAATATTAAGGGAATCAAATAGACTATACTGTATTAAATTTTGAGCAATAAAATCTGTCATATACATTAGAGTGCTGTCCCTGGTGATGCTGACGTGTGGTTCTGCTGCTTAATTTGCACAGTGTTAGCTGGACATCGCTAGTGTTGTATGCTAGTTATACAAAAACAATTCTGTAATAGAAAGGATTCAGTGTTGGAGGGACTTCTGTGCTCTGCTTATGACTAGTGTTAGGTTTTGCTAGTGCTGAATTGATCCACCTCTTCTGCGAGAAACAAAAAGCTCTTCCTGAAAAGAAGAATGAGGGTAAAAAATTGCTATGATGAGTAGCAAACAAAACAAAATTAACAAACCAAGCTAACAAAAACCCAGTTGAACAAACAAAAAAAAAATCCACCACAAAGGGATTAAGTGGTTAAAAGTGTAAGAAAGAGTGCCAGTGGAAAACACAGAGTAAAACACTCCTGGCAGCATGTGTTGCTGCCTGTAAGTAGCCAAGGAAGAACCAAATGCAAGAGATGTTTTTTCCAAAGATATGACAAACCAAGTGACTGTAAATAATCCTTTCTCCCACCCACGCACCATCTCCTTCCCACCATGGTCTGAACAGTTGGATTGGACAGGATTAGGATGCATCTGGCAAGGGAATTCTGTGACTTTGGTAGGGCATTGAGAGCAGAGTAAAATGAGGGGTATGTGTACACACATGCACACAATACTGAATATGTGGTTTTTTTCCATATCACAGAAGTTCTCTTCACCAAGAAAATGAATACCATCTTTCCAGGAATTGGACTCAGGCAGTGACAATGTTCAGACTGAGTCTGTCCTGGAGTATGTAGCTGTGCACACTGCTAGCCCCAACTGTGTGAGTGGTTTCTCAGGGGAGGGCTTCCCCGTGCTCATGGATGACATTGTTCCACTCAGCTGCCTTTGTTTCATCTTGGACTTCATTTGCCAGCCTTTCTGTGAGGGAGCAGCAATGGGTCAAGGCCAGCCTATAGTGATTGTGTGGAGAAAATCTTGTGAAGGAAGGAAATTCTGGGCCTGCATCTTGCATCTGATTCTTTAGAAAAAGCCTGACTCGTGATGTACGTGTTGTCAGAGTTAAAATTTGGAAGTGAAATTAATCACTCATCAGTGATGCTGTGACCTCTGTTCCTTTTCATGGAAAAAGAGCATTAAAAGAAATGCATTGAGTATTCCCACTTAAATAATCTCTGCTAAAGTCATAGCTGGTATACAACTAAAAGAATAAATGCAATAAAAAAAAAATCTCCAGACCCATTTTCTCAGCATGGAACAACATAATGGTAGTTTGGTGGAGTCTCTCCAGCAAAACACCATGTAGGAGAAAGTGAAGCCTTTGAACTCCTGTGAGGAAGAGTAACAGAGAATGTGATATGGAGTGTGGATGGCCAGGGTTTGTCACTGATCTGTACTCCTTGGTGTCTCACAGAGACACAAGGTGAGCAAAAACATCTCTTGCTAAGATTCCCTTCTGCACTGGTGATGGACAGCAATCTTGGCTCACTGGCCATGACTTGGAACTGTTCCATTTTTTCTTTACCATCTGCCTATTTTACATCATCTCTTCCCTACCACAACATTGTGGATGTTGAAAGAGCAAAAAAGGATTTTAGAGGATACCTGTTTTCCTCTTTGCTTTAGTATCTGATCCTAGAGTCACTGTGTACAAATTCTTTTTGAAGTTGTCAGTAAAATCTGCCTCTACAGCTTCCTGCAGCAACACTTTCCAGAGTTTCACTACTGACTGTGTAAAGAAACACATTCTTACGCATTTTGGATTAATTTCTTCATTCTTCTAAAAATATACGTGCTTTTACAAAACAAATAAGTTATAATGAGTTTTAAATTCATCTAAATTTTGGAAAACTTGAAAAAAAAAAGAAAGATTAAGTAGCTTATGATGTTATAAACCAAATTATTAGTTACAGTTATAGTTTTCATAAATATTATTTGGTTATAAATCAACATTGTGATTTACTGTCAGGATCCTACAAACCATACCATTTCCACTAGGTTCCCATTTGAAGGAAACTTAACAGAATTATAAAAAAGTAATTTTTGAGTGATAAGTTAATAAATTCTGGCATATATGTTAGAATACTGTCCATGGTTACTTTACCCAGGCACAGTAATTCCATAGCCTCTCTTCCAGTGAAGTGAAGGTTCATATTCCAATAACATGTTCTATACTGGAGGTAATTCATTCAAAATTACTGTAATGCCAGAAGGAAATACCTAAAATATTCATGCTACAAATTGTACTTCAATATACAGACAGAATTCCAAGTGTATTGAATGCAATATAAGGGCGTGGGTTTTTAAATATCTGAAAGATGAACTTTTTTTTTACCTTTTAAGCCAGGGCAAGCATGCATCCAATATTAACAAATAAGGGACAGATAAATTATTTCAAATACAGGAAATAGTTTAAGGTAATGTAGTACTTTATAATTTAAAAAAGCATCTTGACAAGCATCACTCATAGGCTTGACCGTCACACACTCTATTGGCTTAATAACCAAGACAAAACATCCTTATCAGAACAATGGCTGAAATATTAATTTACATTATAGTATTTTAGGATGTTATGATTCATTTGATCCTATAATTGTAAGATGAAGGAGTTATACTGACTCACAGAAAAATGGTACCAATCACTACAAAGAACTTCAGTTCCCTCGTACTAGAAACCACTGATTTTTTTCCTCCCTGTGACCAGAGAGCCACTGTTTCAAAGAAACAGTAAGTCATCCTTAAAATTTTTCTGCAAACTTCAGTAATATGAGCTTGTGTGGTTTTCCAAGTTAGGCTCTTAAGCAATTTGAGTTGTTGGGGTTTTTTTAATGGGTTTTCCCATTAAAATCCAGAGTTTTGATACATTTCAAGAGCAAGGTGGAAAAGAGTAAGGAGCAGTGTAAAAAAAAAAAAAAAAACAAAACCCAAACAATTGCCTTTGCAGAAAACCATGGCTATCAAATTTTAAATTCAATAGAGATTAAACTTACCTCTTATAGTGAATAACAAATGCCTGTTGAAGAAACATGAAAATAAACTAAATACAGACAAGCAGAAGCAGACCATTAAAGAACTCCACAGAGCAAATAATGAAAGGGAAATTCTGAATCACTGCTGGTGAACTATTGATATTCCTGTAATGGAGTGAAAATATTGATGGACAGAAGTTCTAAGACTCAATTCAAATTACACTTTCCAGAATTTAGGAGCTGTTTAACCTAGAATAAGTAAACTATTGTCTGTCAGACTTGGTCATGTCATATATACAAATGAAATAAAACTATCTAATTACTTTCTACAGGGTTTCAAAACTTTCTGTAAAAGTACCCATGAGTAATTAATGTCAAAGACCATTTAACTACCTTAGAAATAAAACATTTACCCTCATGCTGACTCTTGATGCTGGAATGCTTGAGCAGAAATCAGCTGCTTGCAGCAAGCACCAAGTGCAAATAACATATTTAGATATCACACATCCTCACAGTCACCTGCTAAGGCAAGCATGATGTTTTTGCAGTCTTTTACAGCTGATGACTTTTTATTTTTATATTTTACATTGTTGGACTTGAGAGATTACATCAGGTGAAACTAGGCCTGAAGAAAAAGAAATTTATAGAGAGAAAAAGGAAAAGATGCAAATGTTAATGTCACAGATACAGTTGTGTATTGACATTTTAAGAAATCAATCTTTCTGTTCTGTTGTAGTTCCCTGAAATATGCACAAAAGTGAATAGTTCTAAGAACTAGATCTACTATTATGTGAACAGCACCCTTTTTGATATCATAGATGAGTGTGACCTGCTGAATTCAGATCTAGTAGGTTTTTAAGTCAGTAAAAAGAGGTTAACAAGGAACTGTAATGCTCAAATGTCTTTCTAAAAGGATTTTGTCAAGACTACACGCTATGCCTGTTCTGCTGTTCATGTGTATTTAGCCAAGCTTTGGTTGGCTAAAAAAAACAATTGGGAGCTTCCTAAGCCTTTAGGAGATCCCAAACAAAACCAAAATGAAGCAAAATAGGGCTAATAGATTGTGATAATCTCAAAGTTGTCTCAGTTACATTTTCATTCCTACAAAAGTTCTTTAGCTGAAAGTGTGTTTAAGAGGGAAAGAAGGCATAAACAACCCCAGGAGAAGGGTGTGAAAAGCTGATTTAATATGCCCTGCTCACCTGCCATTTTGTAGCCCATTGCATATGAGATCCATTATCTTCCCCCGAGGAACTCCACCTCTGATCAGCTGCCATTTTGACTCTGAGCCACTAACCACCGCCTCCTGAGCTTGGCAGTTTAGCCAGATACCCACCAATCTATGGCCCATCTGTCCAGATCTCACCAGCTTATCCGTGAGAAGGGTGCCATGGCAGACTGTGCCGAAAGCCTTGCTAAAATCAAGGCAAATGACATCCTCAGCTCTGAGCAAATTATTTCCTCATAGACAGCAACCAGGTTGGTCAAATGGGATTTACTCTTGGCAAACTGATGCTGGCTTTTTCAACTGACTTTCTTGTCTTTCACATCCTTCTACAAGTGCCTGTTCTTGTTCTTTGTTTTATAGTTCAGGGTGTAAATTGCTATCCCAGATGTTGAGCTCTCAGGACTTTGTATTATTGTGGTATTTTTTGGTACTTATGAAAGTGATTAATAAAGAGTATTGCTGAATTCTTTAACATCATAAAATAAATTTACAGTTAAAAATTAATAGAATATATTAATGATTTTAACTGTAGTAAAATATAGTAACTCTTTATTAGAAATTTATTCAGTAAATTAATATTTTACATCCCTATGGCTGAATTTGAAGATAAGTCTGGGGCATTTTCCTTTTTAAAACTATGAAAAACATAAAAAAAATTCTTGAGAAGAGAATCCATTTGATTTAACATGCTTCCAGATACTTACAGCAAGTCAAATTTCAAAGAAATCTTGAGAGAGCTGTTTGTGAGAATTATGAATTTCTAGTTCTTAATCAATATTCAAAATTTTCCTTCGTCCTTTGTTGACTTCTTGAGAGGTGGCTTTAAATAGCATGAGTATAGGATGTATTTTGACAATCCCTAAAGTCTTTGTACTTGCTTGGGAGCAGGGAAAGCTGAAGGTCACTGCTCTGTCAGATGTAAGTGGGTGATGTTGCATTACGGTCAGTGGCTGTTTTAAGCCAGCAGGAGCAATAGACTGGTAAGATACGTATGTATATTTCCAAGGCATAGAAACAGGAAAATAAAATAAAGAATGAAATTGCTATTAAAATTATAGAAGCATCATTCCCTTCCACTGCAAGTCGAAATGCTGACATAAACAATTTATTTCATCTCCGTGTGCCCCAGGACCTTTTACTATCCCTTTTTATAGCTCTAGAAACTCTTACAAACCTTTACAGAACCAGGTTTTGAAATCTGTGCATGTGAGTTTTGAATCTTAAATGTGTGGCTTGACAGGAGAGAGTTTAAAGGGTTCTACATTTGGGGTTTTTTGTTGCTGTTGTTTTGCCAGTAAAACACTGATTTGGGGCACTTTCTATGTGTATAATTTTACTTAAGTAAGACATGATGAGGGGGAAGGAAATCATGAACTCTTAAAATGCAGTTGTCAGTCTCTAATAAAGTACAATTACTGTGATCTATCTCATCAAGGTGTAGTCAGTATTTTGGCAAAAGCTGCAGAACATACATCTTTGTATACCCTGCCTGGGTGCTTCTCTTGCTGGTGACCACCCTTTTTTTCTATGTAGTATTAACATATACAATGTACTGAATATTTTGCAACTTATTCATGTTTAAAAATGTTGTAGCTTCTGTACTGCTTCCAAATATTAAATTTAAAAAGCTGATTATCTTGAGTGTGTAAATTTCTAGCATTCTGCTGAGATAGTACTACACTGGAGTTCAGACTTCTTTCTCTTAAGTGCCCCAGATTTCATAAGCATAGAATCACAGAACCATTTAAGTTGGAAAAGGTGTTTAAGATCACAGAGTCCAACTGTTGACCCAGCCATGCCAATTTGGCTACTGAACCGTGTCTTCAAGTGGCACACATATTTTAAATATTTCCAGGAATGGTAACTCCATCACTTCCCTGGGCAGCCTGTTCCAATGCTTGACAATTCCTTCTGTGAAGAAATTTTTCCTAATATCCAATCTAAATCGTCCCTGGCACAAGTTTAAGTAATTTCTTCTTTTTGTATTGCTTGTTACCTGGGAGAAGAGGCTGACACCCACCTGACTACAGCCTCCTTTCAGGCAGTTGTAGAGAGTGATAAGGTCACTCCTGAGCCTTCTGTTCTCCAGGCTAAACGCCCCAGCTCCCTCAGCTGCTCCTCAGAAGACTTGTGCTCCAGACCCTTTATCAGGTTCATTGCTCTTCTAGCAAGTATCACTATACTTTAGTTTTCACTATTTGATTAAAATTCTGAAAGAATTTCTCTCAGTATCATTCCATTCATTTAAAATTCTGTAATATTTCCCTGTAATAAGGTAGTTTTTTGTTAATAGGCCAAATTAATTAAAACAAAACTGAATTAATATCTTTATTTTTGAAAGATAAAATTGACATTAGGTGATGAAATAATTAAAGTACTATTAAATTCAGTAAACAGATAAGTGTTACCTGTGGTGAAAATAGCTGGTGTTCATAATTTTGGACAGTAAAACAAAGAACAAAACAACCCCCCAAAACTAAACAAACCTCTTTATTAGCATTTTCTAAACTGGCCTAAAATTAACAAAAAATACTACAATAATGTTATTTTTTGAAGAGCCAGATGTAAAAGAGTCAAAGTTGATCGGGAAATACTTGAATTTAGAGATACCTGATTTTAGAGACAAGAAGTTCCTAATGATTGATAACAAAACTCTAAATACATTTTTGTTGAAGACTCTGGTGGTCCTTTTCAAAGGCCATCTTGAATATTTGCATCTGGTGCTCAGCTGTGGTTTAATGTGAAACTCTACTTTATTGTGAATGATGGAAACAGCAGGCATGATTCTGTCAGGAGATGACAAGGCTTTTTTGTGATGTTTTCTCTTTAAATGTTAATTCTTGTAGGTGTACTTGTCTGTGTGGTAAATCCCGTGTGGATTCCCATTAATCCATGGCTTGTAGAAGCATTACGAAGTTTAAAGGTGTTTTCAAAATATTTTAATGTAAAAATTACTCTGTCAAATATCTTCTTGAGTACTGTCTGAGTGAAGAATCTATCAACACTTCAGCATACCCTTTAGGTTCACGTTTAAGACTGTGTATTTGAAGGATATATGATTTTGTAGCAGGTTTTGTCATGAGAATAAACACATACTTGCCAGACTAAATAAAAACCATCACAGGAAAAGGAGTTTATTTCTGGTGAGTGACTGTTATCTCAGATGTGGCATGAAAAAACTGTGTTCTGGGAAATAAAGCAATGTACATGGAAAAGCTAAAGGACAAAGAGATTATCTCTCAGACTGATCCAAGGGCTACAAGCAAGGAAACTGCCAGCTAAACAGAAGTCCATGAATATACATCAGAGCAGTGCTGAGCTGAACCATGTCCCCAGTCCTTCTGCCCACATACTCAAACAAACAAACGGGGGGGGGCAAGAACCAGCAGAGCAATTTTTCCTTAGCTCTGCCTCTGAATGCTGTATCAGACAGAATCCCTTATTTACTGTTTAAGTGATTTAAAAGAATTTGAGACATTAGGCTGTCTTCCTTGGATGGAACATTAAAAAACAGAACTGAAAAGGAACACCTGCTGTGAGTGACTACAGTCATAGTTCTAAGTTTGTCTTTACATTAATGACATTTTTGCTCCACCTACTGGTAGGAAGGTTTGGAGCCTTCTGAATTGCCATCAGGCACTTGCACCTCCTTCTGCAATTAGTCCTCTTGTTGGTATTAGATGAAATTTAGGTGCACAGAAAAAAGAGAAAAAAAAAATGTTCATAACTCTTNATTAGATGAAATTTAGGTGCACAGAAAAAAGAGAAAAAAAAAATGTTCATAACTCTTTATAAAATTTGGGAGTGGGAGAGAAATTTTAATTTTAAGGGAGAAATAAACATCATGGCTCAAAATGTACAAACAGATAAGTGTTACCTGCTGTGAAGATGGCTGGCGCTCATAATTTTGGACAGTAAAACAAAGAACAAAACAACCCCCCAAAAATAAAAAAAATTCCCTCTCCAAAACATTCTACAACTTTATACCTTAATATTATTGGTTAATTGTCTAAAATCTGCCAGGCTATGACAAAGCACAAAACTGTCCTTATATCATCTTCCTTTCTTGCCTTATTTCTTGCTTTTTTTCAGTCATTCTGAAATGCTTGTTTGATAGCAGTGTGCATTTCTCAGTTCTGATTGCTCATTTTGCCACATTTTTTGATTACTGTGTGATGTCAATGAAAATAGGACTTCTGAGTTTATTTGCACAGCTGTTGTGATTAGTTATGTTTGGTTTTAAGCCAGGAGGTTCTCAGAGGTTTACTCCGCTGTTTCTGAAGTTGTTAGTTTACTGCCTCTGTCGTTTTAGAATGGTATCCAAACACATTTGTTGGATGTATTGTTTCATTCTTTTTCACTGGACTGAAGTCAATGAATAAGCTTCTTTGAGAATTACTAATTCAACAGCTGTAGATTTCTCTCTGAATTGCAAACTGAGGTCTTCATGAGGATGCTGTGCAGTAATATAATGGCAATTCTTTAACAAGGCTTATGTGGTGAAATTGATGACACTGTACAAATCAGATTGTAGTTTTTCAAATGGGAAATACCCCTCAAGCCCACCAGTAGCTGAGGTTTCATTGATATTCTGTGGATACTTCTAGTTGCAGTAGGTACAATGCCCGCTCTGTTTGGACCAGTGTATCTGAGTTCATATTAAACCAAACCCTGATAATCACACACAGAATCACAGAACAGGTAATGTTGGTAGGGATGCTTAGAAATTACTTAGACCAATACCGTTATTGAAGTAGGATTAGCCAGACCAGGTTGCTCAAGGATGTGTCCAATTGGGTCTTGAATATCACCGAAGATGGAGACCTCACAGCCTCTCTGAGGAACCTTTTTTCAATGTTTCATCCCTCTCACCATAAAGAATCTTTTTAGACAAATAGATTTAAGCCCCCAACAAGTTGTGTCACTACTTCATCATATGGATATCCTAGTGAGATATAAAGTGAAGTACTTGGGACCTCTGCAGGACTGGGTCATTGTGACTAAAGCCATAAGAAGAATTGGGCTGCCTAGCATAGGAGTGGAGATGGAAGTCACATCCATGAGTCTGCAAATGGCATCAGGAAACACCATTATGCTTTTGTCCCACTCTTATTCAGTGAAGAAGCTCTCCCTACACTCACCCTTGGCTGTAGCTGCCTGTATCTTTGATTCTTTAGGCTCCCTCAGCTGTGTTTCCAAGTGCACCTGTGGTTCCAGAAGTGTAACAGCAGAGTTTCTGAACTATTCAGAGGCTAAACAAAGAATCAGCCAGACTATTATCCTGTAGATATAATGCAGGAGAAAAGGGTAAGTACTTTAGAGCAATTTTAACAGGAAGAGATACCTGCTCTTACAGCCATCAATGCTCCGTAAATTATTTCCTGGATCCAGAAAATGTGTAAATTCCAGAAAATATGTGAAATTCTGATGCTGCTGAAAAAAAATCCTATCAGCTATTTTTAGTTATTAAACTTTTAAGTATTAAATTCCTATGAACTACATTTAGAGATAGGAGGACAATGTATTGATACTAATCCTGGGGAGAAAAATTGGAAGTGTTCGTAGATGAAAAGCTCAACATGACTCAGGAATGTGCACTCACAGCCCCGTAAAGCCAACTGGGCTGTATCCAAAGCAGTGTGGCCAGCAGGATGAGGGATTCTGCCCTGCTGCTCCTCTGCTCTGGTGAGATCCCACCTGCAGTGCTGCACCCAGCTCTGGGGCCCCAGCACAAGAGGGACAAAGACTTGTTAGAGTGAGTCCAGAGGAGGGCCACAAAGTTGATCAGAGGGGTGGAGCATGTCTCCTATGAAGACAGACTGAGAGAATTGGGGCTGTTCAGTCTGGAGAAGACCTTAGAGCACCTTCCAGTAGGCAAATGGGGATGACAAATGATGCTTTAGGTTTTAACTTTTATGTTTTTCAGATTTTGTACTGCTTAGTGTGTGTGTCTGAGGTTTCTTGTAGCCTGTTAATTTCTGCTCACTTGTACTAAGTAGACATAACAAAGCCTCATCAGGCCTGCTCTTCAAGGACACCAGGTCGGTCTTAGACCTACCAGAGGGCCTTTGAAGAGGGGAGGGGTGGGCTGGAGGAACTAAATCACTAAAGTGAAACTTTAATTGGAGAATTAACTCTGATATGCAAATGAACCAAACCTATAAAAGTGTGAAGAACTCATGATCTGGAGTCCGTCTTGAGGTCCACTTTGAGAATAGCTTCTGGCTCCCCAGGAGGTACCTTTGAACGCCTTTCAAATAAATACCTACTTTTTTTACTTTACTCCTGTCTCATCTCTGTTTCTAGGAGGCCTCTTAAGGCATCAGAACAGTGGTGAAGATGGAAGGAAAAGGGGAATGGCCTCGAGCTGAAGCAGGATAGGTATAAATTAGGTGTAAGGAAGAATATTTTTACTGTGAGGGTGATGAAGAATTGGAACAGGTTTCCCAGAGATGTTGGGGACTTCTTATTGCTGGAGGTGTTCAAGGCCAGACTGGATGGGCCCTGAGCAGCCTGGTCTAGTGGAAGCTGTTCCTGCCCATGGCAGGGGATTTGGAATCGTATGATCTTTAAGGTCCCTACCAATCCACACCATTCTATGACTCTATGATTCTATGAGTCAATGATTCTATAAATTGACTACAATCTGATTAGTACTGTCTGGTTTCGACTTCCTTTTTACAGTCTCCTTTAAGATATTAATTGTATGTATCTAAAAATGGATGCTGTGCTTCTTCCAGTAAAGATGGGCTCATATTAATAATTATATGCCAAATCTAAGGCAGCTGGTGAATTCTTAGGGAAATTTATCAGAGAAAATGCCTTTTTAATGTGTAAACTGACCATTCCAACAAATATATCTCAATTTACTTGTTCTTGGTGCTACAGTATTAGGCATTTTATGTGGCTATGATAGAGCAGGATACACATATACAGATATGTACACACATTTACACACATGTACACACATATTCACACAAGAAGTTGCAATCTACTAATTCTATTCTTATACTAGAAAGTAGTTATTGAGTTGCAGAAGTAAAATATGGTGAATGGCAAAACAAGAAGTGGTGTTTTCTCTCTCAAAAAGGGGAAAGTTACCTGTTGATGCTTAAGTAGTGGTATTGGCAAATTAGTGACATAATACTGCAGAAATTTTTCTCTCTGTCTTCTTCTACTCTGCTTCTTGTAGGGGTTTTGATGATTTTTGTATCTTCTCAGTGGTAGGCTCTAATTCCTCTAAGGTGATGGGCATTTCAAAACTATGGAATAGTTACATCTGGTTTTGTTGCACACTTTCTGTTCTGTTGTTTGGCTTAATGTTGGCATTTCTGCCATTCATACCCAGCACAAGAATTAAAATGATTTGCTGGGGATGGGTGTCATTTTCCCTCTGTTCCTAATTAAGCATTTTGTATTTTCACTCCATAAGAATTGTTATACGTGCCAGATACACAGGTTTTATTTTTTTCCTGTTGCCTAAAAACTGATTATCCCAGCTCTCAAGACCTCATTCAACCAAAAGTAATACTGACCTTTTTCTTTTTGTTGAGGTTTATAGCCTTGGGGATCTCTGTTATCACCCGTATTCTCAAACCCTTACTAACTTCTTGTGCTTGTTTCTTGGTGGCCACTGTTAGCTAATACGTGTCACTGTTCCCTGTGACTATTCTGTCAACCACTAGTTACAGAAGGAAGAGCTTGTAAGAAACAGGCTGATGCTTTATTTTTTTTTTTTTTTCTGAGAAGGCATCTGTTGTGAAGTAAGGCTTTTATACACACACACTGAAATACACTCATAAAACTATCAGCCTTTTAAGAACATCAGAATCTTACCATTGCAATTAAGACAATTGAGATCTGACAAGAACATCAATGGTGTTAACAGAGCTCAGGAGATTTGAAAAATCTGATTAGAATTACAATAATAGATTTCTACTCTTTTGACTATTATGATATCACCAGAATGAATTTGAACATGCATTTCAATGTTATTATAGCTATTCTATCACGCTGAAGAAGTTTTCTTAGCAGAGCAATCCAACATGCTATTGAAAAATACCTCAGTGAAAACTTGGGTAGTCTTAAGGCTGTACCTTTTTCTCTTTTTTGCAGAAAAAAAGATTTGGACACCTGAAATAGTACATATTTGAAAATAAAGCAAAAGCTTATAAAATAATTAAAGGTTTATTTAATTTTGACTAATTAGGGATATTTGAGGTCATGTGAACAATTTTAGTAATATAGATTTTTTTCTGCCAAGATTTCTAACAAGATAACATCTAAAATACCAAGTGTGAATATCTGGGGCTGGCATTAGACAGAAGAGCAGTACTGAAGTAGTAATGTACATAGTTAACATCTTGGTTTTCTGAAGATTGATCAGGGTAAGAAGATATTTTTAAAATCTAAGAACAGCAGTAGTTAAAGAAACTATAAAAATAGGGCTCTGGAATGTAAAAGAAGCGTGAAAAGAGCAAAGAAGTGATCCCGACAGAACCTTAAAGAATAATTTAAAACTCATAATACAGAAGTAGAACAGAATTTATATATGAACATGCAGAATTTTTAAACTCTTTTACTATGCCTAGAGATATGGATAGAGCAGGCAGTAGATTTAGAATATGTGAGCTTGGACCCAGAAATGGAATGAAGGACACCAGTGCTCCTACACGGTAATTGATGCTCAGATTCAGAGTCTCAATATGAAGTTCTTCAACCCTATTTTCCATGTTTCAATGGAGTGCAATCCATCACAAGCATGTATTTTAAAACCTGTACTTACTGACATTAATATTTTCATGAATTATATCAAAAATTTACAATCTCATAAAAATTGGAATTTTTGTGGTTAAGAGTATTTTAATTGCTTAGAATTCCTTCTATCAATTCCCAAGGTCTGTAATAGTTTCGTAAAAATCCCTGTTCATGACTGTTGCTCCTTATTCTTAAAGAATAAGGCTACTATTCACTCTGTGTTTTATTCCTTCCTGAAAAAAAAAAAAAAAAAAAGAAAAACCTTTTTCTTGTTTTTTTCCTCCATTTTAGCAGAAACTAGAAATACAGTTTTGGCATAGTTTCTTATATTCTCTTTCAAGTTTTAATCAATTAATATTCTATTTCCCCATTTTCTTATTGAACTGAGGTATTTTCTAGAGGTCTACCAAAGTAGGCAATCTTTATGTTATAAATTGCTTTAGAGTAGTCTTAATTGCCTTACCCTGATGTAAAATTCTACTGAAGTTTAAGGAACTGTTCTGGCAGAAAGAGGTAAAGTATCTTATTCACACTGTATACTCTTGGCCGAGAATTTTATCTCTTCAAGCAACTCTGAGGGAGGAGGAAGGCAGGTTCAAACCTTATGAAGTGGCATGTGTTAATCTTCTCCAGTTAAAAACTGTATTACATTTTGATTGGCATGTACCTTAGAGCTTACAACTTCTTTATTTCTGCAGATACTGAATTAAAAACCAATTAACTTTCAGTGTAATCAGGTATTTAACTTATCAGTTATGCAGTGAAAAATGTTGGGGGTGATAGCAATGACAAACAGGCTTACTACCTAATCAGCTGTTTAATTAATTTGAAAGTCGTTCATGTTTGATGAAAATTATGCATAAAATGAACTGTTTTAAATCCTGGGGATAAATATACCTGTAGAAAAGCCTTTAGAAGGGTTTGTCTTGAGATATATTCAGAAGGTAGCTGAAAGATGCAAAGGTGTTGTGGTACAGAACGTTTTGATTTCTTCTTTCTTATGTTACCCTCCTCAGATGTTAATAGAAAAATGTAGAAAGAGAAAATTATTTAACTAAGATTAATTAATAAACAACCTTTTCAATGATGTCAAAACTGATTTTCCAGGACAGATCTGCATCTGTAATCAGAGAATATTTAATTTCCTGAAAATTTCAGGGCAGATTATTAGTTTTCTCCTGTTATTTATAAATATGATGGCCTTTTCATCCCAAACAGGCAATTATTGACAGTTTTGGGTATTGGGCACTGCAGAATTCCACGTGTGGGAAGAGGTCAGGAACTACTCTGTGACAGTCAAGTCAAGTCCGCCTGATTTAGCAACAGATAGAATCAATCCATAGCACACCAGAATTTCAGTATGAGGAGCACATGGCAACACTGCTCAAACATCATTAAGAAATAACAGTAGCTGTGGGGAGTAGGAGAAATGAAAAGAAAGTTGAGGCAGGAGCATGAGGAGGAGGCACAGGAGACAAATATGGAGATACATGAGGAGATATGAAGAACACATTTTGCAGTAACCAAAGAAGAAAATGCAGGAGACAGAAGGAAGAAGAATTTACTGGGAATGTTGCTAGAAAAAAGCTCTTGAAAAGGGATGATCCATGCTGGAGAAGGTCTGAGGACTGCAAGAGCCCTGAGGGACTGCACAGCATAGAGAACACTGAGGTACTGCAGGCTATGGTGGAGCCAGCTGCTGAAAACTGTGGGAATGGTGACTAGAAAAGGGCAAGGAGAAGTGTTGAACTGAAGATGAGCCTGTGAGGCCAGGAGCAAAGCTGTTATCCTATGTGTCTGTATAATTGCATGAATCTTGTTCCTCAATACCTGCATCAATAATTAAAAATTGTGCTAATTGTCATAAAGTCAAATGAAGTGCAAAATCCGCTGGTCAAGATTGTTTTGCCCATGAAGGGAGTGGAAACAGAAATGTAACTTAACTTCAAATATTTTTTTTAATTAAGTTTAATTTTGTGGCCTAGCTAAAATAAATTCAGTTAGCAAAATTTCTTTAGACACATTAATTTATTGTGGCAGTGTTGTCTAAGCAGTTTTGACTCGTTATGCCTTCTGAAGGTTTATTTTTAAATTGTTTTTTCTGTGTTTTCTGTGCAAGAATTTCGGGTAGATACCTGTGTATTAACAGTTATATCTAGTGGAAGATTTGAACATACATTGCTCAACTTGAATGTTTCTTACATACTCTGGAGACCAGAACTGTAGTCTGGGTGACCTGACTGTCTAAAAAGTGCATTAAGAATGTGCTACTTTGAGAGTGCAAATGTAACTTAGACAACAGAAGCAGGCAACATTTATCCTGATCTGTCCATCCAGCCATTCTTTAGGTTGCCTCTTTCGGAGGTTGAATAGATAACTAACTGCATAATATTCATTCTTTCAATTTTGCTTTATTTCCACAGCTAATAAAAGGAACTGCAGGAGATTTTTAGAATCCCTTAGCAGAGATAGGGAATAGAGGTAATTTAGCTACAGGCTCAGTTTACCAGCAAGTGTGGATATGGCTCATAAGTTGCTGCTGTAATGACAGCAGGTTCGTGGAGAAGGAAGGGTGGTTTAGAGATTAGCTGGGAGTACAGCAGCTTTCCTCATGCCTTAAAGTTACCTGTGAGTTATTCTTTATTTCAGAAAAGGATCTGAACCCAACACTAGACTACAGAGAAACGTGCCTACAGCTAGCCACTGGGAAATGTAATTATGGATCACTGAAAATTTTCCAGCTGCTCTAGTTATAAAGAATGGTTTCAGACATCTACCATGAAATAAATGTGCTGCTGTCAGACTATTGAGATAAATTAAATGACATGGGTATCTCTGTTTTTGTTTTGTTTTCAAACAAAATATGCAGCTTTTGTTTTTCAAAGGCCTATTTCTGCTATACTTTATAAAAAATTCAAAGCTCACTAATGAGGACTGGAGCATAACTTTGTTAAGATATTCAGACAGGAAAGAGGTTTTCACTTTTCTTTTTATTCCTAGAAATTTTTACACTTCTCTGTAACATTAAGCACATAAAAGAAAAAGATTTCTGTCTGCACATCCCTCCAGCCTGCAGAGGTATATCAGAACTAAAAAAAACCCTGCAAAGATTGCTTACATTAAAAATACAACCCTTCTTTGGACCATTATATACAATATTTTATGCCTAAACATACCTACACACAAGCGCATACATCTCCTCTCTAGGGACAGTTTTCCGTTGTACTGCTGGTGGTGATTTGATTCAGCAGGCTCCTCATGGAGCCGTGCTCCCTGTGCCCTAGGGAGGTCTGGCAATCCTGACACTCTCAGTGCTGCTTTTGGTCTTCTCTACTAGGATCCTCTCTGCACTAGTGCTTTGCTTTATTCCTGGGCCTTTCCAAAGACAAATATGAGCCATTTGGATTACAGGCATGTTTCTAGGTGGACACTTGCTTGTTTCGATGCAATTTTTGGCTGTTTCTTGGTCATGTCTCCCCACCTTATTTTAAACAGTCAACTCTATATCATTCAATCTCACTACTCTGTTTATCACCTCATTTCCATGTGAGAGCACAAGAACTTCCCACTTCTATCATCAGGAAAGTTCCGTCAGTGATTTTGCACCAATCTGGACATCACAAACCACAGGAAGTATTACAGGAAGTAAAGAGCAAGCATCCAAGTGTTTCTAGGTTTAGGCACCACTTGGCAAGGGATTTTCAGGAAGCACTTATGAATCTGAGGACCTCAGTTAATTCTAAATCTTGCACTGGCTGTCTATCTTTAGGTCATCTGGTTCTTAATGTTTTCATAATACTGATGACTTGAGACATTCCTACCAGGCTCCATTTGCTGTAACTTAGAGATACATAATAAAATAGATCAGAGTATTTTAGTCTGAATAAACATGACAGATTCAGTGTAACAACTTGTTAGAAACCTCTAATGAATTGCCAAAGGTATAGAATTATATCTTCTAATGTACTCCCATGCTGCTGGAGGAAGTTGCTTCTATTCATTTCAGTGAATACAAAAAATATTGTTTAAGATTATTTTAAAATTCATGACTGTATACTTGTTAAAAATAAAGTCTGTAATTCTTGCTATTAGATATAAATATGAACTAGAATAAAAATATAAAGATCAAGAGTTTAGAACCCCCCAAACAGCCTGGCTGAGGAAGAATTTCACAACACTTGAGCAGTTACAAAGGAAATTCTTTCTACAAATAGTAATCAACAGAGAGGAGTCCACCCAAGGGGAGCTGGATCTTATCACAGGAACATTAACACTATGCCCTGACGATGATGACTTGATCATTATCTTCTGATATCTACACCTCAGTTGTTAAAGTATTGTAGGTTCAGGGAACTCCATTGTAGGTTCCGGAGAATCGGAGAATCGAAGATGAACAATTTCATCATCAGAGCCAGGCAATTCATCACATCCAGGAACCCCCTTGTCCAGTCCTGCACCGTGAAAGAAGAGCCTTCATGAATATGTTAAAGAGAGAGAAGAATGGACTGGGTTTGGACACTCCCCCAAAACCATATAAAAATAACCCAAACCAGACAGCTAGCATGAATCAGGGAGGTCTGATGCGATAGAGGTCAGGCTCACTGTTTCACCCAGCTCCGATCCCGGGCTTGGAACTGGACCGATCTTTCAGCCGCATATTAAATTTTATTTCTTTATTCATTTTAATTGGGCTGTTGTGTTTATCTCATACTTAATATTCTTTGGAGATTTTAGGGACCTAGCAAAAATATGATGTAATCCTTTATTTGCTATACACACTGAGTCTATTTGGATGGATGTGGAGAACATGTTTTTATACCCAAATTTGACCGGTTATTATGCTGTTCTGCCAAAATCTCACTTGATGGAGGAATATAAACCTAACAGGTTTTGAAAAGACACAGAACTGAAAGGCAGCTTTCTGGTTTCATCCCAGGGAAAGCAGGTCATATACACAGGAACAAGTTGTATAAAGGTTCTGACATAACCTATGTTTACATTGTATGAGGACATTTTAAAAGCTTCAGGAGAAGATAATCAAGCAACACCAAATTAGTTGCCTTGTTTAAAAAGCATTGAATTTAACAAGAGAAAAGTACAATACTAATTTAATGCTTCTTAAACTGTTTCAATTCTAGGTCATATGCTACACCAAAACCTCTCCAAGTCTGACAATGCAAAGTTGAAGTAGGCATATTTTACTGCAAGTAATTTTGAAATGCTTTGGGCAACTCTTCACTAGTCATTAGCTTAAATACTTAAAGAAAATCCTATTAAAACTATAATCTTTATTTCTATTCAAGAGAAAAATTTAAATTTGTATTTGATTACTGTTACAGGAATAAATTCAGTGAGTATTTGCCCTTTCCTACTAAAATTTATCTTTACAGCTATATTAGGGAGGAGAAACAAAATCCTTTTGCAATGTAATTTTCAGATGTACTTATTTTCTTTAGCTTTTTTGTCACAATAAAAAATGTTTTGTTATGTAGAAGACTTAACCCTTTTCTCTGACAAAATGGGCTGGTATGAATCTTTCAGCTATGCCAAAAAGGGTGCTGGTTTTCTACTTGGCTGCCCTAATTGATCTCTTTTATGAGAAATTTCTTCCACTTCATCAGAGCTGCATTATACTGGTCAAAACTTCTCTTTCTTGTGACATAGACAGTGTGACTGAGTGCAAGCTCAGCAAGCTTGCAGATTACACCAAGTTTAGCATGCAACTGATATGCTGGAGGGGTGGGAGGCCACCCAGAGGGACCTTGGCAAACTTGAAGAGTGAACGCTTGGGAACCTCATGCAGTTCAACTAAGTGGTCAGGGCAATCACCAGTATGAACAGAGTCCATTGAAGGAAGGGATGAGGAGCAGCCCTGCAGGGCGACCTGGGGATGAAAAATTGAATATGAGCCAGTAATGCACCCAGGCAGTCTAGAAAGTCAGTTGTAGCCTGAGCTGCATAAAATGAAGCATCAACAGCAAGTTTTGGGAGGTGATTCTTCCTGCTCCATTCTGCCCTTGTGACACTTCACCTGGAGTACTGGATTCACTTCTGGAGTTCACTGCTGGGCACAAGGACATGGACCTGTTAGAGCTGGTCCAGAGGAGGGTCATGAAAACAAATGATGGAACATCTCTCCTACAAAGACAGACTGAGACACTCAATGTTTTTCTACCTGGGTAAGAGAAGGCTCCAGGAAGGGGTTATTGTGGTCCCTTTATTTACAAAACAGGGCTTAAAGAAAGATGGAGTGACATTTTACCAAGGCTTGTAGAGACAGGTTAAGAGACACTTATTTTAAATGCAGAGAGGGCAGATTTAGATTTGATATAAATTGATACAAATGATAGGACAACCCATCCCTGGAAGTGTTCAAGGCCAGGCTGGATGGGGCTTGAAGCAACCTGGTCTAGTGGAAGGTGTTTCTGCCCATGGCAGCAAGGTTGCCATTAGATGATCTATAAAGTTCTTTCCAACTCAAAATATCCTATGATTCCATGATTTTATGATTCAGATTCATTCTAGGATTTGTAGTTCAGTTTTAAAAATTTAAATAGTTGCACATTTAAGTTCCTAATTTCTAATAGATTAAGGGTGCAGTTGTAATAACTAAACTGAAGTTGTTGGTACAGACTAACATTATTTTAATTTTGTTCTGTACTGTATTACAACTTGCCAATATAGGTGTAGGGAAATAGAGAAATTGAAATAAATGTGTGATGTCAACCATGTTTTACACATAAATAAATAAATAAATAATTATAGTCAGACATACTCTCATCAGATTGTACATAATACAACTGAAACTGAGTAATGCTTATACTACTCTTACAATGTTATTCCGATTTCTAATCTAGAAACATCTTCAAATTTCATTCAAAAATGTATATTTGTTCTGCTTATCGAGGCATGTGTTAAAATATTAGGAGGAAAACTACCTTCTCCCTTCACAGTATTTAATAAAACTTGTGAGTTTCAGCTTTATGCTCAGATCAGTAATTAGTTCCCAGATCCTTTGATTTGACTGAAGTCAGCAGAGAGATGGAAGAGCAGTGACTGTAATCAATCCTGTGTCTCTCTATAGGTTAAGGGAATCAACATATAAATATGAAACTACATTTCTACACTACAAGCTGGGAACCCTAAAAAAATTATAGTTGCTTATATCCAAAGATTCAAGGGGGATTAAAAACCACTGTAGCTGGCATTAAGAAATAAAAAAAATCAAATTTATCTTTTACTTTCTCAATATGGTTAGGCTGTGCTTTCCTGAAGTTCTGTATTTAGGCTTTGTATATATTTTATGAAAATTTGCAATGAAAAATAGTGTACTATAGCAGCAGAATGAGATTTCTTTTCCTAAGATACTAGTAAGAAAGATGTATTCAGAGCAAATACTACTCAGTGTGAGTATGTTTTCAAAATACTTGTCACCACTAATTGGCAATTCCACTGCTTGCTCAGGAAAAACTGTATGAGCATCTCAACCTGTTGATTAAGAAATCTTCTGGGTGTGCTGATTTAGATGGGTAGAAGAATTGAAGGAGGATGGAATGAATGGTCTGTCACACAGCCTGCCAAATTAACCTCAGTTCTGATTATCATCAAGAATAAAAATGCACATATGTTATCTAATGCTTGTTTAAAGTGCTTGCTCTTTTTTAGGTATAGAATCTTACTGCCTAGCACATGTTTGCACTTCTAAGTACCAGATATGATAAAACTATTCTAAAATGACCACTAAAAAAATCCAAATACCCGCTCAAAAATTTAGAATATTTAACTCATTTATTAATCAGAACAGGTTACAAGTTGTTCCAGCTGGTGTTCCTGAAAATTTAGTACTTGGTCAATTTTCCTAGGTTCATCTCTATGGATTTTCTTGTTATCAGTATCTTCAGGTTCTACAGAAGTGGAACAGGAAGAATACAAACTTTTATTGCTGTTTGTGATGGCAAAAAGACATTCGCTGTGGCACAGCATCTTTCAGCAGTATGTGGAAGAGAATGTAAAGGAATTCTTCACTTTAAAACAATTCCTCCTTCACAGTTCAGTGGAAGTAAATGGTGGTAGCTCTTGCCATGACTCTGGCATGTGAACAAGAACCGGGATGAAGCAATTGCAGATTTGTACATTTGGGCTGCTGGAAAATTCATTCTTCTGAGAGGCGGTAGGTCCTCAGATCAACAGTGACATTTCAAAAGCTATAATTCAGCAGCTTCAGGAAGGTGCAGAGAGAGAGAGGAGAAAAGAAAGAAAGCCCTAAGGAGTTTGAGGCGGTTACCTGTATTACTTTATAGAGCAGCAACCTCTGACATCAAGTCCTCTAAGACTTTTGTTCTAGGCTGTCCCATTTCTGAGGCTAATTATAAGACATGGCTAAATTTATTATGATAACTAAACTGAAAGAAAACAGACAAATTTATGTCTAAGTGGTTTTTGCCTCTGTGTGTATGAATAAAAAGTTCCCTGTAGAATAGTATAATTTTTTTTTCTGTGAACTTTATCTGCAGCCTGAAGAAAATCTAAGACTGGGATAAGTTCAGCTATTGGAGAAGGAAAGAAAAAGCACTGAAGGAAGCAGCAAAAAACCCAGTAGAATTACAGAATGATTGAGATAGTAAAGGACCTCTTGAGGTCATCTGGACCAATTTCCCTCCTCAAGTAGGGGCAGCTTGAGCAGGTGTCGCAGTTCTGTGTCCAGCTGAGTTTTGAATATCTCCCAGAATATCTCTACCACTTCTCTGGGAAGCTCATGCCTGTCTCTCACCACTCTCATAACGTAACTGTTTTCTTGTGTTTAGATGCAATTTCCTGTACTTCACTTTGTGCCTGTTGACTCTTGTTCTGCTACTACACACCACCAAGAAAAGTCTGGCTCATCTTCATTCCCTCAAAAGCAGGTATTTGTGTACATTGATAGGAGTCCCCCTGAGGCTCCTCTTTTCCAGGCTAAAGTGTGACAACTCTCTTAGCCCTTCGTCATATGACAAATGCTCCAATCTCTCAACTTCTTTGTGTGTCTTTGTCAGGTTCCAAAAAGTTCTCGTCTTTCTTGTGTGAGAAAACTAGGTATTTACAAAGATAAATCAGTAAATGATTGAGGGAGAATGCTATTTTAAATTGACTGCAGGTTATATTGGTGAAATTTTGTGCATAAGCACCTTTGAAATATAATATTACATGAACATAAAATGTAATTTTCAAAGATTTAATGCAAATTTTACATAGAATTAATAGATGCTTTTGAAGATGGCAATTTCAAGGTCACAACTTTTGTTTTGTTCTATAAAATGAGAAGAAAAAAAGGAAAGTGACCTGGTATTAAAATTTTAATTCCTGTTGATTCAAAGAATTTTTGCTTATTATGTGAAACTATATAATACCTTTAGGGTTTTTCTCACAAGAGATAATGAATGATGTGTTTATCTCCTGAACAGATAAGCTTAAAATGAAAATCCAGCAGAGCCTTAAACCATGCGTATGTTCTTGTTTATGTATGGAGACTCTACTAGCAGAAGGGTGTTTTGCTGTTACGTTTTTAGGGAATTTTTTGGTGTGTTTGTTTTCTAGGGAAAGAAACAACTTTCGTCAGCAAGATTGGGATCAAAACCATAAAGTGAGAAAGTTCTATAAAATTGTTTTATTAGCTGCACAGCATGCTTCAGAAAAGTTGTCTGGTTTTGGAGTAATAACTTTAAGAAATAGTGAGATAGTGTAGATGAAGTTGTGTTTTTAAGGTCAGGACATTTCTCTATTTTTACCATTTGTTGTTCTGAGACCTTTGTAACCTACTGATCGCGCCACACTCATGGTTTCTGATTAGTAGTGTATTCTGAGGAGGATTAAAATATCAACTGGAAGTTCCAATGTATTAGAAGATCAAACAAACTTATTTAAACTGATTAATTTCTTCATGATAATTATTACAACTTCTTGGGTGAGTGGATTAATAAGTAACCGGTGATCTGATTTCATTCAACCTTCAGAATGAACCCTACATGGACAGAAACTAAGGTAAAAAAATAAAATTTTCACTACTGAGTTATAATTTTGAATATTCAAATTGTAGCATTCAAACATTAACTGAGCAGTGGCAAGACTTTCCCATCTGCACAGGACCTGGCTTGTGTGGAGTCAACCCGTAAAGGGATGAGTTTTGTGTCTGTGACTAAAACAATGCTGATAACACACCAATGTTTTCAATATTAACGTACTAGTAGGAGAGAGAATTACTTTGTTAGAGTAGTAATAATTTTAAAAATATCATTAAGAAGAAGAACACTTACAATGGAATGAAGAAGTTGTAGTGAAGACCCCAAGCTTCAGATCTCTCAAGGTTTGCTGATATCTTTATTCTCCCAAATATAGAACTTCAATGGGACCTAAACCTGTCCTGCGTTTCCATGGCTCCTTTCTTCACAAAAGTTGAAGATAGGTGTAGATATTTTCCAAATCTCATAGAAAAGTGGCAGAAAGCTTCTAGATATCCAGGGCATATACATTCATATACATACAAAGAGTTAGACATAAATATGTATATGTGTTTATATGTAATAAATAGATACCTATAATATATATAATAGATATGTACATAAATATAAATATTTCTGAGATAAAAATATGTGTAATAAATATATAACTCCAGAAAGTATAACTGCTAGTTTAAACAGCTTTTTGTTTCCCCTTTAGAAGAGTTAATTAATAGAAGGTATTATGTATTTGACCAGTAATGTTTTCTATTTCTGTTCAGAAATGTTTCTGAAAGTAACATTTTTCAATAGACATTTTTTTCCCCTGTGTGTAAGCTCTGTAAAAAAAAAAGAAACAAAACATAAAATCCTATGCTTTTTTCCTTTTATCTATTCCTAAACAGTCAATAATGTGATGAGAATAAGTCAAAATTTGGAACACTTTCTCCTAAGCCATTTTTTTCCCTGATTTTTCTTTTTTGTTTACTTCATAACATATGTCTTCAATATGGGAAAAGCTATGAAAGGTAATATTTTGAGCATGAGAAGCAGAGGAAAAAGCTGAAGTTAGCTCCAGCATAGCTGTCAGTAAGTGTGGACCACAGTATTGTCTAAAACTCTGAAAACTTGCAGTTATTTGAAATTCAAAGTAAAACTCACCTATTTATATGCTGAGCCCTGTTTTCTAGGTCTACTCTTAGCCCATATATTTTGATCAAATAGACACTTTTCTGCCTTCAGACTTTATTTTGCCATTTGAATTACACAAACATTGTGGGTTTTTCTCTTCCACTAAAATTGCTGAATAAGTAGCTGTTTCAGAGACACTAAGTAAAGATTACTACAGACATCTGGTTTATAGACAACCTTAAATTTTTAATAGAATATATAATTTTGAAGACTAAAACTGCATTCAGAATATTCTGTGTTGCTTGAAGTCTGTTAGGAAATATTGAGTATTAGTTGTTTTCAGCAACTTTCTTAGAAGGATTTTTGTTTCCCTTTGGAAATAAAAACTTGGGTCATTGTTTGAAAATCTAAAAGGAAAAATAATTATTTCTAACAGGAATATTACATGCCAATGGCTGATAATGTTAATAGCCTAAGGAATATTTTCCAGCCTGCTCCGTTTAATGTGGTCAGAAAATGCCATTTTAGAAATCCTCATAATATAGTTTCAGTGCATTTCTTCCATTCCATACACCATTTCAATGACAACTTCAGCATGGTGAAATATCATGGTATAAAACAAAAGAGAAGTAGATTGAAAATGTAAAGACTCCATAAAATTATGGAATTTAGAAAAGACACACTTTTTTTCAATGAAACTATGTGGGTTTTAGGGTTGCCATATGTAGACAAAAGTTCAGGTAAAAACAATATAATCTTAAGATGACTTCAGATTCAGTTTAGAATAAGTTGGTTTCTCCATTGTAAGGTTCAGTTTAACAGGAGTTTGCTTTTCCTTGCACAGAAAGTGCTCTTTTCTTTTCAGGTTATGAGGTAAATGTGCATTGGCTTCCTAGTACAAGGTGAAAAATGGACCACGGTTGATTTCTAAGGCACCTATGAAAAAGCAGGTGCCTATCGTGTTTCCTCCATTCCCAGTTTGCAAAGCTGAGTACTTACAGCCTCTTTTGTTAGACTTAAAGCAGAAGCCATTTCCTACACTTGATATTTCTCACAGGCTTTTTTCTTATTTGTTCTAGTTCTGCTGCACCTTTCCTGCAATGTCTACCTGAACTGGACACAAACACTTGTATTGCATGAGCTCATGCAATTATGGAATGAAATTTCCTATTTGTCCTTATGTCCTTCTCCTTAATTACTCAGTTTTTCTGGCTGTATTGGGACTTTTTGACAAAAAATTAAAAACAGACCACATAACCTCAAGTCTGTTTGAGTAATGGTCAGCTCACCTTTTGTCTTTGGTACACATAATAACTTTCTCTGCTGTTTTTCTGCCAAGCTAATTGGCACATCCCAATAGCTGAGCAAGTACCCATTTATCTTTATCAGTATTTGCAAAAAGCCTTTAGATTTTAGTATTCAATTTCCATGACCTAAGTGACAGACTCATATTCTTTTAGCAGAACTGAATTAGCTCTTACTTTATGGGAAGAACATGATATTGCTCTAAGTTATCATGGATTTATCTGTCTACTTATTATCTACTATATAGTTAGTGCACCCAATGTAATGTCTTCTGGCTCCATGTGTTATCTTTTCTTTCTGTTGAGGAAATGGCCACACACAAAAAATTTTTATAGATTCTTATCTAAATGCTCATATGAAACATATTTAGAATAGCTAAATTAAAAATAAAGACTGCAAAAGAAATTTTGTCAAAAAAACCCCGATACTAAGTTTTGAATGTCATAAAAGCTGCAAAATGAAAGCTTCTGAGGGGTAGAAGGGTTCTTGGAAGGAAAAGCTTTTGTTGGTTCAATAAACATTTTTTTCTTCTATTCAAAATGAAACATTTCCGTTTTGTACATCTGCAATGCAGTCCAAGGAAAAGAAGAGCTTAAGCTACAAAATTGTTAATAGAGATGCTCAAATGCCAACTAGTAAGATACACTTAGAGCAGAATAGGACTTTACAGTTCAAATCCTCCATCTGTTTTTCTAGAGGGAGTAAGCTTCAGTCACATTTTAGGTACTGAGCATCTTTCTTCACCTAAATATTCGGGGTAGCATGAACTTTTTCCAGAATGGATTATTTATATGGGACCAGACCCTTATTTTTAGACAATGGCTGTTTATGGCTGGGAACCTTAAGCTATTTGAGAACATGTTATAATTTTTATTTTAAATATCGATGTCTAAATTCAAGGAATTAAAACTAGACTAAGCACATAATAAATATAGAGAGATAAAAAAGAATTTTTATTCCAGCAAACCCTACTGTTTGTGAAATATTCCATGCTCCTGACAAAATTTTGTATTTGTTTAGGTCTGCAATTCTGGCTTTTTTTGTTGAAGTTCTCAATACTTCCAGGTTTCAAACATTACAGTGTACACTCTGATTGCCCTTGAATGTCAGTCTGGAATTCAATTTACTGGGATCATTTTATTTCCCACCTGGAAAAAAATAGAAAAGAAAAAAGTACTTTCTTATTAGGGCTTTTTTGAGTGGTATATCCAGTGTTTTTGAAAACATTCTCTTTGCAGCCAAAATTTTCCTAAACACAGAACATCAAAATAGCACATACAAGTCCTTTATGGATACCTAAAGCTAGAGAAATAAGTTTGAGCAAGATTATTCAGTATTTGTCTCATTAATATTTTATCCCTTTGCCATTTTTGTAATTTCCACAATTATACCCCAGGCATCAAAACCCGGCATTTATCTGCTTTAATCTAGAGAAGAAAAATGAAGTGATGATTTCAGCATCATTGTTGCAGCCATTGCTACATATGCATAACTTTATAACCTAGCATGTAAGCAGTTTATACTAAGGACAAATAAATACTTACCTAGTGTACCTAATGCACATTTGTATTCTAAAACTACATTTTCAAAGCAAAAAGAGTTTCCACAGAGAAAAATCTCAACTATTATTCTAAAAGAGCCCCAAAAGGTAACAATTTACAGTAAGAATCTCAAATCTTTCCTACTTCTAAGCATATAATTTTAATGATACCAAATAGTTCTCAGAATAATTTACTTTTTGAGCATTGTAGGATGAAAAGATATACAGAAGGAACAGAAGACTATGCAGAGGAAGAGATCAAGGTGCTTTGGACAGTAAAAGATTTGGGAAAATAGAGGGTTAAGGAGACAAAAAGGGATGTTCATGTAAAAATGATGAATTTTAGGAAAGGAACCCTACTTCAAATAAGTATTGTTTATAGGATAAAATACTGCATCTGTTATTTGTGTTTGCAGAGCAAAGAAAGAAGGCAAAAAAATTTGAAAATCTAGAATATGAATAAGACTTCAATTATCTGCCTCATTTTAAAACAGGTAAGACAGCTACATTTTACTTCATTCAAAAAACATTTTACTCTTTTAAGCTATACTTTTTCTTGCCAACATTTGGATTTCCAGCCTCATTGTAAACAATTTTTGACCTGAGAAATTATAGATGCCACAGAGGAGTTTTCAAAAGTTCCATAAATAATTACATTTATTTGAAAACTCTCTTTTCCCATTTTTATTTTGTATTTCACTATGTTAAAGGAAAGTATATTCTTAGCACATATTATGTTTTGTTCCTGCAGTTGTGTTTCATTATTGTATTTTTTTTTAATTAAAATGTTGTTTCAACCCAATAAGATTTCTTTTGTTCATATGAAAAAAAAAGTTCTTAGGAGAGTTATCTCCTAAAAGTCTGACAGGCACTTTTAAAAACAAAATAATGTTTTTCTGTATGAATAAAGGGCTTGGAAATACACTTTTCCAGACAACTTTCACAGATTTTTTTGTTTACTATACATTATTTAATCATTACTAATGGAAATTATGAATGGCACTCTCACCGATCACCTTCTATACTCCATTATGTTTTCTCGACCATAGGTCTCTTTTCTCAGCTCTCAGCTTTTTCCAAGAATTCAAAAATCTAAGCAAAATAGCTAATTTATCAAGAAATGTCTCAACAGTCTGATCAAGTGTCAGGTTTCTCAAACTATCTTAGATGGGCGGAGATTTTATTTTCCAAGAGCAGCTGTGCCTCCCTTAACTAATGTAAACTGTTAGAGCTAAGTGTTCTTGCTTACAATATCCATAGTATCCTGGTGATCTTACCTTGTGTCTTGCACCACTACTATACATATCTTTCTGTGGTACCATTACTTCAGAATTGCAGATTTCCTCAGAATGAATTGTCAGGATTTTATTTCAGGATACATCAAAGATATTTTCAAATTAAAAATTAAGGTGAAAAGTGTCAGTTCCTGAAGGTAAGTCCCAGAATAGACAAATTAGTTTTAAGTTTACAATCCGAAATAAAAAATTCTCATTAAATACTCTGTCACTAACTTGACAACTTAATGGAAAACAAACAAAGGAGCACATATGTGAGTATGTGAGCTACTAGAAGATAAAATAGTTCCATTTCTAAGTGTCTCTCTCAAACACAAAAAGTGTCTTTAATGGAATCAAGTACTATATTTTGCTTTGTATTTCCCAGAAGAATATGTCTATATAGCCTTTGACTTAAATTGATCAATATAACACTCTTCAGAGAAAAGCAACTTATTAGTGGCTTTTCATTTATCAGAGTATCACAGAGAGCCGTGGGAGATGACAATAAAAGGTTTTTGTTATTTTTTACCTGAAAATGGTGCTTTTTTTGTCCAACACCATCACTTGTACATTATTATAATTTACTAAAACAAATCTGAATTAATCTAATACTAGCATTAATCTATTCCTGTTTAGCCAACTAAAGAGTCCTGCAACTAACATTTTGTCTTAAACCATAGGAAATAGGAGTATATTTTATTCACTTCTTCCCTTCTTCCAGAGCAAGTTCCACCCAATGCTTCAAAAATAATTATTTCCTCTACTACTATCTCACAGAAAATTTTGAGTCCTTACACTACTAAAATAACTGGGACTACTTAAAATTGTACTACAGTCAGTAGGGTCTGCCAGTGTAACAGTAAGTTTTTGAAGGTGAATTAGAAATATCTAATCATCTATAGGTGATGAACTTGTTTTAAACATTTGTGTATTTAAAATAGTAAAAAAATGTTAAGATTCTGTACCCCCTCTGTCTTTCATAACATAAAATTGCAGCTCTGACCTATTAACTTGTGGAAAGCCTTGACTTCACTTAGACTTCATTTAGAGTGGTTGTCTGGCAGGCAGTCATCACATATTTCCAGGTCTACTTTATGAATCAAAGAAAACCTCTTCTGATAATTATCAGTTAAATTACACAGAATTTCCCCATAAATAAATATCTTGCTTTTTTTTTAACCAAGTTTAGCTCCAGAGTCAAGCGAAATATTCATTTTCCTTTCTTGAGAGAAATAGACTGTTCTTTTGTGTCATTTAAACCAGAATGTGAACTTAAACAAGCCCTGTATCTGGCAAAGTAAACAAATCCGAAAAGAATTCTACTTCTGCAACATTTCTAAATACTGTGCTAAACCACTTAGCACAGAGCAAGCCGATGCAGATCACAATGAGCTGCACACTGTAATGAATGGCTTTTCTATTCCTGGCACTTTTCTTATTGAGTGGTTTTACTCAGGAGGCAAATCCATTAGGTACTGAAATAAAAATATTTTCTCATGATACTGTCATGGTGTCTCTACGGAGACAGTGGGCAGTAGTTTTGTCTTCTTCATACATTTTCAAAGACCAAGAGAGAAAAGAAAATGTAATTAGACAATATGCATAAACATGGATTTTTATGCCTTTTAATCATATCATACCATATCATGAAACAAAATATCTTTTGCTTTTAAATCAAATACTAAAAAATGCAGCATAGCTAATTAACTGAACAGAGAGGTCAGATCAGAAAAATGTCCCTGCTATGTAGTTTTAGACTTTTGCCTGCAAGGACTGAAGGATAATGATTAATAGGAAAAGCCAGATTTTTACTTATATGATAGAGATGACTGGAAAAAATTTTAAGCATAGTGTTAGTATAATGACACTCTGAACACTGTTTCTAATACTAATGTGTGATTATTACATTTGTGAATAAAAAAATTAATTGAAGGGTAATAATTTTTTTTTTCTGGAAGGGCAGGAATCATTGTTCAAATAAATAAATAAATGTGGAAATGTAAATCCTGATGGTTGATATAAAATATTTTTATTGTAAGTTTATTCCTATGTTTATGCCACAATATGTTCTGATGTTAAACATAGATTTATGTCATGAGCTAAGTGCTCATATTCTCTTTTAAGTACAACAAACTTTGATTCATAGCTTTTGTTTTTAGGAGATAAAAACATGGAAGAAGTTGTCTGTTTAATTCCAGCCTGTCATTTTATTGAAAGTTCTTAATGGCAATTGCTACATTTTCAATACCTGAACTTCCTGTAGATGGATAAATTTCTACAATTTCTTCTTGTAAAAAAGTTTTCTCAGCTTTTTCTCCTTAATTACTTAACCTTTTACCCCTTAAGCATTAGCCCATTGGATTTTACAAGGTGGAACAATCTCTTTTTATTGTACCATATGTATTTTTTTTCCCAAAAAATTTCAAGAAATTTTTAAGTTTCCTTTAAGAGTGATATGGGAAAAATACTGTGATAGAAAAGATTTCTGTACACTGCTGAGTACTCCAAGCAAAAAGAATCAATAGACTGTTCAATAATGGGGTACAGTACTTGATTGGACACAATAAGTCCAATTTAATAGCAGGTATTTACTGACTGTCAAGAAAGATAAAACTGGAAAAACAATCAGCTAAATGAAAAGTAACAAATACAGATACTAATTTGCTTGATTAATGTCTTGAAACTAATCCTTTAATTCACATAAATTTCTGACTTTTATGTTACGCAGACCTTTAGCTGGGGAAACAAAAACTGTCTTCACACTATAGAAAAAAAAACCCTAAAACCTGAAAATGTTATGAGAAGATCAGAGCTCTTTAACAAAGGTTCATCTCGCAAGTTAATCAAATAACTTTAGGAGCACAGAGGTTACCTTGCCATTCCACTTTCAAATCTATTAATGTCATCGACAATTGTCAAGATGTAACACTTGCCTTTTTGCCCTTATTGTCAGATTGGAGTGGTAACAGCCCTTGATTAAGTGCTTTTTCAGCTTACAAATTCCCAATAGAAAAATGATAGAAATTAAATCCACTAGTGTAAAATACATGATGTGCATGACCTTTGCCGAATGAGATACACAGAGAACAGAAGAGGAAGTTACTCAAATGTAGTGAAAAAGAATTCTGTTCTATTTCTTTGCAATAAAGGGCAATAGAGTGTTTCCTGAGACTGTGTCATGAAATTGAGACTTCATGCGTGTTCATATACAAACATGCATGAACATATGTTACATATTCAGATTGAAAGACTTGCTAAGATTTCGTTCTTTAAAGAAGAATTCTCACTGCTATAGATAATTTATTTATAAAAATAAATATGTAACAAAATAGGAGCATGGTGAAACAACATACCCAGCTGTGTATAAGAAAGGACAGACTGCACATTGCCTTTGATTCATCAAGGTCTGACTGCATACCTATCTTTATAGTTCAGATTATGTTCCCATTGTACAGTAATGTACCTTGGTATGACCATGACTTCTGTTGATGCAGAAATTACGCTTCTTTCCTTCCACAACTCTATGTTGCAGAAGGAAAAGAAGACTTTTTGATGTTCCTGGTCCTGTGAAGGTCTTTTTGGTTCTCAAGGCCATTTGGGTGCATCAGTCCTGTCACACATCCAGTGAGGCAATGTGTCATTTATAGAACAGATTTTATCTGCCATCTTGCTATGAAAAGACTACCTTAAGTGAAAAAAAAAGATTACTTGACTGAGAACCCACTTCCAGAAAATGTGGACAGGTAATATAACAATCCGTTGTTGCTAAATAAGAAGTTTCAGTCAGCTTTTCTCCACCAAGACCTACCTTTTGCCAGCTCCTTTATATCTTCGACCCTTTCATGGCTGCTTTAAAACAGTTTGTAGGGGGAAATTTTCTAACTGTTTCCTGTTAAGATAATGTTAAAAAAGCTTACAGAAGGGCCAGAAATGTGCAGAATATGGTTCAAGATGGGGAGGAAGATGAAGAAATGTGAAGAAGATTTCCTCACTATGATAACTCTGAGTTATTAGTCCACCTCTACTTCCAATATAAAAACCAGTCTTCGTCATGCTGCAGTATTAGCAATCTGAGCTGGATATTATGTCCCACTCATTCTAGCATGCTTGAAAGCTTCTATAGCTGAAGTAACACTTATCTTTGAGATGAAAGTCCCAAAGCTGCTACAGAAAAATAGCTTGGTGCCTATGAGAAAGATCATAGGTGAAAATGGATTGCCCTTTAAACCTTTTGTCAAATAATATGGGTAATAAAACACAAGAGAAGTCAATATACAAATACGTATTAATAAAAAACAATGATGTTAACAAGAGAGAGTTCAATCTGTTTAGGAGGAGAATATTGTAAGCTTAAACACTATTTCAGGGCACAGATGCAATTACAACTCTGGAAAGGGGCAGTACTGAACATGGAAATAGAGAGAATGACTGAGCAGAAAGAAGGTGAAACAACATCTGCAAAAAACCAAACTCGGAACATTTTGCCCAGAGTCACAGCTTTAGCTACTCTAAACTGAGTTACTCCCCATTGAGGAGAAGGCCCTGCATAAATAACAAGTGAACCAAAAAGGAATAAAATATATAGTAGCTCCATTTTCTGTATCTGTAAAAAGAAAAAGAAGGAAAGAGCCAGTAAAACTGGCTTGATGGTTACGGTGCCTCTGTTTGTCATAGATAAATGTAGGGACCAGTGAGAGCTACTGGGAAAAATGGACAAGTAAGACCAAGTTTGTCCATTGCATTACACAAAATCTGATACCTGTGTGAATATCTAGGCTGGTATGATTGAGAGCCTTTCATGTGCACAGTAACTAAAGAAATCATTGCATGAGTCAAACATTTCACACATGCACAGAGGAAATTCTTGTAAGTTTGAACCTGCTACCCAGAGCAGATGGCTGTTTTGCTATCATAACTGTGAAAGTTTCTTTGCTGTAGAACTGGCTGTCATACCAGAATATTTAGTCCTGGGTTTACTTGAGAGCTGTACTGGCCATTCAGCCTATTTTTTTTTCTATATTTTAAGTATTTGTCTACTATATTTGTTTTAGGTAAACTGTAGACTCAGCGAATATATCAATTTGGAAGACATCCATAAGAATTGAGTCCACCTTCCTGGTCCTTGTAAAATTACCTAAACCTCAAAAAACTAAACCATAGGAATAAAATTATCTAGATATTCTGCAACTCTGGCAGGCTTGGTCCACTCATCCCTGTATATGAAAAGCTGGTAGACATCTGGTCTCAGTGAAGGTAAAACTCCCTTATTCTTGGTAACTGAATAGGATGTTACAGTGCAAAATATGGTCTTACATTCTACAGCCAATGTATGACAAATACACAGAATATTCTAAAGAAGACAAATCCACATACTTATTTTCTGGTGTTTGACTGTCACCAGACGCAATACTCATTAGTTGATTTCAGATACTGATCCACAACTTCTTTCTCACTTATGTCCTAATACAAGTAAATTTCCTCTGTGTCCCAGACACTTTATTTGATTAATAACGTACTGCTAGTTTTATTATTAACTTAATTCAATATTTTACTTCAAATGCATAAATAGGAAATAATGTAAAAATTTCTAGTGAAAATAAATTCTTAATTATAACTGTAATTTACCAGTGGACTTGATAATCTTAAAGCTCCTTTCCAGCTTAAAGGATTCCATGATTCTATGATTCCTGTTAAAAATATAAAGCCCTAGTGGTAGAGTTAAATTTTTGAATAAGTTTTGAAAATATGTAACTCTTTTGGCTTTGGCTTATATGGACCACAGTTCCCAGAGAGAAAATTTGTCCATATTTCACAGCACATTTTTAGTATGCCTGTTGAAGAGCAATTTCCAGTCGTGCTGTTGCTGCTCAAGTTATTTCATTTTCTGTGGTGTCTCCCAGTATGACAACTTACTGTAACTCTTAGTGAGATTGAGTCTGAGAAAGAGAGAGGTGGTTGGCTTCCAGTCACTGAAGTTATTTTCTCCTTCTACCTTTCCAAGCCAAATGTTCTGTTAGCAGAATTCTCTCTCAGCAGGCAGTTGCCAGTGCTGTTGCTTAAGTGTTTTTGCTGGTGTGTGCTCTCATTGAGCCATTGCCAATAAATTTTGTGATTCTTCCTGTTTGGACATTTTAGCCTTTCCAATACCATTGAAAAGCAAAATGCATAAAAGCTGGCCTTTCTTTTTTTAGAGAGATTGTAGTATTTTTTCCTGAGACACTGTGTACAGAAATGGCAGAAACTCCACATGAGTTTCCTGTTGTTCATTCTATTTTTTTACTCCAAACAGTTTGCAGTCTTTGTTGATTCTGGATTTAATGTAGCCCTTCCGTCTGCCACTTCATCACCAAGCATACAGACTTGTGTATTTCTCATGTTTTCTCATGTCTCTTTTAAAGAAACAGCCCTTCCTTCTTCTGAAGTCTTAAATTCAGAAATTAACATGGAAGAAATAGTAGTTTTCAGTAGAAAGAAAATTAGAATAAGTGGCCAGACTGTGGGCGGGTATATGTATATATAAGATGACTAGTGTGATGAAGAGCTTTTAAATGATATCCTGGTCCTGTGCTGACCTCAACCTATTTTTCCATTTTACATGAAGCAAAATCTCAGTCCTTTTCAAAGTTCCTTGTATACTGGCTTTCTCAGTTGCATTTACTTTTACCTAATAATGATGGGTTTGTGCTTTTTCTGCAAAATGGAAAGAACTTCCAATGTATGTCTGCTGTCATATTATTTATAAATATGTATTCTTCATAAATATGGGTTGCCATTTTCTGTAATTATACTCATAAAACCTGCTCTTTAACTGGAAGGAAAAAAAGCCTCAAAAACTAACTAAATGAAAAAATCCATCAAAACTATAGATAACCTTTTTTTTTTTTTTTTTTTTTTTTTTTTGTAATTTGAGAAGCTTACTTAGTCTAAATTTTGAAAAGCAGAAATTCACAGTTTTGGTCCTGTTCAAGAATACGATGCTTATTGAGATTTGAAATGTTACAATGTTTTGAAAAGTCTGAGTTGGAAATAGATTCTTTTGCCTTATAAAATCAAAAGTGATTTTTTTCCCTGAAATGAAGTTATGTTTTATAGAATCTACTGTAAACCAAGAATTGTGGTGAAAATATGAATACAGCTGGTTATTCATTGTATTTTATGTCTTTCATATTTAGAAATACAAAAAGGTTATTTTTTCAGATTTTTCTGTTTCTCTTATAAAAAGTAAAATGATAATATTGATTTAATTATTCAAGTTGTCCTGTGCAGATGTAAATGTGTTTCATTTACAATTCTGACTAGAGTCAGTCAGATGCTGATGAAAGGTTGGTGAAAATGATTCTAAAGTATTTTTTTATGTTTTAGGGCTTTTTTTTTTACAGTACACCAGTATATTTTCATCATTTAAAATAATGCCTCATCAGTTGTCGATCTCGACATTTCCTAAATCATCCCTTTCTCCCAGTAACTAAGGCCTTACATTCAGTGTTACTCATTCCTTAGACTGGGCTCCAGGATTTTTACCATACTTAACATTTAGCTAATCAAAGTCCCTTTTTTAGGAACTTTGACCAAATATTCTATAGCAACTTCACAGTTTTCTGAAACATAATTACAGTGAATTAAAAGACCTTCAAGTATTGCTCTAAAATCTCTTGTCCATCTTAACTAAAGCTATCATGTCAATCCATGCTGTATGTGAGAAGATAAGACTCAATAGGGAAAATTTAGTAATCAATGACAAGTCAAATACAGAACAAAAATAATCTAATTCCTCATGACATAAATTTATTTCCTGCCAACTCACATCAGGATTCATCCTGGATCAACTTCATTCATTGCTAACAGAGCTATCACAATTCAGAAATAAAATAAAAATTGCATAAATGATGTGTCTAATGAAATATGGAGGCTGCAGGATTAACCATTTAGAGCTGCTTTGAAATATATGTTCTGTTGAATACCACATATTTTTAATGCATTTTGTTGAACTACATTTATGAAGTTTTTCTAGTAAAATCACTTAAGTGTGTGCAAAATAGTAACAGAAATCAAAATTTGGGATTCAGGTAACACCTATCATTGTGAGGACACAGTAGGAAATGAGATATTTTCCATACACTCACATAAATAACAATCACTATGAATGGAACACTTAAGTGACAAGGCTATTTTTGTAGTTACCAGGACAACAAAACTGAAGTTACAGATTCAGACAATGAAGTTAGTTTAATTCACAATAGTAAAATCTTTGTTCTTTATAACTGAGGTCACAAGGAAAGAAACAACTTTTTATAAATTGTGACACACTATGCTGAAGAGCAAAGGATCCATGATCAGTTCTTGCTCAGCTTCAGAGGTATTTTTCTGAGGCTGTTCAAATACTAAAAGTTATGCTAATTGACATAAATAAGGATGGTTTTTATTGGTTGTAAAAAGTCAATGACATGAAATATGAATTATAAAAAACACCATTTTGAAATTATGTTGAAACTCTGGTGCCTATACCTGCTAGGAAATGTTTTTTTTAACATTTAATTTCTGTTACAAACCATGTGCTTTAATTTGAATTTAAGTTAGTTTCAATCCATTCTCTTATCTTTCATAACTACATCCTGAAGTTGTAGATATTTGTTTGTGACTATTCAGTTTCACTCTGCAAGCTACACATTTTTAATCCAAAGAAACACTAATGTAAATTTAACCTGGACTAAGTAATAAAGAAAATATTTCAATTTTAAAACAGTTTGATAAGAGACTACTCAAAGTACTGGGTCTCAGTGATATGTTTGGTATTGACATATATGCATATAACTATCTAAACCTCTATCAGCAAAGAATATACCTACTTTTACAAAAAATGTTATGACTTGTCCTCCGATCTTACTTATGGAAAAATCTGACCAGAAATACTGATGTAAGAAATAGCCTTTCATATTGTTTTCACTTTGACAATTAAGAGAAGGTATTATTCCACACAAAATAATGTAAATATTATTTTCATGTGGATAAAAGGAAAATAATACCTGTATGTCTCAAGGAAAAATTTCCATCCTTCTTCTAATTAATTCTTAAACTTCATGTGGAGTCAAGGGATTTTTAAACATTATTTCAAAGATTTCTCACAATTTTACTACAAGGATATTCAAGTGGAAAACTGTTTTTGTTTTGAAGGGCATTTTAATTCTGTTCACATTTCCTCCTTTTAAGATTTTCAGTGTGACTAACACTGAACTATAATTCACAAAGTCTTATTGTTGTAGCGGTTTTTCCAAAGAAATTTTGTCAAACCCTGATATTTTTATCCTTCCTCCATTCTTTTTCAGTTCTTTCCCACTTTGTATGATCTATGTAAAATGGGTTAATATTATAGAAAAGAATGAAAATAAAAATTTCTTTTGACTGCCAGTAGGTACTTGCTGAGACAAATTTTTTTTGTCTACATATTTTCTCATATGTAAGACCATAGGAATTGCAGGAGATGTCATCCCGCTTCCTATTCAGCTCTCTACTCTCTGTCTGCAAGTGGAACTGGTGGCACAGCATTACCCAGATATATATTTTAAGGAATTTTAATGACAGATCATCCCCGCTTTCCACAGTTTTCCTCCTGTTTTTTCCAACAGCGTGAAGCTTCAGACTGCTCAGACTAAAGGGTGTTTTTTTACGTATAGAGTATTCATAAAGTACCCAAATATGAAAAGTAACATATGTAGTTATAGCTTTCCATGGTTGCAGTGTAACTCACATCCAATACCAGAAAGTACTTTATTCAACACTAGAAACTACTTTTTTTTTCTTTCCTTTCAAGACAACAGAACATGGTTGTGGAATGATTGATAATGATTTCTTATGAAAATGTGCTGTTTATGGTTGTTTCTGTCTTTAAAGTCATAGACTACACAAAAAAAATTTGAATCTTACACCAAAAGTGTCCTTTCTTGCAGACTCTCCACTATAATATTTACCTTTCCTCTTAATTTTCCAGGTTCATGCTTAGTTTTGTTTTTCTTTTCTTAATGTGTTTAGGAATAGAATAAGACAGAATGGGAATGTGATATTAGATGGAAAAAACACTTTCCTATTTTTCTTAAGTCAGCAAACCTGAGCGTGACAGTGGTCAAGCTTAACAAGAATAAACTTGGATAAAACTGAGCTCTTTCAAAGTAATTTTTTTTTTCCTTTCTATGTGATAATCTCTAACTCAGACTCCTAAGTAGAAGGCAGTGAGAGCAAACAGGAAGAGGACAGATAAAAATGCCCTCCTATCTCAGCAGAAACTTGCTGATGAGCCAGCCTTGTACTTTCTACCTATTGAATTTGTATGTATATTTATATTTGTGTATCATCTTATTTCTACAGCATGCTGTCAACTTTGTCACATGAAATGAAAATGAAGTTAACATACAAATTGTTTAGTCCCATACAAAACAGTCAGTCATAGTTAGCCTCATGTTGAAGAATGTTGAGAAACAGCAGAAAATATATTTTGATTGTTAAATTGTTGAAGATAGAAACCATCTTTCAGGGTATGTAGATACTACATATTAGGAGCCTCGGCATAGACATACAACAAGTAGGAAAAAAGTTCTTCAGAGTTGGGATTGTATTTCATATGGCTGGTATATTATAAAATCTATAACCCTGGTAAATAATGAAAAATGATGTAACTAGTAGCAATTTCTTGGCACTCTGGTTAGTAGTTTTTCAGCGGTTCATTAGGAAATATCACGTACCCTACTCCAGAAATGTTTACAAATTTGCTCATCTCTTAAAAATATCTCTAATTAAAAATGTTGATTTAGTTTTCTCTGAAAATGAGCAAGCAATTCTTTTTAAACAGTACCTGTTTTAAAACAAATTCCCTAGAACTGAAACTTTTATGAAGACACCTTTGAAGACACCACATCTTTGACTTTTCACTATTTGAAAAAAAGAAGTCCTTGGTTTAGCTGGGGAAGTTAATTTTCTTCCTAGAAGCTGGTAAAGTTCTGTGTTTTTGATTTAGGGTGATAATAATGTTGATAACACACTGATGTTTTAGTTGTTCCTGAGTAGCATTTGCCCTAAGTCAAGGACTTTTCAGTTGCCCTTGTTCTGACAGTGAGCAGGTGCAAAAAAACCTGGGAGAGAGCATGGGCAGGACAGATGACCAAGACTGGCCAAAGGGATATTCCACACCATCGAATATCATGTCCAATATATAAATTGGGGGTGGCAGGGAGAGCCCATTCACTTCTCAGGGACAGGCTGGGCATCCATCAGCAGGTGGTGAGCAATGGTATTGTACATCACTTGTCTTGGGTTCTACTACTCTCTTTTTGTTATCGCCCTTTAGATCTTCATCATTATTGTTATTATTGCTATGGTTGCTATTATCATTATTACTACTATATTTTTCTTTATTTGAACTATTAAACTATTTTTATCTCAACCTGCCGGTTTTACCTTTTTCTGATTCTCTTTCCTATCCCACTGGGAGAAGAAGGAGTGAAGGAGTGAGAGCAGCAGTCTGGTGATTAATTGGTAGCTGTGGTTATAGCAAAGCATCTTGAAGGCCAAGACTGAAAAGTACCTTGCAACTGATAAATCTTACCCTTTTTGATTAAATAAGTAGTGATACTCTTCAGTCATCCTTGGACCACTGTATTGTAATGAATACTCATCTCCTTGTGAGTGGTGCAAAAATTACAGTTGACAAAGACTTTTTTGATATGAACATCTGTAGGTACCTCTGCTGGTAATGGCTGTAAATTTGTTGTAAAACTTTCCTTTAAACAGTACAATAAAGCCTTTGATAGATAATTTATCCATAGAAATTTTGCTTTCCAGATTCAATTCCAAAAATTCAACACTTGTATTTCTACAAAGGTTCTAATATGAGAGACACTTATTTTCAAAGCTTAATAACCCTGACTTTAGTTACTTTGTATTTTCCATACAAGATGAAAAGCTGGATTTAGATATTTTTCTGTTCTTTCACCATCAGGGTAAAAAGTCTTCTTTTGCTTCAGCATTTGACAAACACTGCTGAGTGGGTCATCTGAAGTTTTTTAATTGAATCTTTGTTTCCTTATCTGCTCTTACTTAAAATGATGTTTCCAGATTAAATTTACAAATAGATTCTAAATTCAATCTTTGTGCCAGAAAACACTCTGCAAGAGTCTAAAAAATTTACATCTAAATTTTCTCTAACTGGATTTTTGAGTTCTCTAGTTTTTTTGCCGTTTATAGTGCTTAGGATAATTCTGTTGCTTTTCAGAATAAAGCAAGTCTCCCCTGCTTATTTTAAGAATGATTCTCTTTTAACATATTGTTAATTTCACAAAAAGGTCTTCAGAGTTTGTTTTATAGCACTTTCCAAGGGCATGGTATACCCTAGCTTCTTTTAATTCTGTCACATTTGATATCTATGGCAGAAAAATGCCACTCATTCTTTTATGAATGTTGAGTTGGCCAGTGGTGCTTGCCATCAATTTTTAGAGGACTCCAAATATGTTGTGCATGTGAACTTTTGTGAAACTTTCTTGTGGACTTTTGTTTCATGTTTTTCAAGTTAGCCAAAGGTCTCCTACTCTTCTGACCTTTGAAACAGAAGCAAAATTGTAAATGGGAACTGTCCCTTTTGTTTCCTTATGTTGTCAGAGATGGCCTCAAATACGTAACATTTAACCTTCCAAAATATTCTGCAGGTTGATTTTTTTTTTCCATTAGAAATGTCTCATCATAATGTGCTGATCTATGCATAAAAGGACACTTTTGAGAAACTGAAGTCTATTTGTATCATAATGAAATCCAAGCAGTTTCTTTCCAGCATTCAACTGTTTTTCTTCAGACCTGTTTTCCTTGTTTACTCCTAGTTTGCATCCAAATACAAACAAAACAGAGAAAATAGGTAAATGAAAAATTTTGAAATCTCCAGATTTTACATTCTAAAGAACCCTCTGTTAACTTTTTTCAATATAAAAAAAATGTTCTATTGTAGTTATTCATTATTTTGGACGCATTTCACTCCTTTACAAGATGATGGATATACTAATTTATTTCCTTTTATAACTGGGTAGGCAATGTCAGTCTGATAATTTTGCTAGAAGATGCCAGCAGGAACTGAGGCACATTTTATTCTCAAAGAAGCTGTGTCAGCTGCTTCCCACTCTATTATTTTTTGTGGCTGCTGGCTTTACTTTTCTGTGTATTTTCTATCAAGTGGTAATGTCAGGACCGGCAGCTACATTTGTTCTGGTCTTTTTTAAAATTAATAAAGACATTATGTTATTCATCTTCCAATCCTCTTTTATCAAGGCACTACTGGAGATGAGTTTTATGTAGAAACTCTTGGACTGACATTTCTGGAGAAAAGCCCAGTCGTTCTATGTTTTTCCTGCTTCTGGATGAAAACAGTCTCAAGGAAGTGGTGCTATGATGATACCAGCTGAAACAGAGCAGGATAATATTTCACCTCAGTGCCAAAGTGGAATTGTGAGGAAAGGAGCTGGAAGGTACAAAGAGCTAAGAGCAAGAAAACCTTAGCACTAGTGGGATGAGGAAAGGAATTGGTTCGTGACGTCTTCTCAATGATTCTGGCCACTGCTCGCAGGTGGTTTGAGGTATAGGAGCTTTTCAAATAAAAAATGGTTTATTTGTTATTCTGCATCACATTCAGGCAGATTATGGAAATAAATACAGAGCAAGAAAACTGAGAGTTCTTCAGCAGTCATATCAGTCCAGGTTTTCCTTACAGTATTTCAGTGTTTTCTTTTCCACCATGAGGCTCATCTTGGTGATCAGGGCTGACATTCAGTACTCTATGCTTCTTAGATATCTTCTTTTCTTTTTTTCTTAATCTTATATTGATTCCTTATGCAATGATGCTGTTTTCTTACAGATATTTTATCTACTATATCTTCAGCTTAATATTTAAATGTTAAAGGAAATATTTTTTTCGTTGCTTGGAGTCTACCATAGACATCTTGGAGTTATATATTTTAGTAAATATTGCTGTTCTGCAGAAGGAATTCAATGTTTGTATTCCACAGCTTTTGTCCTAGCATCTTTTAGAAAGCTTTTTTAAATTATAACTGCTGAGAAAAACTTTACTTAAAAGTTCAACCTATGTTGAAGAGCACTCAGAGAATCTTTCTGAAAGGTACTACAGGATTGTACTGTAGTGTTGCTAGAACTCAGCTGGACTTCTGATGTCCTTTGCAAGTCTCATTTCAGAATGAAATTATGATTTTTCTTCTCTTTTTTAGTAGTACTTAGACATTTCAGCTTGTATTTCAGCAGAGACTTCAAGCTGCTATGTGTACTTATGTAAAAAAAGTAGGTAAATTTTGTATTTTTATGACCAAAGAAGTATATTGGAAGAAGTGCAAAAACAAGTTTATTTTAAAAGAGACAGAAGACACTACTTACCAGGCATGAAGATGTAAGTTTCAATTATCTTTTCCTAATTCAAAATTCTCTGAAATCAAGCAATCGTTTATTTATTTTCTTGAAGCTGATATCAGTTAAAAAGTCTTCCACTATCTATTTCAAAAATAATGATTTCTGATTAAAGTGTCAATATCCTGTCTAAAACATCAATTTTTTTTTTACATTTATGTGCAATTTAGATGTGTGCTTATCCATTTTTTGAACATACTAAGTCACAGACAAGCACATCGGGATGATTTGCCTTTCAATCTTCATTTTAGGAGATAAATTTACTTCTTGCAGCTTCTCAGTGGCCATATGATTTTTTTTTATCTTGTTTAAATAATACTGAAATTAAATAATAATGGACTGTCACTGTTTAAGTATATACATACATACATATATATATATATACACACACAGATTTTAGAAGATATGTATTTATTAATACATTTTGGAAATGAAGGGAAATCTATAATGCTGTTTTATTTTGATGGACTAATTAGTGATCTGAGAAAAATCTGAGACAATGTAGGCATTGATATGAAGGTTTTTGCATTCTAATAAAGATTACAGAGAGGAGTTAGATTTAACAGCACTGAAACAAAGCATTGCCATGTTTGTTTCAAGGTATTGAGTAAGATCTCTGTCGGCTGAGCTAATTGTTTTTTTCTTCTTGAGCTCCACTCTAAATATTTGGATTAGTCCTACAACATAATTTTTATCTAAATTTGGAAAAACAATTTTGATGCTTTCTGAGAAATGAGCCTTTGTTCCTTTCAAGATATCTAGATGAGACATATCACTTAGTAGCCATCTGTATAATGACACTTCTCACAGTATGTTATCACTGACACATTCTGGTATTTCATACCAAAGTGATTACAATTTATCAACTAAAAGCTAAGGCTAATAAAATACAAGGTATCTATCCATAGCATACTGGTGTTAATGTCTGCAGAATACTAGATATCTGGAGCACTTCTTTATCTTGTGATTTAACTGATCCACCATTAATAGAACTAATTAAATCAACATATATAAATTATAAAAATCATGTCCAAAATACAATCAAGAGATTCATCTGAAGACCCATTAACAGAGGAAAGCACATTGTTTCAGTGGGATGAAGTCTTACAAAATAGAAAATTACTGTGTCCAATCTGTGATCTGCGAAACTCAAGAGAATTGACATGTAAACTTTATGAATAAGCTGTCTTCAGAAATAAATCTCTAGTTATTAATCTGATTGTGTATGGAATCCTTGCCTGAGTGAGCGAACAAAGACTGAGTGGAAAATTTTGAAGTCTCTTTCACTATCCAATATAAAGCATTTCTATTTTGAGCACCTGAATTTCTATTCCAGCACAAAATGCTCTTGTAAATTCTCATACCAAACATGTAGTTTCACTATTTATACCACCCTGTGTTTAGCCTTTAACTTAAACAATTCCTTTAAATTCTCCATTACCCAGGGTTGCCTTTCCTTCTGCCTGAACTCTTTCAAATGTCCTTTACTCACTGGGTAACAGCTAACAGCTCTGTTAGCCCTGCTACCTTCACCTTCAGAGACTCAGCTGCGGTGCTTTGTGGAAGCTGCTTCTCCCACCTGCAACAGACAGTAGGAGATGCTACTGAAAAGGACTGTGAAGCCTCACTCATTTTGCATGTGTAATCTGAAGAGGGATTCCTACTGCTCAGAAAAAAGGTGTTTGTTATTTTTATTTCAATAATATTTTTTTCTCTGAGGTGTCTTGGATAATCTGAGTGATTACACTGTATCCAAGGCTAAAAAGAGTTGATGGTGGTTGTGTTTAGTAAAGAGTTTGGAGCTTTTGTGGGGTTGCTTTGAACAAGAAAAGAATTTTACTTTCCCGTTTCAATTTGAGTAAGTATCCAAATTAAATGACAACTGCAATCACTCAAGAACTTCTAGATCTCAGTTTTCTTATGGGACTACAGGTGCTTGGGGTTGTCTATTTGGGTCTTGATTTGCTGTACAAAATCACAGAATTGTAGGATTGTTTAGATTGGAAAAGACCTTCATGATCATCAAGTCCAACTCTTAACCTAGCACAACCAAGTCTAACGCTAAACCAAATTCCAAGTGCCACATCTACGTCTTTTAAATATTTCCAGGGATGGTGACTCCAACATTTTCCTGGACAGCCTCTTCCAGTGCTTGACAACCCTTTCAATGAAGAAATTTTTTGTAATATCCAGACTAAACCTTTCCTTGTGCAACTTGAGACTATTCCCTCTAGCTTGTTAGTGAGGAGAAGAGACTACAATCTTGTTTCATATAGTTGTAGAGAGGGGTAAGGTCCCCACCTTGATTCTCTTTTTCTCCAGGCCAAACAACCTCAGAACTCTCAGCCACTCCTTCTGAGTCTTGTGCTCCAGACCCTTCATCAGCTTTGTTGCCCTTCTCTGGACACACTCCATCACCTCAATGTCTCTTTTGTAGTGAGGGGCTCAGAACTGGACACAGGATTAGAGGTGTGGTCTCACCAGTGTCAAGTACAAGGGGACAATCTCTGCCCTGGCCCTGATGGCTACACTACTGCTGATACAGGCCAAGATGCCCTTGGCCTTCTTGGCCACCTGGACACACTCCTGGCCCATGTTCAGCCAGCTGTCAACCAGCACTCCCAGGTCATTTTCCACTGAGCCACTTTCCAGCCACTCTGCCCCCAGCCTGTAGTGCTACCTGGGGTTGTTGTGACCCAGGTGCAGGACCCAGAACTTGACTTTTGAACCTCATATGACTGGTCTTGGCCCATTGATCCAGCCTGTCCAGATCCCTCTGAAGAGCCTTCCTACCCTCCAGCAGATCCACATTCCTGCCCAACTTGGTGTCATCTGCAAACTGATATAGGGTACACTCCATCCACTCATCCAGGTCATTGATAGAGATACAAATCTTGATTGGCCCCAACACTGAACCCTAGGGAAAACCACTTTTGACAGGCCACCAACTGTACATAACTCCATTTACCACCATTCTCTAAGCCTAGCAATCCAGCTAGTTTATCATCTTACATACAGTACACTTGTCCAAGCCATGAGCAGCCACTTTTTCCAGGAAAATGCTATGGGATATAGTATCAAAGATTTTACTGTAGTCCTGGTGGACAACATCCTCAGCCTTTCCCTCATCCACTGAGGAGTTCACCTTCCTATAGATGGGGATCAGATTGGTCAAACAAGACCTGTGTTTCATAAATTAATCTTGGCTGAGCCGGATTCCCTGGTTGTCCTGCATATGCTATGTGATGGCACTCAAAATGATCAGCTCTGTGACCTTCCCCAGAACCAAAGGTTAGACTGACAAGACTGTACTTTCCTGGATCCTCTGTCCAGCTCTTCTTGTAGATGGTAATCACATTTGTGAGCTTCCAGTCACCTAGTACCTCCTCAGTTAGACAGGACTGCTGGTAAGTGGTGAAAAATGTCTTGGTGAGCACTTGTGCCAGCTCCGGGGTAAATCCCATCTGGTGCCATAGACCGACTGGTGTTAACAGGTCACTGACCATTTGCCCTTGGATAATGGGGGATTCATTCTGCTCCTTTTCTTCTATCTTAGGGGGCTACTACCCAGAGAACAACTGGTTTTGCTATTAAAGTCTGAGGCAAAGAAGGCATTAAGCACCTCAGCCTTTTCTTCATCATTTGCCATTATGTTTCTCCCTGCATCTGAAAACAGATGGAGATTTTCTTTAGTCCTCCTTTTGTTGCTCATGTATTTATAGAGACATTTTTATTGTCTTTTACAGTGGTAGCCAGAATAATTTTTGGTTGGAATTGGCTTTCTAATTTTTTCCGTGAATAACCTAATGAAATCCTAGTAGTTCTCCTGAGTTGCCATCCAATTCTTTCAAAGGTTAAAAACACTCCTATCTTTTCAGAGTTCCAGCCAAAGCTCTCTGTTCAACCAGGATGCTTTTCCTCACCATTGGCTCATCTTTCAGTTTGTGCAGATGCCCCACTTCTGTGATTTTTGTATTACTTTTATGAAGAATGCCCAGCCTAATTGGACTCCTTTGCCCTTCAGGACTGCCTCCCAAGGGATTCTCCCAACCAGTCAGCCAAAGTCTGCCCTTCCAAAGACAAAGGTGGCAGGTCTGCTCACCCCTCTCCTTACTACTCTGAGAATCAAAAACCATCATCTCTTTATCACAATGCCTAAGATGGCCTCCAGCCATCACATCACCCACCAGTCTTTCCCTGTTCAAAGACAGTCCAGTGGGCACCTCTCCTAGCTGCCTCACCAGCTGTGTCAGGAAGTTATCTCCCAAGCATTCCAGGAAGCCCTTACACTGTTTCCTCTCTACTGTACTGTACTCTCTACTGAATTTCCAGCAGAATTCTCATCCCATAATTTGAAGTTCCCCATGGTGAGGTTTCTCCCAACTGCTTATAGGATATTTCATCTGTTTCTTCATCATAGTTGAGTGGTTTATAACAGACTCCCACCAGGATATCCATCTAATTGTCCTTCCCCTGATTCTTACCCATAAACTCTCAACTCTATGCACAAGCTGTCCCACCATATTTCTGTGATGGCAGCTATGTCATAGTTTTCCTGCTGCATGATGGTTTCCAGCTCCTGTCTGTTGCCCATACGCATTTATTGGTGTAGATGCATTTCAGCTGCTAATCCTGCCACCTTCTTTGTGGGGGAACCCCCTAATATCTGGATGGAATTTCCTAAAGATGGAAAATGCTTTTGCTACAGAATAAATGTTTGCTCCTAAGGTTTAATTTAAATGGCACAGTGCACAGATTTTATACTTATCTCCAACTATGTGCCTCTGCTTCAAAGGAAAATAGTTCACAGGAGTTGAAACCTGACAATCTGACAACATATTGAGAGAGTTCTGTAGATGAGTAATCTAGAAGGCAGCAGCTGGGCTTATTCAATCAGCACTCTCATCTCTGATCTCTCACCTCACAAACCTCTTTCATCTGACAAAATTTCAGTTCTTTTCCTGTTGTGATTTCCTGTGGATACTATTGTTGTGAAATGGTTGTACAGTGCTTAAACATCTTGATCTTAGTGCAAGAAAGCCTTGTACTTGATCACCTGAAGCTTTGAGTTTTAGCTCCTTGTGATCAGTTGTAGGCACTTTCAACTTGAGTGTTCTGTTCTGTACCTAAATGGCCTCTTTTTTCTCTGAGTGATGTATAAGACTATGTTCTGTTGCAAATACGGAATGCATTCCTTGCTCTACTGTCAGTCAATGTAGAGTAACATAAATCTTTCACAATACACTGTTTGGAACATTTATGTGTTTTAGCATCTTAATTTTTTCTTCAAAATACCATTTCTCTTATACATAGAGATGATATGTATTGGGGCTCTCTTTGACTGCTTCCCTTTGAAATCAGTATCAGTAGGAATGGCAGAGTGAGGACCATCATTATCTAGATTTCTCTCCATAACCTGCTGTCTGATTATAGATAATAGAATAAACATCCACTTAATTACAAAGTACACTGCAGTTAAAGCTGTCTGGAAACTATAGTTATAAATAGATTCTACCATACAATTTCATTCCTATTCATGACCCCTTTTGTTTGCTTATTGATAAACATTTGGTTATATTACACTTATTTGCAAGCATGTTTGTATTAAGTACAAGTGTTGCACATGGAACCTAAATAAATATTTGCAAGATAGGAGATGTCAGAAAAGAGCTTTCATGACCACTTAAGATTCACCTCTTTCTCCTAAATCAGCTTCTGTTTCTTTTTATACTGTAAAATATTGTTGCTGAGGTGACTTGATTGTTATTATGCACACATCTTTCAAGTCAAAAGTGTAGCTCTAAAATGGTCACCACTGTCCCCCTCGTATTCTAATTCTTCTTTCTCTATCTCCCTTACCTACTTCAAACAACTTTAAGCAACTTTATTATAAGTCAAAAAACAAAAACCAAATATCTGGTTTGAACAAAGCATGTGATTGCCTTTTGTTATCTAATCCACAACCTAAAAATTAAGGGTCCTGTTGCATAAAAACATCTTTGAGAAAATTATGCATTATGGATTAATGAACTAAACAGTACAACCAAACCAAGTGTGATTATACTCATCATCATAGATGCAATTTCTCAAGAATTCAAGGTCATAAGAATATTGCAACTCTAACACATTTCTCGTTCAATATGAATTCTTTAGAGTTTGCCTACATGGAAAATTTACTGTCATAGTTTTTACTGCTATAGTTACATTGATCTAATTCTTCCTGCAAATGCTTATTTTAGAATAGGTACCATGAGAGGGAGCTATAAATACAGTGGTATGGTTACAATAGTATTGTTCCCCATAGATCTTCTTTCTGGGTTAATCTTTGATGCAGGACATAATTTCTATAACCATTTCACAAACACACAGGGGTTGCGACTTACCAGAATAAAACTAGCACAGCTGGGAAACAGAACCAAATTGCTAGTTTAATCATTACTGTCTCTGCATATACCTAAATCATACAGTTATATTATAAATTTACATTGGCTGAGAAAATTCCCCATAAGTAGAACAAGTTTATCTGTGCAAGTAGGTTATTAGAGAGGTTACTTGCATCAGCTTGGCTCATGCTAACTACCAATCTTCCCAAATAATTCCCAGCTACATTTCAGCAGTTAAAATGTCTCTTGGGACCTGTTTCTGCCCTTCAACCATATCCAAGTAGGTGTTGTGTCTCCACAAAACTATAACTCCATACACTCCATGCTGTTGTGTTGTTCCACAGTTGCACTGGATGCACACTTAGAGGATCATTCCATATATTTCCACCCTTAGGAGTGCAGAGAAGACTTTTGTTCTCACAGCCAGGTGGAGTTGTGAGGAAAGGGATCCTCAGATCCAAGGAAAGCACATTGAAATTCCAGTCTATGAGATTTGCCATGAGCACACTGGTCTGGATGGGCAGTTCATATTTGAGTCTTTGCCAGCTTTCTTCCTCCCTCCTGTCTCTTCCCTAAGTTCATGATCTGGGTGTTGCGATTGAATATGTTGGGTAGCCAGATGCACACGATAGAGGTCAATGTGGTAAACTAGGGAGAGACGGAATTTTCCTTGAACCGTTGTATCACAATGATAGGAAAGCAAACATTGTATAAGAATGCCTATCTATCTATCTTTTTATCTATCTATCTATCTATCTATCTATCTATCTATCTATCTATCGTATAGATAGAGAACAGCACTTAAGATTCCTAATATAGAGATGCAAGCAAAGTCTAACTCAACACCTACAAGTTTTAAGTATATAGTACAGACAGGCTGAAACAGTGGAATCTAGAAAGTTTTCAGGTGAACGTGGATGGTGGGTGGCCAGGGCTCATGCAGAAGGTCTGTGTGAGAATACAGTGAAAGTGGGTGGAGAACATGCTAGAACAGCTGGGAAGGGGCCGTGGTTTAGCAGAACGAATGTTGCACCTCATCAGATGATCTGTGTTCCAAGCAGATGGTGTGGCAATGGAGAAAGGGGTGGCTGGAATTAAATGGTCCATGTTATGTGACTGGATCTAGAGGGAGTACCCGTTACAGATTTTTGGGTGGTTTAGTTTGTCTGTTTCTTCTGGCATTTGATTTTATTGTGAGGGGTTTTTTTTGGTTGTTTTGTTGTTGGTGTTGTTGTTGTTTTGGGGGAGGGTGTTTTGGTTTTTGGTTTTTTTAAATTTAAAGAACTGATGTACAGCAAGAAAATGTGTTAGTGCCATATAGAGCGTGGGAGAGAACCCAGATCTATTTTTAAAACCTGCTTTGTGGTATGTGGCTGATGGAATCCTGCTGCAATCCTCATGAATATTTTGATGGAAAAGCCTTTAACTAGATGGGGGCAGTGAAGTCAGGCAAGATTTACATGAGATAAAGGACCCAATTCTGCAGGGAAATCTCCTTTTGAAATAGTTTGCCTGCATTCTCAGGCAGATGACTAAGATGTTCCAGGTAGATGTTTTGCACAACACTGAGCATGCTGATGTCCAGCCTGTCCCTCCTAGATTTCTATTTCAAAATCAGCTGGTCAAACACTGTAGTGAGATTCTACAGGACCACAGGTCATAATCCAAACACAGGTCTTGTGGTTATTGTTGGAATGGCTGCAAGTTTTGGGGAGAACCAACTGGAATATGTGTGAATCTTAACTGACAGTCTAATGACACCCTTCAGGATGTGTGACTGGAAGACTTTTCAGTTGCTGTCGGAATTCCGCAGGGGCATATGGCTGCAAAGAGGGAAGGAAAGGGCATGTCTTTACAGTGGGTTTGGCTGTGTGCCCATTTAATCTTTGTACAGCTGGGATTGTGCAGTGCCTTCACACTGGGTTTGCTTGGCCTTGCTGATACTGTGGGCATGCACCAGTCATGGGTAGATGATCTGTGTGATGGTCTCTGGCATCTGATGTAATCCTGCCTGCTATGGGCTTTCTGACCCTAAACTGTTTGCATGTTGACTGGGACAAGCAACAGGAATTTATTTCATTTTTGTGACAGAGATGCAGGATACTTGAAAAGACAAGTTCATACATACTAACAAAGTGTGGTTTCCACAGTAGTCCTTTCGAATTCAAGCATTCAATTCCCTTTGCATTCAAAAGGGAAAATCCTAATTTTTTTAATGAATTTGAACAGCAAGATGTTGAAGAACAGAAGAAAGGGGATGACTTTTGAGGTAGTATTAGAGTAAGAAGAGTTAGTTTAAAGTATTAGGTAATTAACAAGGTCATACACTGTAGGAACATTGTCCTCAAAATTAATGGGCAGTCCAAATGCTGATGAAATATTTCTTACACAAGGTCAGCATGAGGAGGAAACTGTAGTGCATGATTCCATGTTGTAGTTTGCTTTGTGGGCCGGCTTCAGGAGCACCTGATTTGTCACTAATAGAAGTTGAAACTTTATGGATATCCTTTGAAAACACTATGTCTGGCCACCTTCTGAGTGAGTACTTTATTTATTTCTATCAAAGTGCAGCCTGATGTTAGAGCTGTGAGCCTTTACCCCTCAGCAATAACTCTGTAGATTTTGATTAGCATTTTTAATCAGAATGATCTTCTGCACAACCTTGAATATGTGTTTTGTGTTCAATGTCTGCATGCACAATATGTCAGGTGATGATTTAAACTGTTAAATGAGTTTATAAGGGAAACACTGTAAATCAGAGCTAGAAAGTATTAGTTTTGTTAAAAAATAAATTATTTTTATATCTCATCTTTTGAAGGATTAAAAAAGGTTTTTTTCTAATGTAAATTATTCCTGGAAATCAATTGTAGATATCAGATATATGTGCACTTTGTTAATGTGACTCCTTTTTTTTTTTTTTTTTTTTTGAGAAAAAGGAATGATTGATGATTGCTTCTGAAAAAGAAATTAACTCAGGTTGTTGCCTGGTAGCTCCCTCTGCTCTATCTGAGATGTCATCATTGAAATGTTATTATTCAGAACTGAGAAATATTGTGGAGACCGACTGCCTAAGGCAGTGAGGAAGTAGAATGAAGGCTGTTTAATTGAACCTGCTAACAATAACATTGACTATTCATGGGAAACAGAGGTGCATAATCAGAGGAACTGGGAAAGAGGGAATATATTAATTCTCAATCCTGGTATGAAGAAGAAGCTTCAGATACAGGCACTGTTTTTGGGGTTTTTGTTTGGTTTGGGGGTTTTTAATGGCACATTATTTTCCATTGTATGGAGAAATTAGGCTACTAGATATGCACAGTAGAACAAACTTCTGCTTGAGATTTCTGCAGAAACAAAAAGAGATGGTTTTTCTTTGAAAAGTATGAAGTAACAGATCTCAGTGATATACAGTGTCTTCCATCCATCCATCCATCCATCCATCCATCCATCCATCCATCCATCCATCCATCCATCCATCCTCTAACCAGTATGGTTGCTCAGCACACCTGTAGGTGATAATATACAGGAAATCCTGCAAGTATATACAGGGTCCATCAAGTATCAAACCATGTCTAAAATTTCTCTTTCTGTAGGATGTGGGACTGCTCATACCCGTGAGTGTAGTGTAATGTGAGTAAACTTACTCAGCCCAATCATGCACAGTCTCAGACTTGGATTGCAAAGCAAGAAAGCTGAAGTAGCAGCTCAGCTCCTGCAAACTAAAAAGCATTAAAGTAGACTGAGACTGTGCCAGGAAGTGTAACAACCCCTGAAGTCTGACTGTTCTTTTTCTTTGGTGACACACAGGAGTTTCACACACAGATGCCTTGTCTTTCATTCCAGAAACTAATAGCTCATGGAGGCTGGTTCTCAACTTTTTCACCCCTACTCATTTAATGGAAAGGAAGTAAGTGGTACCTGAGGACTGCACCCCAGTGTGATGTGATATACACTGTACAGTAGATGACTAACTTCTGTGTTTAAGTTTTACCAGACTAAATTAGCCCTTTACAACCTCCTGCAGACACTGTCTTGCAAAGCGAAGGATGGTGAGTAGTCAGCCATCTTGATGCACATGCTGGACATTAATATTGTGGTTGTCATGGCAACAACACTGTATTTGAAACAAAAATGTGTCTGCAGAATGTGCAAAGACAATACATTTCAAAATTAAAAGAAATGGATGGAATTCTCAGTAAGAAAAATTTAACTTGGTTAACTCTGTTTAATTTGATCTCTTGCATAAATTATGAAAGTCTAAATCACCATATTATATACCACACATATGCTAGACCAGTTTTAGATACCCCTGAAAATTAAATATTTCTGCATTATGATGACATGTAGTGCAAATGGGGGTAGCAGTTTGTAAGTGGTCCATAGTTTTCCTCTGAAATATTGCAGTGATATTGAAAAGTAGACAATTTGTCCATGGTTGAGTATTTGAAGTTGATATTCACTGATATGTCAGGTTTATAAACACAGTCCACTGAATCTGAATTAATGTCTCAACCTCAAATAGTCAGGGAAATACAGTTCAGTCTAATTTTCAAGAAGATAAAATTTTCAATTAAGGAAAGAGTGTCTAAGAGATGAATTCTTCTTGGTTCTTAACTAGCAACCTTGGGAATTTCCAACCAAATCCTTTTGTAAGCGATTACTCTTTACTAATCCACATTATTAAATTTAAGAGAATTTTTCTTTCCCTGGTGAAATTTGACCTCCCTAAATTAAAGCAATGAGATGTAGCACATCCCACATAACTATTTAAGTAATCCAATGTTTAGTTTATTGTACTACAGCTATCAGGATCCTGTTGCTGACTCTTGTATTTTTTTGTCTGCATAAAATTGGACATACATTTGTTTTCTAATAAAATATTGCACAGCAAGAAAGTAACTCTTCTAGTAATATCAATACATTACTGATGTTTGACATTCTTACATTAAGAACCTGAAAACAGGAGAGGAAAAAACATAACTAGAAGGCTTTGAGGTTTATGAGAACTACAGAACAACAGAAAAAAATAGCGGAAATATTCACAGCCTAATAAAGCAAACTTCAGGGAAACACTTTAACTTGTACTGATAAAAGCAAGCAGAAGATATTGAAAAACTTTCTGTTGTTTAAATATGATGCAGGAGAATATCACATAATAAATTATATATTATTCAAGTGGCAGTCCTTAGCAGTCCTTTTCAGAAGTGGGGACAGTGCAGGCTCTGAATGAGATTGATTTACTGGGACTAAAAATGTAAAGGAAAAAAACCCAGCTAGCCTCAAAGCCAAACTGAAATAATAGCAGCTGGATACTTTTATGTATTTTTCCGCCACACATGGTAAAATAAATACCATATTGATTTAATTCAGAAGAAAGATAAATTACTATCTTAAAAAACTATTTATCTCAAAAATAATTGTTCAAACTGTGACTGTACATGTAGTTTGACTCAACGCCATTTAACTGCTGAAGGTTTTGATGTCCTGCAGGATAATTGCATATTTCATCATATAAGCAACTCCACATAGTACATGATATACAGACTTCAAAATCTCATTAAGTGTATTTGAAAACAGATGAAGCTATCGCAAAAATATATATATATTCTCTTCAGTCATGAGAAAATCATATGTATACAAATGTGAAGGACTGACCTGAGATTTAAAATATCACAGAATAAACCCTTCACAGAAGGATATCAGATTAAATGAGACCTTGACTACACTACCCAACTTTATGTCATCAGGTCATGTCATATTTGCTGGTAAAATAAGGGAAAACCAGATAATTGTTAAGGGTAGAGATGTCACTTTTCTCTGGATTGCATCTCCCCTTCTGTCATGGTTTAAGCCCAGCCGGTAACCAAGCCCCACACAGCCACTTGCCCACTCCCTCACCAGTGGGAGAGGAGAAATAACCAAAAAGGCAAAAAGTAAAAAAAAAAATAGGTTGAGATAAAGACAGTTTAAAAGGAAAAGCAAAAGCCATACACACAAGCAAAGCAAAACAAGGAATTAATTCACTCCTTCCATGGTGGAACGGGTGCTCATCCATCTCCAGGAGAGCAGGACCCCATCAGGCATAATAGTGACTTGGAAAGACAAAAGTCAACACTCCAAACATTCTCCCCCTTCTTTCTTCTTCCTCCCACTTTGTATACTGAGTATGATGTCATATGCTCTGGAATATCACTTTGGTTAGTTGAGATCACCTGTCTCGGCTGTGTCTCCTCTTCCCAACTTCCCAAGCACCGCCAGTTTCCTCTCCAGCCTGGCAGTGCAAAAAGCGGAAAAGAGCTTGGCTCTGTGTACTTCCTGCTCAGCAAGAACAAAAACATCCCTACATTATCAACCCTTTGTTCAGCACAAATCCAAAACATAGCCCCATAGCCACTATGAAGAAAATCCACTCTACTGCAGCCAAAAACTACTATAACTGTTTTGATATTTTGAGTGGAAAAGAAACTAAACATCAGTGTTTCACATCCCTGTAACAGAAGTCACCCAGGAAACTGTGCTAACTTGTGGAGGTGCCTCTCCCTGAAATCCTGGGGAAAGAGACCCTGCAGGGTATGGGTCTGTCCCTGTCCCCATGTCATGTGTGCCCTATACCTGTTCCTGATTGGTTGGTTTGGGGGCCTGGGCAGGGGAAGAGAGCAGGGTCCCGTGACTGGGGTCTGCCTGGGAACTCCAGCTATGCAGATGGAGGAATAAAACATCTCTGAACATCTAAAGAAATATTGCTTCATCTTTCCTTCCAAGTTCATTGCTGTCTTATACTTGTTGTAAAGATTTCCCTCATTACAACACTAACTGTTTCTAGATACAGCGAAATTCAGAGATTAGCCTGAACAATTTAAGCAGCAAGGCCATTAGTTGTTTCTGGGACCATCTAAGTCAGAAAAAACCAAATAACAAACCGCCTAAGCTCTCAGTAGAGGATATGTTATCCAACTATATGGTAAAGCTGTAGTACATCAGAAAATCATGAGAATATGCTGTCCTAAGAATACGATTTGAGTTTCACCATTGTTAAGTAAAAGAAACAAGAATTTTATATAAAATGGTATATAATTGTGGCAGAAGTTGATAAAGAAAAGTTGATATTTTTGCAAGGTTACTCAGAATTCTTAGTCCTTGAGCCTTGGGATTTTTATTTGATGTATTTACATTTTCAACAACCCTCAATTTTTTTTTGCATTGATATTGACAAATTTAGTTGAGGAAAAAAGATTGCAAAGTGGATTTTGCTGGCATGATCTGTAGCCCCATAAGCCAGGATGAATCTCTTTTCTCCACATATATCTAATGTATTACATACCAGTATTGTATCTGTTGACTTAAAACATTTTCAAGGTAGACACTGAAAGAAGAGAGAACATTTGCTTTACAGTGCTTTAATTAAGTCTCAATCTCATGAGTTTTATTGGATTGTCTAAAACCATAAACCCTTCATTACTTCTACTATCAGTGTCACTAATAACATTATGAACCTAAACCTTCTTATCCTGCTTTCTGTTTGTTGAAATGTTCCATAATTACTGTAGATTCTGTTAATAATTGCATAGCCTATCTATTAAGAGAAAAGAAATTTACAATGGCAGTGTATTTAATCTATATGAAACAAGATAAAAAAGAAGAATAGAAAAGTAGACAAATTCTCTCATCTATCTAATATTTTCAGTGCTAAAAAAACTCTAGATAAAAACTACATGAGGGCAAGCAACAGAGCAATAACCATTAAATATGACCCATAAGGATCTCCCAATATCTGTGATAATTAATAGCGTAACCAAAGCTGCAATTCTGGTCCTTCTATAGCTCGTTTATTTCTAGCTTTCTCCTTTCACAATTTTTGAGCCAGTAGCAATAGGTAAGGGAAATCTTTCTAGACTATAAATACGCCCAAACAAACAAACAAAAACACGAGAAGTGCTGTCTGCTGGAACTTTCATAGTCTGCTGGGATGTTTTTTATCTGTAAACAATGCTTCTTGCTTGAAGATTTCCCTTTCAATAAAAAAAAAAAAGGATAATTGGTTTGTGTGTGTGTGTTTTTCTTGAGCAATTTATTGTTTCCCATACTTTAATTCCCTGTTTGTATACCTCATTCTATCAGTGTTATTTTCATAGCTTTAGAGGTATGTTAAGTATTAAACTATCTGTAATCTTGCTGAGCTGTTTATTCTCTAATAATCTGGGAAATAAACTGAGATGTATGGGGTGTTTCTTAATTTGTTTTATCTCTCTTTGGAAGTGCTGCACTAAATTAAAAATTATTTACCTAGATATTCAGAAAGATTTTGAAAAAATATCTAATATCATATTAGCAATGAAAAACTTCATGAAATGTTAGAAACTAAATGTGTGTCTAGAGAAGCCCTGGGATGTCAATAAAATAGAGCACTAAGAATTCAGGTAATGAAATTATTACTTATATAGATATAAATGGGGTTGTGTGAATCCAAAGAGGTGCGTGATGCGTACATAAAGAAATAGTAAAATGCTGTAAGGAATTTTTTGCTCTTAAAGCATGCACAATGGGGCTTAGTTCCTGTATAATGCTACCAGTTGCAACTCCGAATTTCACTGTCATAACAAGGTAGTTCTACGCTGTCATGTAGAACTAAAGATTTTGTCTTTTTAGCATTAGGTCATGACTAAAAGTATCAACTTGCAGTGAGGTAGAAAATCTTATACTGAAAGATATTACATTAGTAATTAGTAGCGTCCTGGGACCGGGATCTTCAGGGACAACAGTGCTGGAAATAGAATAAAGGAAGAGGAGAGCTATAAGCAATTTGTAACTCTTTTAACACAAGCATAACAGTTTTATTTATTGTTTTATATCAGGACGTGCTGGTTCTTTTTAGATCTCATCAATAAAGCCACATACTGATAGTCCAGAAAAGGTGGAATTAAGTTGGAAAATAATACATCCTTGATGATGAAAGCCTGGAATGACCACACAGGCCTCTCATGTTAGGGAATGGCATTCTGCACAAAATTCCTGCTTATGATGTAGTTTGCTGCTATTGTTATCTTTAGAGAGTTTTTAGCATTTTCTTCAAGAGAATGCACTTATGAAAACATGTTGGGAACTGAAGTTATCCTTCATCAAAGTATGTGTATAGCACAGCACAGTCCTTGAGGCTAAGTAAGGGCATATATGGTGTAACACAGCATGGCCCAACACCAGCTCAGAACAGCTGTTTGTGGAGCACTAACTCCTCAATATACAGCAGTCTCCCAATTAAGGCCACAACATTTTTTAGGAATCCTTGAGCAGTATTTGGTGGCTATTTTACCTTTGTCATATCTAGCTCAAACAGAAGCTTTGCTGGCAACCTGGGAGCCCCAAAAGCACCACTGAAACTTGATCAAACCTTAGCCTGCAGTCTGGGAAAGGTATTCAAGAGAAAGGACATGAGTTCTGCTATTTTGCCTGAGATATTGCTGTAGGGTATAAAAAGAGCCTAATAGTCCTATGTAACCAATAGGGATATTACTGATGAGTTTTGAAAGCTGTATTATATGATTGGTTCCCAAAATTAATACTCTACTGCCTGCTATCTGGTGTGATAACATGGCATAAACATGTCTGAAACTTGGTGTAATGGATTGACCCTGGATGCATTCCAGGTGCCCACCAAAGCTGCTCTATCGCTTCCCTCCTCAGCTGGACAATGGAGAGAAAATATAGCAAGCAGCTTCTGGGTTGAGATATGGGCAGGAAGAGATCACTCACCAATTACCATCACAGGCAAAACAGATTTGACTTGGGGACATTAATTCAATTTATTACTGATCAAATCAGAATAAATAATTTCTGGGGGTAATGACAAATCAAACTAAATCTTAAAATACCTTCTATGCCTCTCTACTTCCTGGACTCAACTTCATTCCTCATTTTCTCTACCTTCTGGCCCCCACAGCAATGCAGGGGTACAAGGAATGGGGGCTGTCATCAGTTTGCCACACGTTGTCTCCGCTGCTCCTGTTTCCTCAAAACTAGGATGCCTCACACTCTTCCTCTGCTCCAACATGGGGTGCCTCCCACAGGAGACATCTCCAACATGAGTACTTCACACAGGCTGCAATTCTTCACAAACTGCCCCAGTGTAGGTTTCTTCCAGGGAGTGTAGTCCTTTCCGGAACAAGCTGCTCCAGGTAGGGTTCTCTATGGGGTCACAGGTTCTGCCAGTAGCCTGCTCCAGCACAGGCTTCCCATAGGGTCAGAGGCTCCTTTGGGCATCCACCTGCTCCAGCATTAGCTGCAGGTGGAGCTGTGCTCCATCTTGGGCTGCAGGAAGACAGATTCCCTCATCAGGTTCTTCCTCACAGGCTCCAGGGGAATCTCTGTTTTGACATCTGGACAACCACACCCTTCTCCTTCTTCACTGTCCTTGATTTCTGCAAATTTCTTTCTCCCACATATTCCAACTTTTCTCTCTGGCTTCAATTTATCCTGGGCAGTTTTTTTCCCCTTCTTAAATATGTTTTGCCAGTTTATGCTACCACCACTGCTGATGGGCTCATCCTTGGCCAGCAGCAGATCCGTCTTGGAGCCAGCTGGCATTGTCTCTGTCGGACATGAGGGAACCTTCTGGCAGCTTCTCACAGAAGCCACTACTGCAACCTCTCACTACCAAAAACCTGGTCATGCAAAGCCAGTACACTTGGCAAAGAATGTTTTCAAATATATCTTTCACAAAATGTTCTTTTTGAAGCTTTTCAGATAAAATATGTGTCAAAATTAGAATAATGAAAGAGTTAATTCCAAAGTATTAAGACATTCACTAGGATTGTCCTTTTTTTAAGTTCGATTTTTAACATTGGCTATCTCTGAAATATTTTTTATTTTCATGATAGTGCTTTGATGGAAAATAAGTGTCTTTTTTTATGATCTCTAAGTCAAACTTTCATCTATGCTGCACACAAATGAATTTTCATATTTGAAAGTTCAACTAGGCCCTTAAAATAATTTTTAATTTTGGTGGACTGGTTTTTACATATTTTACTTAAAGAAATGTGCAGAAAAGGCTTCTCTGGGTGGTAGTGAAGGGAGATATGCAGAACTTAAGAACTCAGTTGTGTAGGCCCCACTGGATGCTGGCACCCACGGTTATTCCTGTCCACATGCAAGATTTGGCATTTCCCTGCATTGAACTTCATGAGATTCCTCCCTGCCTAATTCTACAACCTGTCAAGGTCAAATGCAGTGTGCTTTTGAGGATCATTGCCTGTCAGCACTGAAAGACTGAAATTGTCTGAACTCAGGGTTCCAACAGTATGGGACTCTGTGTCAGCCCCTGGAACACATCAGTAGTTACAGACTTCCTTCTGGATTCCAGCAGTTCAGCCAGTTTTCAGTCCATTCCTGTTCATTCATCTGTCTCAGAGGATGCTGCAGCAGACAATGTTGAAAGGCTTAATTAATGGTATAACAACAACTACTACCCTCCCCTCAATAACCAAGTCAGTCACATCAGGTGGATTAAGAAAAATTTCATTACAGTAAATCCATGTTACTGACTCCTGATGACATTCTTGTCCTTAATATATTTGGAAAGGGTCTTCAGAAAGGTTTGCTCTATCACATTCTCAAAGATCAACATGAGAGATGGCAAGGTTATAGTTTACCACACCCTCCTTCTTGCACATCCTGATAACAAGATGGATGTTTCTTTCCTTCCAAATTTTGGAACCTCTCCCTGCAAGCTGGAACCTCTCACTCCACTGCAAGTTGTAGGTAACACATGCAACCTTAATCGTTTTTCTTCTTCAGTCTAATTTTGTGCTTCCAGCTTCTGCTTTTTGTCTCAGTTTTCCTGTTGGGCACAAAGGTGGTTCAATAACGGTGATTAAATTTCTCTCATATTGGTTACTGCCTTTCACTTCCTTTTGATTCCACCTCTTCCCTCCATTTTCTGTGCATTTTCTGTGCATTTTCTGTGCACCAGCATCTCACATTTGCAAAGCAAGTATACAGTGATTTCGATTTCCCAATCACCATCTGCTGGACAGTGTCTGTGTACCTAGGTACGCATCCCCATGATCAAGTGTGTGTAGCATGAAGTGCTTCAAAGTGGTAAAGAGGCTCCAGCTCTACATTCCAAGCATCAAAAGGGCCCTCCTACAGAGAAAATACTTCCTTGTAGCAGCGTGACTTCTCCAGTGTGATGTAACTCAATCTGCTTTTTATTTACCTCACATAAGCCTGAACGAGGGAATTCATAGACAGTCTCATGCTTCTACTTTCAACAAAACTCATCACTTCTCACTGTGAAGTCTTGCTTCCTGATATTAAGTGTCTATCTGCATACATGCCTCTGGGCTTTAGTATGTTTGTTTTAATATTAATTATATGGAAATCTTATTTTGATATGCTAGAAAGTAAGAAAAAGTACTAGGGCTTTTAAATTCAGTATTAATTTATTTATATGTAGATACATAGACATTGCAAATATTTAGATGTAAGAATAGATTATATACTTTTCAGGCCTTTGAAAAAGGCCCTTACTACAGAGTTTTCCAGTGATATCCCAGGCAATATTCACAGGAACAGAGCCAGTACATCAAGAGAGGAGATTAAGCCCATCTGCCTGGCATTTCGGACACCAGGTCTAGGACCATGGCCTTGCTTCTCCCGCCTTCATCCACGTATTTTAGGAAGGACATACAACAGAGGTCACTGTTGTTGTAGAATGTGACTTTTGAGGAGAGGCTAAGGGACCAGATCTGGAGAAGAATTCAGGGAAACCTAATGGCAGCCTGCAAAACCTACAAATGATGATCTGGTGGGAGTATAAGAGACAAGAAGTGTGACTTGAAACAAGAGAAGGATTTCACACTTCATAGAAGGAAAACTTTTTTAATTCTGAGAAAAGTCAAGCAAAGGAGAAGCATGTAAATTATTCCCAAAGCAGAAATTGCTTTAAAGCAGAAATTACTTTAAGTAATGAAAACAGTTTGCAACTGAGGCTCTGCAGCTTCACCAAAAATCTATCCTGTTGTCTTTGTTTAATTATTATTTTTAAAGTGTTGCATAATTGTCACTATTTACATTTTCCACAGTGCATAATTGGGGGGTAATTTTCCTCTCTTTTTTAGTCTATTGTAAAGAATTTTTTTTTAAATTGAAAATATTTTTTCCTGGTGAGATTTCATCAGGCTCAAAGCAGGAGAAGGATTAATATGCTTTAATATTCCAAGATTTTTTGTCCTGAGTGACTCTGGAGCTTGTGATTCCTGACTAAGTGTGGAATCTTACATTTGTCCTTACGTAGTTTCAGCTGCTTTTTTAGAATAGTTCTCCATCTCTTTCTGTCCTGCCTTTTTGAACTCAACTTCTATCCTTGATTAAGGTGATAATATGTTGAGCTGTAGAAGCCTGACTTGTTTTTTTAGGCTGAAAAGCAGTTTTGGGGTATTAGATTTAATGGAATGGATCTATTTTAAATCTAGCCTCTTGTTTCATTATTTATAATCTGAAAGACTAAACATTCAATAATTTAAGCACCAGTAAATGAGTCAATAGCTATGAACTCATTCACAGAGTAGTCCCAGTTTAATTCTAATATTTTGAATTTCTGAATATTTCCTAGGTAATGCAAACAACTCTTTTTTTCACAAAAGCTTACCATGTGACAACTGGTTTTGTATTTTGGAAATTTTCAGTTTTTTAGAAATCAGACTCAGTTTTTTTCAGCATCTAAAAGCTATCATATTTTTATTTCTGATCTACATTTAAATAAGAGAAAAAAATTACAGACGAACATAAGGGCATCCTGATCAGTATTGGATCTTGGACTGGGTCTTAGGCTGAGCACTTTCCTGTATAGCAAACAGTGTGTGTGTGTGACAATGCTCACACATAAAACTGACTTGTAGGTTTTACTGGCTTTACCTTATGTGGTGGTATACTTAATAAATACTTAATATTTTATTGTTTGATGGACTGTTACCTTCTTTTTCGTATAATTTTAGTATATTGCCTTATTAAAAACGTTCATTCTCTGTGACATGAAATATTTCTCAGCTATTCATTAAAGAAGCATGCAGGCAATGGAACTGTTGACCTCTTTTGCTTTGCCTAGGGATGTTTTCGAAATGCTGATGTCTAAATGCTACTATTTGCCTTTCTTGTAGAGCTATGATGAGTATTGGGTCCGCAAACCCTGCAAACTTCCTAAAGCAGCATTATTTCTATTATCATTGAACTTCTGTCACATTCTACTGAGAAGGTTAACTTTGATTACTACTTTTCAGGGAAATTACACAAGTGAGAATTTATTTCATTCATTGTGCTGTTTTCTTGCTAATATTTGTAAATTTGAGTGCAGAAGTGGGTACAGCTGCACCAAAGCTTGAGTGAAGTAGCTGGATTTCTGACAGATACAGTTGCACAGATATAAGTGGTTATTTTTTACCTAAAGAAAATGGACCAAATGTGATACATTTACTTGATAACTTTAAAAGTTCCATATAACCACAGGACTTTTACAATAAACATAAATAATTCAATATTTGAAACTAAGGCAAGAAAATTCCTGAAAGCCTTTTTATTATTTATTTTAATTACGGTAATTTTTTTTCCATAGCCTGGCAACAGCATCTTCTTCCCTTTATTGTGACAATAAGCATGACAACTAGGCTATAATCACTTGGAGCAGTAGTGTCTTTAAATATATGACCTGGTTTGTTTGATAATATGGCTCTACACTGCAATAGCAAGGTAGGGAATTTAGTGAAGAGCAAGATATTTATCTACAAATCCTTTGAGCAAGGGATTTTATACATTCATACTTTCACTTGTATGTGTGTATGCAATATGTAAAGCATTATTTCTTGATGGGAGATGACAAAAAGGTTTCTGGACAATTCTCGTGCACCCGCTAGAAGTCATCAGATGTCACATTTCAGAATCTTACTGATTTATGCTTTCATAAATCTTTGAATAAGTTGATGCCTATTGCATGTTTTTAGTTACCTGTGGGTGCATGGTCTGTTCTTTTGAGCAAGGAGAAAAACAGGATGGTGTGTACTACACGCAGCAACCTATTTTCCTTTTTCATTGTGTGAGGGTAGTGGTCTTCAGCTAGGAAGTCATCTGTGCTGTGACCTTTTCAGAATGAAGGCCTTTTCATCTTGTCCTAAGCAACATCGTCCTCAGTACTTCCCAAGAGAACAGTGCCTGGGGAATGGTGCCCTTTCCTTCCCAGTGTAGGCTACCTTTTAAAACCTTTCTGTGTTATTCCTTCTGATGCCTAAACATATGTATTTCATTCATTCTGCATCCAAGCCAAGCTCTTTCTGTTATAAATTTGTAGAAATTAAGTGTGCAAATATTTACATTATCTCAAGACTTTCTGCCATAAAGCATCAGAAGAAGCTAGACTTCTGCCTGTGCTTTCAATTATTGGTATTTGATGGTAGATATTAGTCCATCCTAAGGGGTGATCGTATTCTATCTTTGATTAATGGTATGCAGAAGAACACCAAGAAGAGTGGTAATATTTGTGAAGAACCATTCTTTTCAGCTTGAGACTTCAGTCAGAGCTTTCTTGAAGCTTTTCAGTTCTTATAGTCTCTTTGTGTCAAAGAAGTAGATTAACAATGCTCAAATGATCAAAAAATGCTCTAAGTGCTCAGACAGCAACTTATTACGGGACTTTAATAACCAAGGTTCAATATGGTATGGCACAAGGGAAGTGTAAGAAAAGAAAAAAAAAATGGTTATTTTAGCAGTTTTTTGAAGTACTGCAATCAGAATTATTCTCTGCTTTCTATATTTAGCAGAGTGTAATAGAATGTATGCCAAAAACAACATCCGTTGTTAATCAAGTTGCTTATGGTGTCTGAGCTGACTCATAGACAACCTACAATAGAAATTAACTTTAGATTTTACTTCAAATGAAACACAGGGGAGCTCTTTTTTGACTGTAAATTTTGATCAAGATGATACTTTACTCACGAAGCAATCGTTATGCAATCCTTGAGAATCCTTTCAAAACTCTGTGTTTACATGATCAAACACACTGATGTGACTATTTGCAACTACATTCAGTTAATGAAAATTTAACATGTCATGTTGATGTTGGACTCCTGTGACCATTAATGGTGTTTCTCTGTAGAGCAAGAAAATGATGGGCTGTTGGCTTCCAGAAAGACTGTCAGTTCTGGCCGTATTTCCAGTTTCCATGTAAATGCATTCTTTTATTCAGGGCTGTTAAAAATTGGCCACAGTTGTCCGAGATTGTAAGCCATGATTGAGACCTTGGATTGCAGCACTGTAATATGGAGAGAGGTCCTTGCATGCAGGCAGGCACTGCTCCTGCAGCAAGGAATTTAGCACAAAGATAGGACGGGTTTAGTTAGACTCAGAGCTGCTGTAAAGACTTTGGGGAGAGCATCAATGGATATTATTCATCAGGAAGTGATTTGGCAAGGAGTTAGGAATTAAGGTACTGAATGTCAAACCAATTTTTCAGATAATGTACCTTCAAGGAGAACTTGAGAAGTATTAGAGTGAGCTTCTGAAAAGCAGACAACCTGACAGTAAAATTGTGAATCTACACTGATCCAGGGAAGAATCAGTACTAACTTGGGAGCTCAACAGACTTTTGATCACATCTGATACAGTTGAGAAATGGTCTGAATTTTTTTTTGCTATACAAGACCAGGGAGTTACAGTTAGGTGCTCTGATTCAACAGTCAGGAACTGGTTGAGTGAAGAAGGGGTTGGTAGACTTTTGAGTATACATGAGATGCCAGTTTAGGTCTCACTCTCTATAGTCAGCAATACTTTTTGTATTCACAGGAAGTCCTGATCTAATTTTGTCTCTTCCCCTTAAATTATTCAGTCTTGTTCATTTGTACAAAACAGGCATGCTCTTTCAAAGAGTAGATGAAAAAATTAGTATCATTCTATCCCTCTGCATCCATAGCTGGAACAGTGGTACAAATTTTGAACTTTTTACAATAATACACGTGCAATTCTAGTAATACTAAATCCAGAAATAATCTTTTCCCTCACAGTTGGTTTTGGGGCTGTTTTGTTTGGTTGGAGTTTTTTTGTTTGTTTTTATTTTTTAGTGGTTATGATGTAAGCAGGAGTAAGATGACTTTAATCTATTCTTTTGATTAAGCAAATGGCAGCATTATCAAATTCAAAATATGAATAAATTTTGAAATCTCATTTAAAAATATCTACCAGGTTGTTAACAGATATTTGCTGACTTACAAATAAATAGCGCATAAATTTACCTGGAGGTGATTAATATTGTTTTTTATAACACAGCTACTACAGAATTCTGCTAAGATTTAGAACCTGTTTTTTCATTAACTAATTTTGCAGAAGCTTCTTTTTTTCTCCATGGGCATAATTAATTAAGAAAACCTAAAGAAAACATACATATGAGCTTTATTTGCCTAGCCAGATGAATATGGCTTGTAATCTGCCTTATCTAAAATACTTGTGTTAGAAGAAAACAGTGCAAATAAAACAAATCTATTAAAAGTTTTCAAATAATTTATGTTTAAGAGCTACCAATGAATTCTACTACAGAAGAGCTCCTAAATTAACTGTCTTTAAAAGAAAATTAAATAAGATTTGTTTCTTTGCAAAATCTTAAACAATGAAGTTTTTTTTTCTACCTTCTTTGTCCTTCACAATTGTTTCAAATCTTCCTTGAAATACATGACCAGTGCTTTAAAAATAGATCTTTTAACATTTTAATATATTTAGTCCCTCATAAATATTAAATAAAGTAGATATCCACCCAGATAACATCTGGAACTAACCTTATAGTTCTCTCATTTTCCACATTATAGATTGTGATTGTGCAGCCATCAGCACAATCTTCCTGAATTTATTTGTTAGACTGGAACAACTTAAAAATATTAAGTTAGCTTTTCTTGATAAATAAGCTTCTGATAACTAAGTATTCTGTGTATATCTTATATCTGCCTTCACTGACGTAAAATAAAAATTAATATGACGGACATAGATACTTACCAAGAGTACAATATCACAACTAAAATCCACAATTTTTTGAATCCCTTTTGACTGAGATATTCCTAAGTGAATGGTAGAAATTTCTGGCTGCTCAAAAAAATCCTTAATTGGCTTAACCAGACTGAAGTGTAATACAAATTATTTCCCAATTTATACCAATTCCAAAATTTACTTACTTTGATTTTAAATGAGAATTTAAAAAAACAAAATGAATGTAATTTTTCAACATTATTAAATTAGACATTTACAAGGGTTTATTTTCAAAATGGCTAGAATGTTACTGATTTGATATTAAGGTAGTAATAGCAAGAGAAGAGATTAGAGCTGAAAACTAGAATTTCAAAATTGTAAGGTTAGGGATATAGGGGATTTTTAGCAATATATTTTCATCCATATAATTTTTTTTTCACATTTGTTATACTTTTTATATTTGCTATTTCTTATATTTTATTTTACTATCTTTTATAACATTGAGGTCTTCTCTGTTTTTCGCTCTGTTCCTCCAGACAAGTAGGCTGGGGCTTAGCAAGCAGAGGCATGGGAGAAGGCACAGCCAGGAGAGCTGATCCCAGACGAGCACAGGAATATCCAATACCAGGCAACATCATGCTCTCAGCAGCACAAGTTTGGGAAAGAAAGATAAAGCAGAAGGATGAGTGCTGGTGTTTGTCTTCCAGTGTTTTTATTCCATCACCATCACAAATGATGGGACCCCGCTGTCCTTGGGTTGGCTGAACACTGCCTGCCCACGGAAAGTGGGCAATGAATTCCTTTTTCTGCTTTGCTTGCATGTGCAGATGCAACTTCACTTACTAAACTTTCTTACTTGCAGCCCATGAGTTTTCTTACTCTTGTCCTTTGAATGAGCAAGTGGGCCCGGCTTGCTGCTGGAGCTAAACCACAACCATGGTCCAATTCAACTATAGAGAAATAGAAAAAAGTAGTGCTTCAGGTTTTTACAAATCTGTTTGGCAAAGTTGTTTACACTACAGTTCTAGCTATTCCTGATTCTTGTATTTCTTGTTTATTTCTCACTAGTTATCAGATAACCTTTTTTATTTTAATGTTCCAACATTTAGATGGTGTTTTATGTAGTATATTTATGGGTGATTATTAGGAAATATAAAATTAGCAGGATCTGAAATTGTTTAAAGAAATTTTAGAGAAATGTGAACTATAAGAGGAAAATATTGCTGTAAACATTTACAAATGTGTGTGTGTCTGCAGCTGTGGGCACAAACCCTGGCAGCTTGGGATGTGGCTAAAAACTACTTGTTCTATTTACCCACTATTTAAATCATTCAGAAGAAAATCCAAATGGCTTTCTGGAAATTCTTTAATTCTTCCTGTATCTGCTCTTTAAAAGAAAAAAGCAATAGTAGTTTCTAAAAGTATTTGACAAAGTGCTATAGCTATGGACATTTCAAATAAAAATTTAAAAAAAAAAAGAATACAGCATGACCCAATTTACTATCCCATGGTCATCTACAAATCTAAAACCTGGGGAAAAAAGTGAAGTAATTTAAAATACTTATATGATTGCTCTAGCAACTCATGCTTATACCAACTTCAATATTCTCATGAGTTGATCTTCTTTGGGATTTGTTCTAATTGCCTCTTATCGATACATTTTTCTTTCATTTCATTCTTCCTTTTATAATTCACAAAGGATATCCCACTCATTAATGAGAATTAGCAAGTCATTATTAAGATCAAATGCCCTTTTTCTTTTTTTGCCCTTTGCTCAAGGGCAACTGCTACAGATCTTTCTGATATCCTGGATAGGAGTGAAAGTAATTTATTTCTCACTAAGTTATTCTTCAGTGTCAGAATTCCAATGTCATATGGGGCACTCAGTAACAATCCTGTTCACAATATTACCAAGAGCATTTAACAGCATTCTTTTACTGAAGGATTTCTCTCCAGAAGGTTGAAATGTTTCATTGCTGGAAGCAGCACTACAGCTGGTCTATGAGATGAGAGAGATAACCCTGCTCTCTGTCCTGAAGCCAATTAAATACATCTCTGAAGGGCACAGCTTACTGAAAGTGGATTTTTATTTTGTATGTACAATTTCTGTCAAAACCAGCAGGTGTTAATTCTGCATTACCAAGGGAAGTACTTGGAATGTAGCTTAGTGTCTTAAATCTACGGCTGCTTTCAAGGAACAAAGAGGATTCCACAGATTTTTTTAATGACCCTTGCTGGACTCTACTATTGTTCGCGCACACTAGAAAAAGTATCCATGACTAAAAATAGAAGGAGTTTTTGCTTTAGACATAAATTCAAATTGAAAGAAATTATTTGGATGCATGAATCCTGCCATTGTTTCTAGATATTGATTTGGTCGATACTAAAAAGTGATAAGATACTGCTCAATCCAATATGTTTTGTCTTAACAGCCTCCCAAGAAATTTAACCCTGGAACTTCCCTGTGTTGGGGTTTGTTTGTTGGGGAGTTTATACATTTAGTCCACCTAGCCATTTTCCCAGTAGTTACCTGGGACCAGCCCACAGTAGCCTTACAAGGAGCTGAACTCACCTAGCCTTCTGCTAAGTGCCTGAACATCTACAATCTGCATACAAGTCCAGTAGGTTTGTTCCAGTGCAACTTAAATGCTACTCTTTTAAGCTGGTTAGGACACTCACTTTTCTGCACATCAACCAATCTCAAAAACACAGTAATTAAGAGCACAATGTATTCCAAAGCTCTCTTTTATATGCTTTAATTTTCCTCTAGTCAAATGTATGGAAGGCATCACACATTTATTTTTCTGTCTGACAGCACTTCACACACAGTCCTCTATTTCTGAATTTTTCTTTTCTATGGTTCATTGAGTTCTATCTGCCATTAAGTTGTCATCACCTCACATGTTGGTATTTCAATTAAAAAGAACTTTTTAATATGACTTAATTTTTAATATGCACAGTGAATTTTCATTAGTTATAGACTGGCCTTACTGGTGAGGGCCTAGGTGTGCAGAACTAAAGTGGCCAGATGAGTCAGTCAAAAACTAGAAAATGAAAATTTGTGCTGAGACTTTTTATGTGCCTACACAACAGGATTCTTAAAAAGTCTTTCTCATCTGAAAGTTGGAAATATTTAGAAAGAGTGAAATTGTGAGTTTCATGCAAATGGCAGATCAGTAAAAGAAAGTAATGTGGATAAATCATCCCTAAGATGTAAAAGACTTTATTGGTCTCTCTAATTACATCTTATCTCCCACTGCTTCACACTTAGTTAAACCAGCAAAAAAGATACCAAAGTGGAAATACAGATGAGATACTGGTCCCTCAGAGGTTCAGGTTAAACCAGCAAAAAAGATACCAAAGTGGAAATACAGATGAGATACTGGTCCCTCAGAGGTTCAGGATTTTTGCAGTCTAGGAGATCTGAAAAATGGCAAAGAGGAGAAGTAAACAGTACACTCACAAGAAAAGAAAATTTTACTGGATAGTAATAAAATATTTTGGATTACGCTGAAAGATACAGAAGGAAAGCAGAATATCTAACATGAGGATATTAGCTTTTTAAACAATATAGTTGTCCTGTCTTCTGTCTTGTTTCTGAATGAAATCAAAATATGACTAACAGCTAAAAACTGAATTTTATTAGATGTTTGTTGTCCTTTTGAATCACTAATTCCCATGAGAGCTTTTTTGCTTTTGTTGTATTTAGAAACCTTCAGTTAATTAAATACATTTCTAGAACATTGCTTTACAACAGATGACTGAAAAGTCTGAGCAATCCTATTTAATTCCTGCTGGTCATCTGCAAACTCTTTTCTAATGTCATCAAGAACTCTCCCTTTTCCAGAACATGCTGTATCTCCTGAGGCTGCCCATTTTCTCCACTACTAAAAAAAATTATTGTCAAAATGAGAATCCTAGTAGACAGGGCAGAGGGTTCCTGTCACCCACAACAGACTTCTGGTATCCAAAGATCATGATATGAAAACTATTACTTTAGGACATTAAGTGTTTTTGAGGAAACTCAAATGATAATAAAGCTCCAATCAGGTAAAACAGAAATACAAAGTTAAAATATTCAAAAGTCCTTCTGAATGTATTTTAGTGTAATAGGCAATAACAATCAGTAAATCACGTGGACCTCACTTTGTTCCCACTGTTGAATCCTTTGTCACCTCAAAGTGTTGAGCTGTCTAATAGATATTTCCCTAACCCATACTTCGGAACCACCAAATCTGTTGCTCTTAGACTTGCAGCTGTTCTTTAATCTTTATGTCAAAATATTGGAACGAATATTTGGTTTGGTTTCAAAATGAAGGAAAAATTAGTACCTAAATTGAAACTTTTGTCAACATGCCCTAAATTTTATTTGCTGTTAAACCCTGTCTGCTAGAATTGATTGATATTTCATATAAAAAAAAAAAGTTGACTTCTTACAAATGAGATATGTGTTATTTCTTATTTAAAAATGGACAATATTGAATTTTCTGGCTGTAAATTATAGCAAATTCAGATATTTCTGTCATTTTTGTTGAGAGAATACGACAAGTAATGTATTATGTGGTGTAATGTCCAGTGTAAAAGTCAGCTTTGAAATTTTGAAGCTGAATGCTCCTTTGAAAAATCTACCTATATCCTCTGACGAAATAAAAGGAAAAAAAAATCTTCCATATCCTTAAGAAAAATAATTTCACTGTACACAGAACTTTGGAAATCATTCTTCTTATGATACAGTGATTTTCAAGTATCTGCAAAAAGTAAAGCAATTGCTTAGCAAGATTATCCAATATGTCTTCTGATCCAATAAATAAAGAGTGCCAAATCAGAATAGCAGACAAGAGGTTAGAAAAAGCTAGAGGTTGCTTTTCCCAAAATGGGACACTTAAACATCAGAATTATTTTAACTGAATATTTGAGACACTAAAATCAGCTGGACAGATGATTCAAGGAAGAGGAATATATCAAGCATTAAGTATAAAAAAATCAGCCTTAACTGATCAGTCATTACCCTTCTTAAATTCTTATTCTTCTTTCAAATAATGACTCCCATTTATATATATTGATGATTTAGAGATTACTGTTTCTGTCTTTGCCATTTAATTATCAGAAGGAATGATTTCAAATAACTGCCTTCCTGATGTCAGAAGGTGTTGTGGAAGCTTATTACTTTTCATCTTGTACTCACTCAGCGTGTCAACAATAAAAAAGCCTGGTCTAGCAGGGAATTTGGAACTATACTAAAGCCATAAGAGAAACCTTTAAGATATCCTCAGCCTGATTAAAAATTACTCTACAGCAGCCTAGAGTGACATATGCTTATACTGCTTCAATCATGTATCAGACTCAGCTACATCATCATTACAATATACCTAGTTTATTAAGTTCCTCTCTATTAAAACAAATTCAGGCTTTCTTTAGCAGAACCATTGCTAAAGAAGATACACAGAAAGGTCTTATGACTTTGTCAGCTGAGAAGGAATGAGAAATCTGCATAATTTTCACTAATTCCAATAAGAAATCTCAGTTTTAGTTCTCAAGTTATGTTAGCAAGCATCTGTCAGGGTTTGAGAATACCAGTTGCCACAGAGCAATGAGTCATATGGTTCATAAGACAGTGTGTTGATGTGCTGTGAAGAGCATCCTCTTGGGTACAGGAATTAATGTGTCCCATCCTCACCTAGTGCTGCTGTTAATTGCAGTCGTGGCTGGGAAGGAAGGGCACTGGCAGATACCTCTGTTTAGATGCTTTATGTGACTCTCACTGTGGTTCCTTGGGACAAAACAGAAATTGCAAAAAAAATGGAATAGTCCTGTAATCAAATCGTACATAGTAGGTTAGGTCCACATTGGTGTTAAAACTATAGAAATTTCATTCGATAAACAATTCCTGATAATGTGAAACAAGCTGATGACCTTTAGATAATGGTATAAAGGGCATGAGAAAACAGACTGTGAAAAAAGACACAAGAAAAATAAATTTGCAGAAACAGTCAAAATCTGGGTTATGCAGTTTCTTTGTTTCCATATCAAAGGTTAACTGGTAAATGGATGTCTTACATCCTTCTGAATGTGCAGCAAGTTAACATATGCTAAATCTCTGACCAAGCATATTGGTTTTTTTATTGCTGTAGACATCCTGTTCTCTGGGTGTTAAACTTTGTGTATCAGTACTTTCTGCTGTACTGACATTGAAACATGAGGTTAATTGCAACAGAATCCTACTGTCAGGCCTACACAATCTGACACCTTTCCAGCTCAGTTACCAAAGCTATCAAATGAGATAAGGCATTCAGTATCAGAAAAGTTTGGGCTTTACACCATGAGATTTGTCTAGGTGTGTTCACACATATTTATTTATAAAATGCATAAAAGTTAATGAATATAGAAAATGGCAAACTATTTTTTTGCTTACCTAGTCTGTAACAATTCTTCCACATAAAGTGTTTTACTGCCTATTTGCATTTGTTCTGCTCTCTCCACATAACTCTTTAGCATAGCTGGATTCCAAATATCTGACTAAATTGTATTGGTAGAAGAAGGATTTATCTAACTGTGGACATTCTTTTCCTGATGAAATTCTGCATGGTATGTGAAGGAAAAGAAGTGAATGCCGACCAGAGGACTCTCACACTCCTTCAACACATACTTGCTCTAAGGAGTCAATTCCTCATTCTTCCACTTGTGTTATTGACTTCCAATTTCCTGATGGTCAGTCTCCAGAGCATAACCACAAAGTGCCTCCTTTCTAGACATGGACTTATTTCTTTTCCCTTTTTCACCTTGACAAAGATGCATAGGTTTTCCTTACTTTATCTGGTGCTGAAATCTCTTCTGTGGTTCTGATTACTGTCTGATATCTTATAACGGGTTATTTCAAAGTTCTCTATCTGTCTGAGTCATTAATTGAATATAAGTAATAAATTAATCAAAATATCCTTCTTGCATATGTAGTCTCTACTAAACATGAAATTTATAATAGCATTATATTTCTGTTGAGGTGTTATAATCTTAAAACTTACTAGACACCATTTCATAACTCTTTCATCTTAACAAGTGTGTTAGCATTTTTAGTTTCACATAACTTTCTGAATGTCATTATATACTGAAATTCTCTTTCTCAAAAAGTTCTTTTGCTCTTATATGGGTGTCAGAGCCTTGCTTGATTATTTCAAGACATTATAACTATGTTTGTTGTCCCAGCTTCTTGAGAATTCCATTTCATCCCCTTGCCTCTTTGGATTAAAATAAAAATAATATTTTTCCTTTCTGTAATCATGTTTTTTTTTAATATTAGCAAGTGGTATTGAGTCCTTGAAGAAAGAACTCAACTGAATGTAAATGTTGAATTTCCTGCAAAAGCTAAAATTTCATTCTAGACAAGCTGCTCATAGGGGCTCAATGGATTCATCTTCACCAAATTTAGGTGCAGTGTAAGTAAATATATATAATCTCCCCATCATTTTACTGTTATGGAATTTGTGGCCATCAGCATATTCTCTCGTGCTAACCTCCACAACCATTGGGAATTTCACTGGAAAGTTGCTGTATGCATAAGCACCAAATTGAAAAGTGATGTTTGCTGCACAGAGGCAAGGCTTTTATTTCTTCTAGGTAAATATGATTCTGCATCACACCCAAGTCTTCCAGTACCCTGAATACTGCTGGACTTTTTGCATAGTCAGTACAGACTGACTGTGACAACACGTAGTCTTCCTAGTGGAAAGTTATGGATAAGACCACATCTGATTTTTCCCATGGTAAAGAGATCAGCACAACATAGTGCATAAACATGGCACTGAAAAAGATATTAATAATCTAATTATTACAAGTCATAGAAAACAATGTAATTTGCATTTTGTAGATTTATTTAGCAGCAGCATCAGTAAATAACTTCTTTGTTTCCCAAAGAGAAGTTTGAAGCTTAGCAGTCTTTGGAAACAAGTATAAACCCTTTAAGTATATTATCTGCATGTCTATATCTTTCATTTTTATCTCAAGTGAGAGTAGACTGCCTTCACACAGAGTCTTAGAGCTCCTCAATAGAATGGATTTACTTTATAAGCACCATTAAAAATATTTAACTGCCCCTTTTCACTGGTTGTTTTCCAGAGCTGCTTATGCAGCCATTTCTGTCAGAGGAAATATTCGAGCACGTTACCTTGTCTGACAGAAGCAGTGAGCATCAAGAATTTCCTGGGAAGAAACATCAATAAGCAGCATGTTAAATTTCATATTTCACAACACTACTAATTACATTATCACCTCAACATGGGCTCTAACAAAGCTATAACTAAAATGTGTGCAGCTGTTTATCTTCTTTAAAGAGAATTCATCTGACAGACTGCACAGCTCTTTTATCTCACCCATTGCCTTAAAGTGAGTCAGTACCTATTCCAGATGAATCAATGGCAATTGTCCATCTTAATTCAACAGTGGAAAGCCAAAACACAGTGACAGAAAAAATTTCTTCCTCAGACATATAGTATGATGTGAGGAGATATTTGTACTTTTAAATTGTGCTCTTGGTTTTTTTGTTTGTTTTGAGTTTTTTTTAATTTTTTTTTTCTTTTCAATTTTAAATTAGGTATGTCATGCAACCTGACTACAAAGATAACTAGGGCAGCTGTCAGGAAAAGTGAAATTTATTTCACTGAAAACATTCCATGTTAAACCGAATCTTATTTATCTATTCAGATTCTTTTTTTTTAAATGGCAGTTGATCTATATTTTTGTTTCTCAGAGAGGAAAGTCATACCTAATCAGAGGGCAGAAATATATGGTAAACAAAAAAGAGAAACCATTTTGTGGATGAATATGAGAGAAAACTTGTTCTGCTTACAAAGGTATGATGTGTATATATGACTCTTATATGCATGCATGTTCTTCAAAATATGTAATTAATTCAGGAAGTCACTAAAGGAACAAATACATGCAACCAAGTTCAGTACAGTGTTTCCAGAATACTTTGAAGGAAACCAAAGATTCATGAAGTAGATATACACAATGGTTCATAAAAACCATTGGCATGAGTGTTCAATAAACAACCTGAATAAAGTAATCTGTGTTGAAAATTCTAGATAAGATACAAAAATATTATCAGTAGGAATAAACACAAAATGATAGATAATGAGCAAATTGAGGAAGAACAACAACAGCTAATACAAAGTCATCTATCATTTGAAAAATTCCTTTTCACAGCTGGAAAAGCAGACAGCTAAATGTAGAGCAAATGCAGAGATTTTTTTATTAAAACTTACTATTAGAATATCTAAGAGAAGTCAGAATGCAACTGAAAATTTAGTAGGGAAAGAAAGTGGGTATATTAAGGGTAAAGGTTACATTGGAAACTGATCTTAGTCACTGAAGGCATGGTAGCACAGAAACTTCTGCACAAGTGGGGCAGAGAGAAGTAAAAGTAAACAAAATTATAGGGTCTTGTGGAAAGATATGACAAGAGCTGGTGCAGTAAGACTGAGGTAACAGGAAAACCTCTGGAGCACAAAACCCTGAAAGCCCAAGGAAGTAATAGATAAGCCATAAATAATTTACGGTGTCTGAAAACTCTTCAGTGATCAAAGGGTGGGGGTGTGGGGGGGTGGGGGAGAGCAGAGAGAATATCTTTGATTATAGCCAGCTGCAGTTTATTAGTAAACTTTAAAAAAAGGAGTTCAGAAGAATTTGAGAGGGTGAAAACAACAGACTGCTTATTTTCCCTGCCATTACTGAGAATTAAAGTGAAGAATATGAACTGCGAGCTTGGGTGACAACTGTCAAGTATATACAAACCAGAACTGTAATAAAGCTCCTGAATTCAGTTAGCAGTCAATCATGTCTAGAAAGCCCTTAAACCTTGAAATTCTGTACTAGATGCAGAATAAAAGAAATTAATTTCTCATGCAATTGTTCACCTTCTGCTCCTTTCCTTGAGTATCAACAGAATTGACACCAAACTCTCAATGCCTCTCAATGATCATATCACAGCTCATCCTGCTTCACCCTATAGAAATCTTGCTAAATAACCAGTTGTGACTCAGTAACATCTTTGTGTTAAGCAATCATTAGTCATTGTGTTCTAGTGTTTCACAGTGTATAGTTTGCAAACTCCATAAGGCTATAAACACACAAAAAAAGGCAAAGGTGTGCAGCACTCATGCTTCCTACCTCTTCCTGAATGAGTATTTATCATGTTGAACAGATCAATGTCGTCCAGCATAACAAATTTTTAAAGCTCTACTGCCCCCAGTTTCTTACATATTTTCTATAATTGCATAAAAAAGGGGATTACACATCCTGTAGTACATAATGCGTATTTTTTTAAAACAAAATTCATATAGAATATATTTATATAGGCATGCCAGCTATCATTGTAACAGATAAAACCAAGGGAAGGATTAGAAATGTACTAACATCTCTCCTTCTTGAGAAGGAGAGAAACTGAAATTACCATATTGTGATGCAGAAGTCTAATACCATAGTGATTTTTGTAGCTTCCTCATAAAAAGGGCAGAATTGGAGTCTATCAAATATGACACAGATTTAGAAGTGCCTCAAGCTTGTCCACCCTGTATAATACTGCTCTTCATAAAAATTTTACAGTAAATGTTACAATGCTTAGACTGCACCAGACTTTCAGAGAAGTTATTAAAATTTATTGCCACTCTTGGAATATAAACAAGCTGAAACAATTTCTTAAAATTGTTGAGCCATCTGTTTTAGCTTTCTTTCCACAGCCAGTTATTTGGTGCTGTGGCTAATTTGCCTTTCCTCATGATTAAAGGCAGCAAAAGTATACTAATATGTGTGTATATATATACATATATATATATATCCCCTGTTGCTTAGCTATTGTTCAAAAAATTAACTAAATAAATGTAGTTAGAAGGATAGACATAAGTTTGGTTTCTCAAAATAGCCAAAAACTCCCATGATATTTAAGGTTATCAATTCATTTGGAAAAGAAATGGGAGTTTCTTTAGTGGTAGGGTTTTTTTAAGAGGATGTTGCCTTTTTTGTGTGCCTTTTAGATTCTGTTGCCCTTTTTTCTTTTCCGCCTGGAGCTAAACATATATTTCTTATTTAGAAAGAAATGAAAGAGGTTTGGCTGATCAGAAGTGCTAATAGTAATTGGAAAGAATGACTATTTTAGATGCAGGAGCAGAACAGTGAAGGTAAGCTTCTTGAAATATTCCATGAGAACAAAATGGAAAAAAATAATCTTGGACCCACTACAATAAAAAATTTCATTGAGGAGAATTGACTTTAGATGACTTGGGTTTTCAGGGGAATGCAAAGCATGATTTATATCTTTTAGTTTGGCAGAACACAGAGCTGCTTAAAGTACAAAAGGAAATAAATGGAGTATATGAATTTTTTATATTACCCTTAAGACTTATTTCTATATTGTCTGTTATATTCCAATGATTTTCATGAAGACTAAGTTAAGGCTTTCAGTTTTGGTCACTAAAAATTTGGTGTTCTGCCAGGTAATATAATGGAGGGTAAAAATAGATTCTGGAGATTGTATCTTCAGTTTTGTTCTCTATTACCAACTATCATTTCTATTTATTTTCATTTTTTTTTTCACCCCACATATTATAGACCAGGGCTGTCTCTTTTAAAGGCAGAGGAAATGGGAAAGACCAAACAGGGAGGACCACACAAGGACTCCTGTTTCAGGAAAACTCAGATCTATTTGATAAAGTCTTACCTAAATGCAGACTCACAGACTCACCTTCTACCTTGTCCTTACTTGGTTATTAGAAAGTTTGAGATGTAACCAGAAGGAGAAGTCTCCTACAGAATAAATCAGGGATGCATCTAAAATGTCTGAATGTGTAAAAGCCGTTCATTGCTATAGAATACTGGAATTTGGATGAGATTGTCTTCTAAGGCCTGGTCAGCTTCAGCATGTGTCCTGTATCAGTCTTGAATGCTTGAAATAGCCCCGATGTTTCCAATGCCAAATCTACTGAGCAAAATCAGTGTGGTGGAATGGCATATATTTACAGCCTGTGGCTGAATAATATTGAAGTCCTTGTCTAGCTGTGGTTAGTACAACTTTCACTAAACTACATAATGTTATTTGCAGTCACTGTGTAGAATATATTCTGCTCACAGAATATATCCTGTGTTGAACAACAGCATTGCAGCCATCTTCTGTTAGTTAATGGGTCACCTAAGCAAAATTACTGTGAAGATTACAGCTGAACTCCCATTTGACAAATGTCTTAATCATAAAACCTAATAAAAATTGTCACCTTCTCCTGTGCTGCCATTACTTGGAGGATGGTGGCCTTGTCACATCAAGGTTAAATTACGTAGGTAAGCAGAAAAGAAATTAGTGGCGACTTACAGACACTCACCATAATTATCACTGCCACTTGTGGTCCCACCGTTTCTGATTATAGCAGTGCAGACTTTTTTCATACCATTAAAACTCAGTCTACACTCTGTTGTGAATAAATTCATGTCAAATGCATCAGTACTGTCTGACACGCAGGGAAAATTTTTAAGGTATTCCCACAGGCTTAGCGGAAAAATTAATGTTGCATTTCTTAAGTTGCTGTAGGAGGAGTTAAATAGTTGAAGTGCAAAACAAAGAGGGGAAACAAGAAACCAAAATATTCATCATCAAATCCAATGAAAGTTTTTGCAAGCTATCTTAAAATTGTGGTAAAATTTAACACTTTTAAGTAATCTGGATTTTCAGTTATGTAACTTAATGGGATTCGAATTTTCCTCATTGTGAAAACTAAATTGCTGTAATTTGCACATATATTTATGTAAATATACTGAAAATCACCAAAGTCCTGGCAGTTTCTAAAATGATACACAGCAAGTAAAAAATCTTGATGTGAAAATTTTCTAATGTTACTCTTTATTTTTCCCTTATAATCGTCAGTGTTTGCTTCTGACAGACCTTGCTGAGGGTAACTTCCTACCCATGGCACGATGCAAACTGTGAAAATGGCATGTAAAACTATTTTTTCTCTAGTGGTCATATATTACAGCTATTTACCATATATGCAACAGTTTTGGTGACTGGCAGCTTTACCTAGTGCCTAAGACTCTTGTAGTGTCATGATAGAAACAAATACACCTTTAACACCTTGAATGCATGATATCAACACAACTTTTTGGTTACAGAGACAAGGAAAATTGTAGCAGCTTTAAAAATAAAAATAAACATATTTTTCAGTATCTGACTGCAGTATACTTTGTCTTGTGAAGAATATAATTAAGATGAAAGACTAAGTGTTATTTTTTTTCTGATAAAAGCATTAAATAATCCTCAGCAAAACGCAAGAGCTCACAGTGCATCTAGCATGAACTATATAGTGAAGGTGCATTACAGTCTAAGGAGTAATTGGAGATGTTGTTTATCCCTTCAAAAGATAACAACCAGATAACTTCTCTTCATTTGAATAGTCTTTTGTAAATATACTCAAGATTTGAAAAACAATGAATATTTAAGTCTGCACATATTCCTGCAACCAATTTTCATTTGGAAAAACAAGACTTTATTTATGGGTGGTCTTTAAAAGAAAACAAGTTTTCATCTTAAATAAGAGGAAGACACGATTTTTTTTACTCCTCTCTCAGATTCTACATGCCTACAGGCTATGTTTTCTGCATGTTACCTAAAAAGGCCTTCCTAATTTTTTTTCCATGTTTTTTGAGCACAAAGCTATGAAGTGCATCACCTCACAATTCCAGTAGATTTGCAGTCACTTTTTCAGAAATCTAAAGATCAACTGGGGCAAACCAGAAGAAATGAGAAGGACATAAATTCGACTACATGGGGTCTACACCTACACAAAAAGAAGGAAATGGCAGAATATTAGTAGTGATAATAACAATATTTTTATTTTGATATTAAAAATAGGGACCATAAATGATTAAAAAACTTTGATGTTCACAGCAGGTGCAACTGTTGCCTTATTCTTTCCATTTAATTTTTTCTGTTCCAGTCACAAAGAAATGTTAAAGGGGAGATTGATGATGAGAGTAGGAAAGTGCTGCTAAAACTTCAATTTTAATATATACTTTTTGTATATACTATATTTGTATATATATTTTTGTATATTTTTATATGCTTTTTGTGAGATTATTTTGTGGAGTTTTGGTTTTTTTGTTGGTTTTTTTTTGCTTCAGTTTTCATCTTTTTGCTATTGGGATTTTTTTGTAATATGGTTTGCATTTCCACCAAACATAGTAAAGTTCTGGGTCTTTTCGAGACAGCTTCCTCATAAGGAAAATTGCTCATGTAAAGTGCCAAAATATTTTATTTGATATGCAACAATTCTGAGAGTGATGGTCAATCAAATAATAACTAATTGCTTCTTCCTTTTTGTTCCTCATTTAAATGTCGATGCAGATGTCCTACGTGAAGAAACAAAAGTCATCTCAGGAAAGACAGCAAGAACTTCTGGAAGTATTTCTTTTACTTCAAAGCTTTATTTTTCTGTAGGGCCTTCTCATTCATTCTGCATGGAAATTTCCTAATTCCATGAGTCTTCATGAAAAACAGAAGTTCCCCAAACAAAGATGGAGAACTACTTGCCTTTGGGCACTATGTAGAGTAATGGAGGCTTCGTAAAACTATTTAAGAGTTTAAAACAATGCAACTCAGTAGTTGAGGAGTTTTTCTAATTACGAGGGTGAGAGGGATGCTGTTACTAACTCTATCCTGACATTTACTGTTGCAAGTTTATTCATTCTGTGTCATTCAAAGTCGCTCTTGTGGTTAACTCCACTATGCAGCTGAATGCTGCACGACAGAGCAACAGGGGAACATGCAAGACTGATTTTTTTTTTTTTTTAATTCTAAGTAATTAGAAAAAACGTTGCAACCAAAACATTCCATACAGATGACACGAAAGAAACAATTCTGTGAAAATTGTGATTCTGTGACCATCCTTCCAGAATGATCTTGGAAACTTCGAAGCACCAGAAAGAAATTGATCATCTTGATATTACTTTGTAAGTTTGGCTTATGTAGATTCAAGAAACAGACAAAATTATTCTTGAGGGTTAATCCTAATTTCAAGTATTGATTTTCCTACCCATGAACATTGCTGAATATTTAAGTGAAACATTGCCCTGAAAAGTCTCTTAAATTCTATTTTTTTTTTTCTGTTTGAATCAGGGATATTTTTTGTTTATTTTATACTTAAATTATCTCTTGATTTTTAATCCTAAGTGTAATATGATAAGAAATGGAAGAGGATATTACTTTACTAAATCAGAGACAGTATAACCTTTAATCTAGCGATATCAACAAAAATCTCCCCCAAAAGCACCTTATGAAATCCCATCTAAAAACTTCATATAAGAATAATTAGAAGATATTTGGTCATCTCTTATCATTACAGCCTTTTAAAGATTAGAATACAAAGGTCTTCCTTTGTACACATAGAATTTGTACTCTGGAAGGATGAGTTAAGGAACCTGACCAACCTTGGCATTTTCTGATCCTCCAGAATGATAGACTAAGAATCCTCCTGTGGTCCATGAAAGATCACGGTAAATCCCTGGAAAGCAAAGCAAAGCCCGAGGATATTTTTGTCTGAAGACTGAACAGTAAATAGAGGGATAAAGGAAGAAATGTGGTAGCCTTCTGTTTTCCAGCCCTGAAGACACTCCTGTCATGAATCTCCAGTCATGCGATTCTTTTCCTACTAACTGTCAGCCTGACCTTTGGTTTCACAAAGGCTGTGTTTGTGATGGCACCATTGGGAATGTACTGCTTTAGCCATTAAATATGTGGAATTCTGAGTTGATTTATTTTTTTCTCACACTTCTTTCTCGCAAAATACAGGGTACAGGTTAGGACAAACTCAGTAACCTTGAAGAAAGAATGGAGATTAATACAATAGGTACTGACCGAAATACTTCTAATTTCATTAAATTTTGCTGTAATGTTACTGCTTGCAGGGCTTGTGTTTGTGTTGAATTTGTTACTCTGTTGTTAGTCAAAAAGACTAGATTAGGTTTCCTCTGTGTTTGATGTCCTAGATGAACCTTATATGATGAGCCATGCTGGTTCCTTATGGTATTTCTGTTGCATATCTGAGGTCACATATTGTAATATTCAACATATCCGTAGTTCCTTACCACAGACTTTTAATAGGATCCTCTGGCAGAGGTGATTTTTCTGCACTCCTCCTTCATTACATTGGTGAGAGACATCAGAGGGAACTGAAATTAAAATGCTGAGAAAGAGGCGAAAAACACACGGTTGTTATTGCAATTTTTTTTTCTGAGGACATTTCAGCTTAGTTGTAGCTTTTACTTAAAGATATAAGTAGCACTCCAAACTAAATGTAAATTTTAATACGGTAGACTTGTTTTTCCTCATAACAAGAAAACAGAATTGTTATTGCAGATATCCTATTGATACCTAATAAGTTATGTTGATTTATACTTTGTGATCATACTTAACTAGTGTAAGATTTGGTTTACTTGCATATATTATTAAAACCTCAATTTAGTACAGAAGTTTAAAAACTATTTCTTAATGAAGCTTGTGTCAGTAGAAAAGTTTTATATGCCTCAGTAAAAGATTGTTATCACATGAGGACACAAACCAAACACCTTTACTTTATATGTATCACTTGTTAGATTTTAAAGTTTTAGTGGAATTCAATGTTCTAAAAGCCTTTTGCTCTTTTCAGTGATTATGTTTGACTTTCTTGCCACCAGAATTTTTCAAAGGAAGATGAGCAATTTCTATTTGTGACTAATTCAAATAGAGCACAAACAACCATTTCTCATAGTACCTTGAATTTGCTTTGAAGATTCTTACGCTCTATTTCATACCCTAACAAAACATTAGCACATGTAGGTTTCTCATATTACTGTCTGTAAAAATATAACTTTTCACTTGTTTGTGACATTTCTTAATTTCTTTTAATTTATTCTGTAGATTATTAAATTCTTCCAAGAAACAAAATGCTGGTGCATAGTGATTTTATTCTGCTTACAAGGTCACAGAACAGACCAGCTTGAAAGACCTTTAAGGATATTAAGACAGTAAAGAATTTAATTTTTTTTTTTAATTTACCTTTTCTCTCAAACTGTTTCAGCGCTACTGGTTGTCTTAGAGAAGGGTTCTCCAAGGCTCTTCATTTCTCCATTTCTTCTGAGGTTCTGTTAAGCTTTTTTAATTCCACAACAATGCAGTAGAGGGGAAAGTCATCCTTGTAAGGTCTTGATTTGCTTTGCTGTATATCTTAACAGAAGTCAACCCAGTACAGTGCCAAAATATTTGAAGATAATTTTCTGTAATCAACAGCTGTTCTTGTTTTGCAAAGAGTGTGGTTCAGTCCAACAGATGGACCTTTACAGCATCTTGCACTCTTCAGGGTCCTGATTTATCAGAGTAACTCTTTGCAACCACTGAAGTTAAATAGGCACAACCTTGTAGTGACAGAGATTAATTAGGTTTTCACTGTGGTTGTGCATAGCAGTCCAGAAAACTCCAGAAATAACAAAGTATCTTGTTCCCAGAATTTAGGAATCAATCTAAAGTATTATTCTGCAAGCTACAACATTATCAGCTTGATTGGGCAGTTACATTTATGTTTTTTTGATATCACAAAATAATTCAGTCTCAACAGTTTAAACAAAACCTTTCTACCCTTCTCTCTTTTTTAGTTGTTTTTAGTTATTAAGTATATGTTTCTATAGAACCCTACCACAATTGTGCACTTGCCTACAAGACAAAACATCTGGGAGGCTCACCCCGAAAAGAGGGTGGAGAGAGAGAAAGAATGAGCTATGTTCGCATTTTGTTCTTGTGGTCAGTTTTTAACTCTACCAAAAATGAAATACAAACTTCCTAAGAACATTGAGGGACAGAGCTGTCAGTCTTACACAAAATATTTAACATCAGGTTCAATCTAACACATCTGACTTTTTTGGCAAAGGACGAACAGCACAAGTTGCTTTAGTATGCCAGACAGCATCACTAGTCATCTGGTAAATCTATATAGATTACAGTAGTGCTGAATTGATATGTCATTAATACTAAGAATAATGGTATAAGTTTAAATATTTTTGATGGAATTATGATAGATTTATGTGCCTCAGTATGTAAAAAGTAAGTGGATATGTAAACTCACCTTGTAAATTTAAAGAGATGAAAGTTTTCATAACACGATCTAAAGAATGAGATAAATATAACTTTACTTGATACATATGTGAACATAAATGCAAAGAAAATAATGGTGCTATAGTGGAACTTGCATGCCTATTCTGGTATATTCGAGTTAGCAGGAGATAAAGCAGGAATGTTGTTTTACTGAGAAGACTCAGACAGGTGTTATTATATCCATAAATCTAGGCCTCCTACTCCTACTGTGGCTATATCATGTGATGCCACAGCAGAACTCAAACCATATGCTGATATTCCCATCAGAGCTGCACTCATGTTTGATTACTTTTTTTAAGACATTGTGTGAGCTACTTCTTTTGATGCAAGAAAATATTTTGCTGAAACTCCTGGACTGAGATGGAGGGAAGAGTCTGTGGTTGTAGTCAATATTCAGTTTCCAGTTTGGAAAAGTGGGGCATAACACCTTGTTATGTCTCTTAGAGAATCCAAAGTCTTATATTCACAGATGTAAAGCAAAATTAATTTTAAGGTTCATTTCAATGCAAATGGATAAAGACAAGATGCCAGTCTTCAAATGCAGGAAAAATGACCACTCATAAGGATAATTTAAAATTTTTTAAAAATGAAAGATTTCAGTTGCATGTTAGGAATAAATTATTTACTCAATGGGTAGTGAAGCACTAGAACAGGTAGCTCAGAGAAGCTGTGGATGGCTCATCCCTGGAAATGCTCAAGACCAGGTTGGGTGGGGCTCTGGGCAACCTGATCTAGGGGGTGGCATCCCTGCCCATGGCAGGGGATTGCAACTAGATATTTATGGTCCTTTCCAACCCAAGTCTTTATATTTTATATGATTCTGTGATAATTCTTATCATACTACTAACCAGAGCATGAAATAAATTCTTTCAACAATATTTTTGCCTGTTTACATAAAAGAGCATTTTGTACAACTGAAAAAGGAAACTAGAGGTATAGGTCTGGGGTTCTACTGCATCTGTCAGCTCAGATTGCCCTTGAATTGCCCAATGATACACATAAAAAGTACAGGCTATCCTGTATGTTTGTGATAAAATGTAAAATGTGTAAAGAGGTACACATGCAGGTGATTTTTCTACATCTGCAGTAACTATATTATATGTGAACAAGATAAAAAATGAGCAAGCTGCTAAAACTGATTCACCTACAAAACCAAAACAAAATAATAAAATAAACTCCCACACCAGTAGGTTAGTTATCTGTTCATTGTCCATCTGGGTTAAGTTACTCTGAATTGTCAGTCATGAAGGAAAAGAATTCCACTTTCTTAGGATACCTGAGCTTCAACTGATTTTTGTTTAAGGGGTGAGGATTTAACATTTTAGGCAATTAGTTAATTGCCCTGCTCAAAAAGACATTTGCAGTGAGTTAAGGAGATTTGAATGACTTTATGTGACTTGTCCTGGGTTCCAATTTCTCACCTAACATAAATTTGCAAAAAGTCACTCAGTATGTGAGAGGCCCTCCCTAAGAGTTTATTGTAATGCAGGACTAAGGGTGATGTTCCTAGCAGTCCAAAGCTGAAATAAAAAGTTGTTCTGAGCCCTCAGCTACTACAATCAGCTTTCTACTTCTTTTATGCACCAGGTTAGTGGCTATTTTTGAACAGCTAGTGTCTGCATGAGCTTCTCTCCTACTGCTTCTTTATTCTCTAAATTTCAAGGGACTTGGATTCACCAGAATGTGGAATAAAAGAAATTTTTTCAGCATTTCTTACATGGTTCTCTTTAAAGAAAAAAATCTCATAAAAATGCTATTTGTCTAGAGCTCTGTTTCCATTTCTGTTATTTTCCAAAATCTTATCCTTTTACCTGTTTTGCTGTAATTTCTGGTTTTATTTTGAATTTTGCACAGTTTTGTTTAAAGCAAAGGCTTATGCAACCATGTTGTGGCTGTCTGTCTGCATGTGCTGCAATAAAAGACTGATGAGTCATGTCAAGTGGTTTTCTCTTTTTAGTGCACAAATAATTAGCCCACAAACCTCCAGATCTGTGTGTGCAATTTCCGTGGCACCACCAGTGTCTCTCCAGTAAAGTAAAATGCTTTTTTTAGGAAAAGGCAACAATTGGTGCATGTGTTGTACCACAGCTGCCAACGTAAATAGGAGTGATTACTATTCTTAAAACCTTAAATAGCAAAAGAAAAAAAACATTTTCTTCCCCAGAGAAACCCTGATACTGTACCATTCTTTTAACTGTGCTATTAACAGCAAGAATTACAGGCCTCACTGCTCAATAGGTTGCAAATAGATTGAAGTAATAAGGGGGTAAAGTTGAGCTCAGACTATAACAGCTCTCCTGCTTTTTGCAGGACACTAGAGACATTTTTTCTTCCGTTATTGGAATAAAGAATTTGCAAATAAGAATTTGTACTTTGATTCTGAATGGTTTTCAATTCTAGCAGTTTCCCACTATCTGCTAGCAGATATATCCCAGGAGAGAACTCTATTGTCCCTGTTATGTCATCACTTTTTCTTACATTTATTGACCCAGTGAATTTATTTATATTGAAATACTCTATCCCTGAGCAGGAAGTACAAATTTTTTTGTGAAACCATAATACTACACTATTATTGCTTCTCAGAAATCTCTTTCTGGTTACCCTGTGAATTATATGGTATTGGCTTTCAGTGGAGAACTTAATTTCTATTAAATTTGCAGAAAGACCTGCTCATACAGGGCATTAATTTAAAAAATCCTATTCTTTCTAGTAATTTTTCATGTTATGATTTTCATGTATAACACTACAGAATTTTTTAACCAAATTTTTTTCCTAATTTTGGTGGGGTTTTTTCATTAAAATTTGAGGCTAAAGAGAACAGAAAAGGATTACCTGAAAAGTGATGATTAGAAGGAACAATTGAACTCATGAATGTAGAAACACACAAGCAAAAGGGTGGGTTTTTTTCTCCTAGCAATGTGGAATTGTAGGACTGGCTTTGTTTTTTATTCTCCCAATGCAAGAATCAGAGGTAATGTAAAAAACAGAAATAATCTTAGCAAAATATGTATTTTATTGGCCAAAAAATACTGTGAAATGTGTTTTGCAGTAACTATGTCACAAAATCAGAGAAAGTAGGTTAAATATCAAAGCAAACAAAAAAAGAATACAATACATTCATGAATAGTTCAGTTAAATATAAAAAGTCAATATGCTTTATTGATATCTATTATGTTTTTACTATCTCAGTTTCAGTATCTGTATAAATGTTTGGCGAAGTCACTTTTTGTTTACAAGAACATGAGTGGGGAAAAATGAAGTGATTACTTGCAAATTCATGCCATTTTTTGCTGGTTTTAGAAATATTTTTAGAAAGTATTATTATTTACCCAGTATATTAAAAATGATGAGTATGGGAATTCTTTTAAAGCACAACATTTTATTAAATTAATGTAATCAATGACATAGCAAATCATTAACAACAATTTAAAATACAAAATAGCAAATATTTTATAGTGAAATTTTCATAGTGAAAACTGAACCAGTGCTTAAAATTTGCTGTAAAGTGTCATTAAAATTGTAAAGGGAAAGAATGTCTATCTGCAAATAATTTATAAGCTTAAGAAAAGATCTAGTTTTGAAAATGTTCACATCTATGTATATTTGAATAGCTACGCTCATGTATGTTTTATGAATACCTCTGCTCTGTAAGAATTCCAAATCTACCATGATAGTGTGAATGCCTCATTGGGATTTCCACTGAAACCAGCTAGCATCTCCTGGGATAAACTGTTCTGAGCAAATTGTTTTTTTCTTTTAGTTCAATGAAATGCTTTTGTATGTCTATGAGTAATAAATCTGGTGAAGGATCTAAAGAATAAGTCCTCTGAAGAGCAGCTGAGGGAGCTGGGGTTGTTTAGCTCAGGAAAAGGAGGCTCGAGGGTGTCCTTATTGCTTCTCACATCTACCTGACAGGAGGCTGTAGCGTGGGGATTGGCCTCTTCTCCTGGGTAACTAAAGATAGGATAAGATGAAATGGCCTCAAGTCGTTCCAGGAGAGTTTTAGACTAGATACTAGAAATATAGTTTTCACCAAAGGGGTGGTTAAACAGCGGAATAAGCTGCTTGGGAAAGTCGTGGGGTCGCCATCCCTGGAGCTATTTAAAAGGTGTAAAGATATGTGCTTAGGGATGTGGTTTATTGGTGGACTCAACCATGCTAAGATAATGGTTGGACTTGTTTATCTTAAAGGTCTTTTCTGACTTCAAATGATTCTCTCTTTTCCAGCCTTAGTGATTCATTGATTCCATGATTCTATGAATGACCCTAATGATCTTTTTCAAAATAAACAATTCTACAATTCTATGAATAATGCCACAAATGAACCTGAGTTGTTTAAATGGTGGTATAACACATGCTAGTGATGTCCCAGTTTTCTTTTGGAGTTGATAGAAAACATCATTATCTAGAACTTCATAAAAGTAAAACAACCTTCAGATATTTTGCTTAACATTTTAAAACAATGTACTGCAAGAATATATAAATATGGTATATTTATTTTTGTGGCTTTTTATGTAAAAGATGTTTCTTGTTTTATAAGAAACAGTCTTACAAAATGGACCTCTTAATCCTGACATGCAGCATCTATGTCTATATATAAAATGAAAATGCTGTAAACACAGTGAAGGAACAAGATAAAAGCTGAAACTTTCAGCAGAAATGGGAATTACACACACTGTTGAGCACAGTAAATCAACAATATGAAAATTGTCCAGTATAAAAATAAAATCTTTTCCAAAAGCACTGAATGCAAGAAAAGTATATAATCTATAACAGGGAGATAATTGGATTTCACTGCACTACAACTTAAAAAATGAAACTTTTAAATTCTTAAGAGTGATCTTATTTATTCCCCATAAGTCTTGGAAATGAGGACATACCTGGATTTCCAAGTATTAGCTGGAAAGAAAGATCAGCAGTATGAACAGCATAGTGCAAAAGAAAGCTGCCTGCTATTTTCTTTTTTTAACTATTCTTCTTTAAGAGAATGTCATAGCCAGTAAAGAAGAGAAGAAGTAAGTGTATAATGACACACATGCTACATGAAAGCAAGAAGTTTGCCCAGCCCACTGTCTTGTGGACAGATATAAAAACATGAAGATGACGAAACAGTGTACACATAAACTAATCCATCCTCAGGAATTACCAAGCTGAAAAGAGAAAATATTTAGAGATTCCATGGGTTAGAAATGACATCTTTGGTATTGCTTATAAAAAAATATTGGGTTGTACAGTGCACTCTTGTTTTAGTTTATCTAGTTGACTAGTGAGCTCATAGCATCTTGCAGAAAAGAATTCTTCAGCTTAATTACAGTGTGCTAGAGGAAGTTCCTCCCTCTGATTGTTTTGAACCTCTAACTTCTAGCTTCAACTGATGTAGTCATTACCAGTACTGGAGGATAGGGAAATATATTTCCCAATTGATTTTCCTATGCTGTTCATGATTTTACAAGTCTCCATTCTCTTCCTCTTTCCATTCTTTTGTTTCTCTCCTTTAAGGTTTAGAAGCAAACAAGAAAATGAACACACATCACTTACAGAGAGAAGTGCTGTTGATATTGAATATATTCTAGACCTTTGATCACCCTTGACACTCTTCTATGCACCATTTCCAGCACTGTCTGCTTCCTGAGGAGAAAAGACAAGAAAGATCTTCAAGACAAAGACATGGGTATACACAATGGCAAAGTAATGACATTTTCTCTCCTAATAAAGTGCTTGGCTCCATGTAACAGCAAGGATACACCATAAACTACTCTGCAGCTCATTATGTCTCTCAAGAAATTTCTTGTGTCTACTGTTAAATAAGCCTATAGCATTGAGGTGTCTATTAGAAGTTTTTAATGGGAGTAGAAACTTGTTCAATTTGTCTTTCTGTATAGTGACATATCATGTTTCTCTGATTGAAACCTTGGGTCATATTAATTTCAAATGTAAAATGTCTTGCCTAAATTGTAGCTCTGCAAGTTTCCCAGTATAGCAGTTTATTCTCAGACCAATTTATATCCATAATTTCAAGTGATGATGATGATATTTCATGCTCTCAAAGTATAGCTGGTGACATTAGGGCCAATCGCCCATCGAAGACACGAGCAGCAGCCATTTTTTCTAGGAGCATGCTGTGGGAGCGTCAAATGCTTTACTGAGCTCTTGATGGACAGCATCCACAGCCTTGCCCACATCTGCTAAGCAGGTCTTGCCATAGAAGATCAGGTTGGTTACGAACGACATTCCTTTCATAAATCCATGTTGGCAGGGCCTCATGTCTTGCATGTGCAATGGCACTCAGGTTGCTCTCTTCCATAACTTTGCCCCAAAATGAAGTAAGCTCTTCTTTTTTCCTAGAAACCCCGCACTGCTATTCCTATATTATATTTTTTAAAGTTTGTGGTGGTTATTTTTCTTAGTGACAGAAAATAAACTGACTTTTCTCAGAGTATTCATCGAATTATATATTCTTTTACTTTGTACAAGACTTTTTTCTAGTCTTTTAGATTACCAGATTTATTTGTATTTAATCAATTTATGTTTAAATCCTTTAAGTCTGCTGCATCAATTAGGATTAATCTTCTTGCTCGGTCTCATAAAACCACGTCCAAAGATGAACTGTTCTTAGGAAAATCTGACAGAGTGGTTCCATGGACAATTATTTACTACATCCATCATTTTCATCTGAGTTAATGTAGGTATCTCAAAGTGCCCTGACTGATGCACTGAGGCCCAAGTCAGGAGCTTCACAGTTTTGTAGTCTGTACATACTGTCCTTAAATCATAACTAAGCATTTCAACCCCTTGCTGTTTATGACATTCTGTGGTGCAGACAAGTTTAGTACTCATTCACATTGCAATAGGGTTGGTTTCTGATTATACTTTAAGTTGTAAAAGTGATTATTTTTTCCTTCACTGAGAATCTTTCTGTAGGTCTCCTAACTTGACCTGAAGGCAGCCATATCTTCTGTACCAATGCATTGTTTAAAATCTAATTATGATGTTGTTTGCACATAGAAAAAGAGGGTATGGCCTCTCTCATCTAAAATTTAAAATTTATTTATGCTTGTTTTCAACAGAGTTTTATTATTTTATTGCTGCAAGACAGAGGACATTTTTGAATTTTTGTTTTAGAGCCAAAAAGAGAACTTTTTTTCAGGTGAAGCACTTTTCGAGCATCAGTCATCATGCCTCTTCCAACTCTCCTCTGTCCTTCCTTTCTGTCCTTCATTGCCACAGAAGAGGGGCCCTTTCCCAAAGTTCAGTCTCACAGTCCCAGGTGTGTCCCATTCAATTCACATGATCAGGTGTTTCAGAAGGAGGCAGAAAAGCACAAATCTTTGCAATTGTAGCTGGTGTTGATTCCCCAACACCAAACCCAGATAAAGGATATCCACCTTTCAGATTGGTTTATGATTTTGCAGCCACAACTAAAATAATTAATAAAGCCATTAAATGATCCACCTTGCAACAGACTCAGAAATTAACTTGAGCAGAAGGAGGGATCATGCTCTAAAGAACAAGTTCTAGACCAGTGTGATTGTTCACATTGTTAGGTGACACTAGATGTAAGAAATCAGCAATAATACCAAATATTGACTTAGGAAAAATATTGAAAAGTTTAGTAATGCTTTATGGGCAAATTAGAAATTATACTTATTGCTGATGGTTTTTTGATGGCCTAGAAAGTTGTGGAGGTGCCTTCCCCTGAAATCCCAGGGGAAGGGACCCTGCAGGGTATGGGTCTGTCCCTGTCCCTGTCCCCATGTCACGCGTGCCCCATATCTGTTCCTGATTGGCTGGTTTGGCTGCCAGGGTCCTGGGAAGAGAGCAGGGTCCCATGACTGAGGCTGCCTGGGAACTCCAGCCATGTGGCTGGAGGAATAAATCATCTCTGAACATCTAAAGAAATATCGCTTCATCTTTCCTTCCAAGTTCATCGCTATCTTATACATGTTGCAAAGGATTCCTCATTACAACAAATGGGGGAGAAATGCGGGCAAACAATCCCTGGAGAAGATAATTTGTGAGTAACTCTGGATATCTCTTCTTGCTTTCATTTTGCTGTCCCATCTCTGAACGATGGAGGACTCATGGAAGGACTCATGGCTGTCTGAACCACAAAGAGATATTTACCTTAAACTTAAAAAGGTTCTGGAACAGCAATATGTAGATTTTAGCTTAATTCAAACTCAGAAAGAACTAAGACACTTTTTGGCATGCCTGTTTAAAAACATCATCTATATTTCTTGGGATTTGATTCTTACCAAGTACTTTTGAAGAATGTTTGGACACAGTTAATTTCTGAATCAAAAAATATGCTGATGCAGGACTATTTCCATGAATATTACCTGATTTAGAGACTGTTGAGCAATATTGGCCATGTCCCATTGATGTTTCAGCAGTGAACATGTGGTTGAGCAGCGCGCACCTTGCAGCAGGCTCCTCTGCCACACTGGAGACCTTGTGGCCCTGGCTGCGGGCGCTGCGTGCATTGCGGGCGGCAGTGAGGGACCTCCCGTGTGTGGGAGAGACAGTGAGGCCAGGCACGGCGAGAGCAGAGCCGGTGGGGAGACCGGAGGAGGTGGGAGTGAAGCCAGGAACAGCGCGGCGGCGCGGGCCCGGCGGTGTTTGCCCTGAGGCAGCGGCAAGGGCGGTGGCAGCTGAGGTGCGTCCTGGCAATGGCCGCCCCGCACCGCGTGGCGAACGACGGTCCGAGCCCGAGCCCCATGCCGAGAAAGGCAGCGGCGATTGTGGCAGTCGCTATGGCAACCGTGGTGAGCCACGCCAAGAAGAGCCAGAGGGGTGTGGGGGTGAGAAGGGAGCCATGCTAGCCCATGGCCACACAGCTGACGGCAACAGCAGCAGCGGCAGTGCCTGCAATACGAAGCAGTGCACATGTGAACGCCTCATAGGGCGCAGCTGTGCAGCTGCGCGAACGCCCGGAAAGCGTGGAGCAGTCACGCGGAACTCCTGAGGGAAAGCGAGCATGGCGCCAAAAGGCAGTGCAGAGGTGGCAGAGCAGCCACAAGTGGCTGCGTGCAGCAGCACGGCCAGACCAGACCCGCATGGCCCCACACACGATCCTGAGGAGTCAAGACCCAGCGACAGGTGGTCCTGGCTGCGGCAGCTCCAACGCGAGAGCAAGTAAAACCGAAAGTGAAAGTAAGAACAATGGAACTTGGAAAAATGAAAAGGTTATTGCAACTAGGTTTTTTGGAACTGTAAAATGGTATCATGTAAAGAAAAATTATGGTTTCTTGTTGAAAAATAATACTGGAGAAAGTATTCTTGTCCATAAATCTGGCATTGTAAAAAAGAACCCCAAAAGTGATGTTCCAAGCTTAAAAGAAGGACAAAGAGTAGAATTTAAAATTGTGCAAGGAAGGAAGGGCCCACAGGCAGCATATGATACAGGCCCTGGGGGTGCCCCCGTCAAAGGCAGTAGGTATGCTAGACAATATCCCCATAATCCTTATCCTTTCTCCTATCCCACCTTCCCCTTTTATCCCATGCTCTTTTATCCCCCATACATGCCCAGCCCAAATTTCCCTTTCTGGTTCCCCTCACAAAACCAGTCTTTTTTATTTGCCATGAATCCCTTTGCAATGCATATGGGGGGAATGAAAAGGAGGGAAGAAATTAATTGTCATTTTCTAAGATTCCAACAGGTACAAAAAGGAAAATCCCTTCCTCAGTTTCCATCTGAAGCATGTTCAAGTCCTGTTTCTCTTCTGATGCTCCAAAGAAAATCTGTTTGGACATCTGGGGACTCGAGATAGTGGCTTCCTTTCCCTTGAAAATGTTTTGTTGTTTATCCAAGTGTTTCCAATGTTCTTTATTGAAAAAGAAAGGGTGAATTGTGGAGGTGCCTTCCCCTGAAATCCTGCGGGGATGGACCCTGCAGGGTATGTCCTTGTCCCTATCCATGTCCCCATGTCACATGTGCCCCATACCTGTTCCTCACTGGATGGTTTGGGTGCCTGGGGCCCAGGGAAGAGAGCAGGGTCCCATGACTGGGTCAGCCTGGGAACTCCATCCATGCAGCTGGAGGAATAAAATAATCCCTGAACATCTACAAAAATATCGCTTCATCTTTCCTTCCAAGTTCATCGCTGTCTTATATATGTTGTAAGGATTCGTCATTACAACAGAAATTAATGAAATTTTTTTTTTTTTTTCAAATCATGATCCTTCTATTGACTACTGCTTCAGGTCATAATAAATCAATGTTCCATCAGACAGAGATCAAGTTTTGAAGCATAATATTGAGATAGTTGAGAACAAGACTGTAACAGGCAACAATGCCTGGCGCAAAGTGAAACTAGAAAAAAATATCAGTTGAACTCATATTTGATATATTAATTTGCAAAATTATTTCACAAAGGAATAGTATTGAAATTTAGAAAGTCTTTCTTTTTGGAGTTTTGTGTCAGTCAGAGTTAGTTCTGTTTCCAATCTTAACTAGTAACATAGTTAACTAGTTCCAATGTTAACTGGTAACATACGCCAAAAAGTTTTACCACTGTGAGTTTCCCACTTTTAGCATGTTTGAACTTTGCTTAAAATTAGCTATGGTTAAAACAGGAAGAACAAGAAAAGATGTAAGAAATGATTGCAATTTTCTTCTTCCTGCAGGTTAATGCTTTGCCATGAGAGCTCTTTGCACTATATATAGTCTAGACTGTATAAGAGTGATACTAGTCTTTCTAAAGAGAGACTTGTTTGCAGTTATTTGCCCTTTGCTTTCTTTTCCCATCTGTTTAGGTATGAAGTGAAGGCATCAAGTTACAAGGCTACAAATAATATTTTGGTGTTTAAATTCAAGTTTAAGTGTTTCAATTTAAATTGAAAGCTTATGTAGAAATTAATTGAGTGTCCCAAAAGGGTTGCTGATAGCAACTTGTATCCAAAAGTAGATGAAAATAATATCCAAATGCTCTCTCTCCTAAATTATTATTCCTGTTTTTCATGTATGTCTTTGATTACCACTGTGTGTCTCCTAAAGATGATTTTTACACACAAAAAAAAACGTGGTTCACAAAAGTAATAAAACAAATTTTGTCCTTTTTGGAACTATTGAGATTAGGTTTAACACTCTTAAATTTTGAAATGGAGTCAGATTAAAACTAAAGATGCCACACATAACATTTCTTCTTTGCTACTCATTCAGCCTTCATTTTCCAGTATATAATTTACCCACTCATGCAAGTCAGATGACATGAAAAAATTTACGCCTTTCATTTTTATAAGCTATTATGCACTAGAAAATATTGGTTTTGTAATGTCAGTTCTAATATTGTAATAGTTACCCTGTGAGTTAGCTTTTCTTATAAATTCAGTGTTTAGATTTCAGTGTTTTAAGTGCTCTCCTGTCTTAGTGTTTTCCTATTTTGGTGTTTAGATTGTTCTGAAGATTTAAAAAACTCATAAATATTGTGGTGTCTACAAAATTGTAAGTCTCAAATGCAATAAGCCTTTGAATAGCAGCTACCTTTTGAAAGTCAATCTGTTATTTGCATCACCTCCACACCTTTCCACTTAAATATATATTTTAAGTGCTATTCCAATATTTTTCCTGTCTTTCAAATCAATATATTTTACTTTGGTAAATCAAAGATGACACAGAATTCATAGTGAACTAGATGAAAAAATTAGTAACAGTGCTTTTTCTAGAGTGATAATAGTCTAAAATAGCAGTTAGTATACAAAATAAAGCCAACCAAATAATCCTGGTTCATAAACAGTCAATGGGAAGGATTTAACAAAATATTTGCAACGAAGTCATAGCAGATTGTCTTGAAAACTCTCAAATGGAAGGTCTCCAGATATAAATATTTACTTATAGAATCTGTCATTCCGAACTTTCTAATACGTTATCCTTTATGCATAATTTATTCTATTTGTGGCCTTATTAAGACATAATTATCTATTACATTCATTAACCATTGTTAAAATTGATTTACTATTTTTGTTTCTTTCTCCTCAGTGATAAAAAGATGATCCAGGGATATGTTTGTACAGATAATGAATGACAAACAGTCTTGAATTTCTCTCTGCTGTCCCAGAGTCCCTACACTAAAAGGAGAAGAAATATAACCTAATAACTAAGATATAGAAGGTAGAAATAGATATTGTCAATCAGCTTTAATTTTCAGTACATTCCTGGCGCTATCTGTATAGTGAATGCCTAAAAAAACCTGATGTTTTTACTGAGCATATCAGGAAAAACAAAAATAAACTGCAGGTCTAGTGGATATATACAGCATACCAGACAATTTAAAAGACAGGGAAATGAATAGTTCAACTTCATGTAGAAACCAGTCACATTGAAGTCATGCTGGAGGATTGATACAGATGTCCATAAGATTATGAGAGGCTGTAGAACATGAGTATTGAAAAATTGTCCACTTTGTGTTCCAAGACAAAAAATAGATTTGACTAACACAGAGTTAAAATGTAGAACACTTTAACACACTAATTAGGGATACCAGGAGTGTAGGGGGCAGATAGAAGTCCAGTATGGGTATCTGTTTGTGTAGAAGTGATTTAACGAAAAAGAGTCGAGAGAGAAAAAATGTTCTAAGTGTTGTGGGATAACACACTTTACAGCTTTTCTTGTACCTCCACAGAGTCTTTTGGGCTAGTAACAAGACAAGCAAAAATCTTTTCCATTATTGGTAGTTTGGTCATTGTTTACAAGTGCTCATGATCAGATTAACGCTATTTGGGTAAAACAGTATGGTTTGATGGTGTTAGTATCTAAATGACTCCCAGTTCTTTTTCAACTTCTCTAGATTTTAAGTGTTACATTTATACATTGCTAAGTGTGTAGGCTCTTGCAGCATTGTACCTTTGGTGGCTTCTTGACTGCTGCTAATGGAAAATGATGTGCTACAGAAATGCTGGAGGATGTTTCATCTCTGCTACACTGCAATACCTTCAGTTTCTAAGCATGTCAGTACTTGATGCTCTCTATAATTTATTACCTCTAGACTCTTGGGGTAACCTAAACATTTTCTCTATTTTCCTCTTTCATGTAGAAATAACAGTTAAGAATTTGCTTGTTTAAGAACTTGAAAGATCTTCTGTATGATTGTTATTCTCCTAGACACAATATATCAGATAAATTACTGATATAACTGCTGAGTAATTTCTCTGCTCCAAATGCAAACATATAGAAAGCTATCTATATGTATAATGATGGATCATTGCATATAAGTAATTAATTTAGGTTAAGTTATGCTTTTAAATTTATAGCATCCACAACACAAATTCCTGCAGTCCTAGGATATTAAAGATTCAGAAGATAAAGCTTTGAAAAATAGCTGTGTTGTTACTGACTTTGATGTGTACAGTCATTATGTAAATTTTTTCCCTAAACAAATAAAAGTTTAGGAAATGACATAATTGTGATATGTCTGCAGTTATGGGTCAGTAACTTTACATCGCCCTGTCAGTGTGATGGGATGAAACTAATATGCTTAAGTGTAACTCGGAACAAATCTGTTTCTATTCAACTCGTCACTGTCTTTTTCAATATTCTACTCAAAACTACTGATAAAAATTTTTGAGAATGAGAAGAAGGTATAAATAGACAAGTACTTCCGCTGTTGATCCAGGACATATCTTGGCTGTACTGTTTGATGTAACTAACCTTTTTGATAGGCTTTGGACAGTCAGTTGACCTTTTTCTCCTAATACCTTCCAGCATTCATGTACTTCAGAAATGATGACTTTTTGCTTGTTTTAGCCATACTTTTTCTTATGAACACACTGTTCATTATCCTTCTCACTTTAATGTCAGATTGAAAGGCAAACATTTGCTGTGCTATTTCCTTCTTCTTTCAATATATCAGTGGCTTAAGCTACAAACTCTGTATATACTTAAGGCTCCTAAGCACATCAAGGGAAACTGCATGTCACTGTCCTTTTTCAAGCTAATACCAGCAAGAAAGTGGACAATAGGTTACTTCAGGTAAGATCAGTATGAACTGATCTCTCTTTTTTGCTTTGGGTTACTCAATGAGGCCACTAAGAGAAAGAAATGGAGTTGACCACTGGCTGTTATAACTTGTGAGACATGAAAATTGTTGTGGATTGTGAGTAAAGCAATAACAGTTCTGCCTAGAAATGGAAATTCAATTCTCAACTTACAGTTAATGAGACCATTATCATGTTCTTCATAGTTCTAAACACTTAGAGGCTGTTGTGATGAAATCAAATAGATTTGTATCATTATGTTCTGTAAATGATGGAAATTAGCATAAATCGCCTGAAATGTGCCATTTGAAATGCAGTGCAGAGTGATGCTGAGGATATTGTCTTTCCAGTTTGTAAAGCATTAGTTTATAATGACTTTGTATCCCTTGTGCTAATATTCCATGTATGTAAATGTTAAATGCTGCCAACAACAATTATAAAGTAGAAAAGTTTGTTTGCTTTATTCTATATTCATCCTGGTAATGAGGGATGAATTGTGTTGGGCAGCCAGAAACACTGCTGGTGAAACAGGCAAAAAACTTAATGAATACAAAGTATAATTCATACAGTTCCATATCCCTCTGTGTAGGGAATTTAACAGTAACATATTTTTCTAAGAAGTGGTGCTTGTGATGATAAGGAATTTATTGTCAGCATTTTCCTCTCAAGCTTTTGGATCAAGACAAGGAACCATGAGTTGACACAGTGCTCTTTATGGGTAACTGTTTGTTGCTTAAGTTTTCCTTGGAAATAAATGCCTCAAAAAACACCTTCAGAAAAAAAAAAAGGCATCACATCTTTACTTCATGTTCAGATGTGTTCTTTCAATGGAATTGGGAAGTATTTTGAATATCAAGTATAAGCTTAAGTAATTTCCCTCAAATATTTTTTATTGTTTGTTAACTCGTATTGTGTCAGGTGTTGCTATTACTTTTAAGGTCTTTTCCAGTTGAAATGGAAGGGATCTGCAAAAAGGACAAAAATATATATTACTTCCCAACCTAGATAATGCATCACACTGCTCAAGAATGACTGAGAATTTACACAGGGTGGGAGAAGTGTTCTGCCAATCACGGTTTTTAACAAAGTGAAGGAAGAGACTTTTTTTTTAGATATGTAACAAAAAATCCACACAGAAAGCAAGCAAAAAGTCAAGAATGCATTTGTAAAAGCAGGGAAATTAGCTAATAGTACCTGTGGTTGCATATTAATTGGAAAAATCTTGCTAATTGTGAGTAAAGATGGGTGTCCTTGCTGACAGCTTCCTACTGTGTTCATAGAAGTAGAACTTGATACATCCTTAATCCATAAACAGGATTGCCTTGAATCCACTTTCCATTTATTGTTTCCTAATGCTTGACTGCCTCCAAATTTGTAATTGACTCATAGGTTAATAACTTAACTTGTTTATTAATAACCCAATAAAAATGTTCTGTGAAATAAACTTAATAGCTTTATAAGACTCTTTTTGATTCTCTTCTTTTTAGTGTTCAGGTGGAGGGCTTTTTAATTCTATTTTTAGCAGTTATTTTGAACACCATTACTAAAACAAGGAACTTATTTTCCTGATGGTGCTTATTAAACCATGCCTTTAAACCTTTAGGAATGGTTGCTGAATGGCAGTGGGAACTGTAAGAAGTCAGGTCTATAGTTTCTTCTACTATTTTACAGGATCACATTATATTTACGGTTCTCAAAATGTGGGTTTGCATAGCGTGCTCTTAAGAGTCTATGAGATGAAGATACACATCACACACAACCAAGTTCAAAATTAAGTATGTGTTTTTGCAAATTCTTCTCATCATACTATCCACTAATATTCATTAAAGATCAGGACAGTCTGGTTGTCTCTAAAGGTATACAGTTCTTTGCAGATCAGCACTGTATTTTAATACCAGAGTTTTAAAGTTATTGTATATTTGTATCCACTGCACACCTCCCCAGATGACATTAATCTAAAATTATTCCTTTCTCCTCTGTATTCTCCAAACCATTGACAAATTCTCCAATTTTCAGAGGAAGATGAAAAAACTAGAGAGAAAAACCATTTTCCTATTTTAATGGAAATATTTTTATGTTGATTTGCTTTTCTTCAGTTTGGATGTTGAATTTTCTGCTCATAGTCATTGATTATGTTAAGAAATATCTGCTAGACTGACTGAATTTTGCTCCCAGTATGCACTCACGACATCAAAATGGAGTATTTATTCCAGAGGCCCAACACTGTATGAGCCAAGTAAGCCTCATTTTCTTCAAAAAATATTCAGAGAGAAATTCTTATTAAAAAACCACTAAAGAGAGAAGGTTTTGCTTGTTATCTTCAAAGAATAAGAGTTAGCCTAAAAAAAATACCTCATTAATACCTCCAAATCTATACCTTTGAAGGTTCAGTTGCCTCATCAAACACTTGGTTTTATTCATTTTACTAACACACAACCCCTCTTTCTAGAAAAAAAAAAACACTACCAAAACAAAACAAAAAACTAAACAACAGCATCAGCAGCAACAAACCCTAAAACCAATACTTGTGGATACCTACAGAGAACTGCATGTAAGCCTTAATTGTTCTTTGAATTTTTCTTTAAAAAAAATATGTAGGGCATTTTAAAATTTTTAGTTTTTGTTTGTGGTAAAAAAGTCTCATCATAATATTTTCCATTTTTTATAACACATATATACCCCAAAACAATGAATAATTTCAGAAGTTTAACTTGAAGGACTACTCCAAGTCCTCTGGGTTAAAAGTGTCAGAGGAACATGAGATAAAACGAAGTACCAGTATTTCCACTTCCCTAGTGCATGTCTATGTTTATATTTGTAGCAGCTGAGTTAAAAGTCAAGTGTACTTGAAAAGGGAGGATAGATAAAAACAAAGGAATATCTTCTCAAAGATCTGAAAATTTTGATAGAAGACCAAGAGTATTTCCACAGATTCAAGATAATCATTAACTATCCTGGGGAAAACCTGACATGCACTGTCTCAGTTAACAATGAGAGGTGAAACATTAACACTTTGGGCACTACAGCATAAAAAAGACATTAAGCTATTAGAGAGCATCCGAAGGAGGGCCAAGAGGATGGTGATGGTTTGGAGGTGAAGGTGTATGAGTGGCTGAGGTCACTTGGTCTGTTCAGCCTGGAGGAGACTGAGGGAAGATCTCCGAGTGCTCTTCAACAGCCTTACGAGGGGCAGGCACTGATCTCCTCACTTTCATGACCAGTGACAGGACTCAAGCAAACCACATGAAGCTGAGTCAGGGGGAGTTTACTTCTAACTTAGTTATGCCTTTTTACTAATGTTATGAAAGCAAGGTCAAAAATAACAGTAACAATACATAGGGAAAATTCCATTGAACCATAGATCAAGTTGTTGTCAAGAATACTTATTAATTTATATTCTGTAAACAAAAGGGGGTTTTTATGTTGAGTATGAAATAGATTATATTCTTGTACGTTTGTTTGTTTTGTTTTATGCTTCCATTGCTTTCATTTCAGAACCAATATGTTAAACAAAGACACTGTTGCTTAGCAACTTCATATATTTCCCTTTTAAACTCAATGCTCATATTTTGCATTGAAATGCAAGTTCAGTGTATATTGTGTGATGAGCTTTTGGAAAATAATTAACTTCCTCTTTCTTGAACTAATTTCTCAAAAATTTATTTTATCTACTATTTGTTTAGGGAGTAGGAATTTTTCTAAATTATATTAATCTATAGAGGTTTTGTTTAAAAGGCAATTTATTATCCTACATACTGAAAAATTAATTTTTTAGTAATTACTATTTAAGTAGAATTTATTTTCCTTGATGTATATAAAAAAATCTTAAATCTGTGGAGTTCTTTACTTTAAATGTACCCCAAGTAGAGTGATTCTAGCTTTTATCTCTCTAATGAGTACCCAGTGATACAACCTCTTCATGTTGTATAGTTCAACTTCAAAACTTTTGCCTTTTGAGCATGAAAAAACAAACTAGATTTTTACTTATTTATCAGTTCAGTGATACAGAAGTTAGAAGCCATTAATTTTCTTCTAGCAGAAGAAAAACTGTCCCAAACACTGTCCCAACAGTGTTTGACTTCTCATAAAATCAACGCGGTTTTAGTGACTAGTAGGAATATATGGCCATTAATACAAGTTGAATTATATGGGTATTATTTTGACTACCTATCTTTTTTGAAAGCTTTTAATTTCCTCTTCCACATATTCTGAAGTTGTTTCTTCTAAAAGGGGTTCCTTATTATATAACAGTATGCACCTGCTGTATAAGAGTTAATAACTGTATTTGGGGCATTTGTAAACAAACACAGTATTTCCCAATAGCAAGAAGCTGGCAGTAATTTAATAGGCAAAGATTGATAATAAGTTAGTACCATTTATTAAGTAATTTAGGTAATTTAGGTAGATTGAATTGCTGGTTAGTTTTTTTCTGAACTTTTATTTGAGGGAAGTAGATCTTGAGTTAACTATCTGGTAGAAGGACATCATTCAGTAGATTATACTCGGAAACACCAGCATTTTAATCCATGTATTGTGGATTCCAGATCAGTCTGGATTTTCTCATCTGCCAGGATAGAATCAGTGAATGTGTTTTCCTAAATAGCTTTCCTTCTTTTTTTTTTTTTACTGAAGAGGGAGATAACTGTTAATTTTGAATAAGAATTGGTAATATGTTTTTTTCTTTCATTTCCTTCTGTCTTCAAAGGGTAGAAAAACTTCTAAATAAATTAAGATATAAGCAAAATTATTGTTACTACTTTCTTTAATCAGAATTTGCATCTGAGGATTACTTTTAGTCATAAATTTTCACTTGAAATTTAGTGACAAATGCTACTTGTTTTACAATTTGTATAGCCATCCACTTCTTACTCTAGGCAGGATCTGTTAAGAGAAATAAAATTGGGGAAGCTGGCATTCTTGATTTAGAAAATGGACTATCAAATTGCAGAAAGATAAGTTGCAATATTCTCCATGCTGTGTTAAGTTATCAAACATAAAAAATGTTAAACAGAAGCCTATTGAGGGAAAAAAACCCCTACCACTGCTCCCCTCCCCCCCCCAAAGTTATTTATTTTACTTTCAATTTTTACAGTTTGTCACAAGCATATACATGAGAAGATTTCAAATCACAGTGTTGTCTAAGTTGGTTAACAGCTACGTTTGATGAAATATGAAAACCACAGCAAAATACTATTATCAGTGGTAGCAGCTGGGATCATAATGCCAGAGTTTAAAGCAAATTATAGAAACATTTGAAAATTTAGGATATTCTTACTTGGCAAGTCTTTCAGTAACTTTTTCAAAAACAGTACTTTTTCTGTTTTTTCCTTTCCTTCTGCTTTTTTTTTTTTTTTTTCCTTTTGATTTGTTTTGGTTTTGTTGTGTTGGTTTTGGTTTTGTTTGTTTGTTTTTGTTGTTTGTTTTTGTTTGTTTTGTTTTGTTTTTTGGTTCTGTTCTATTTCTAAAAAGTCAGTATAAAATGAATAGATTACCTGCAATGAGTTTGTTTCATACCAAACTCTATATTTAATATCTGATTATATGGTTTGTTATTAACTCTGTAGGTATTTTGTATACATCGGGAAAAGGCACTTGCCTAAGAAGCAAAGGCAGCTTGTGTTTCAGGAGATCTCCAAAACTACCTAACGCTATAATAAGACTTACCCCTGCAGTTTCTCTTAAGTCATATATATAATAAAAATCATAATTAAACATTTAGCATTAGATTTCTTAGCAGCAACCCTTGAAATTTTTGTGGTTCTGTTTTTCAATTTTTTGTGAGCTTGAACTGGTTGCTGATTGCACACCTGCATGCACCTTTGTCCATCTAGATGCATTTTGCTCATGTCAGGCATTCTCCATAGAGAACACACTCCTAGAGCATATGCATTCTTATACTTTGGTTTAGCTGCAATAATTTTTCTCGTCTCTGCTTGAAAGAAAAACCACCAAATGAGGGCATGCAAAAGTACTTTTCTGTATAGGCTATAATTTTCACAATGAGAGAACGAAAAATACTAGGTTAATATTGTTTTTTGAGAAATGCAGAATGGGATATAAAACTGGTATTATAAATATATGTAGAAAAGAAAGGGTAGCTTGTACAGCTTTTGCTGATGGAGAAGACATGAGAGATGACTCTACATATTCATACCAAAACTTAATGATTTAAGGAGTTCTATGAGTAAAAAATTTTTTAAAACATAAGTTTGTAATATGATTATCTGAAATTTGGTAATCTTATTAGTGTATTTAATGTTGTAGAGGAGATGAATTCTGGTTTTAGAAGTTCTTAGTCTATATCTACCTACAGTATCTCTACTTCAGCAATCCATGTTCTGTGTTTCATCCTGCAAGCTTCTACTTGCACCTCTCTGGTAGAGTCCATGGAATTTTTTCTCTTCCCTCTCTTGCTCCCTTCATAATGTTGCTAATATTTCTCCTATGAAGCACTTTACCTTCCCTTGAATGCTGAAAAGATGAAGATGCAACAGTTCTGTTTCCTTCTTAGGTTTGATTTTTTTTTTCAGTTTGTACTCTAATCTGTGGAATGTTACATGTCTAAACAGATAAGATAGGTTGAAATATTTTTCTTATCCATATATGTCATTCAACATTTACTTTTTCCATTGGACTTGAAAAAAACATACATTTAATTCTTCCCTTTCATTCATCAGTATTAGTTCATCATTCAGATGAATCAGAATACTGCTTCTAGAAACAAAATGTGCATGTCATATATTTTATGAAAAAGTCAGCTCTTTGAGTTTTGATCCTTTTTATTGCAAATGAAGAGAAAGATGTTTGTTCTGAATAAAAAGGAAAAATAATTGACTAAGTCTTTAAGAGAGAATGAAACACCTACTGGGAGTTAAATGAAAGTCAGTCAAAAGGCTTGTTCTGTGAAGCTGTTGTATCTCCTCCCAAGAGGCTGAAATCTTCTTATTTGGCTTCCAGGAAGTACCACACAGAATTATTTCTGCCCTAAGAGAAAAAATTCCCATTAATTCAAAATAATTTAATGTTGAATTTTTCATACCCTCAATGATAAAAGCTATAATGATTTTTCCTGCAGGCTAGAAAAATATGCAAGTATCATTTCTATGTGGTTTCAAAATGTGTGGCTCTGTGTGTGTGTGTTTATGTTATATAGACAGAAAAAAAGTTGCAGTAAACAGCAGATTCAGATTTTTAAATGTTTTTGCCTGTCATCATCTACAGGTCTTCATAATTGGAAAACCTGAACTGGTATTTTAAGACAATATCACCCACACTAACTAGAAAAATCAGGAAAATTTCTACTTAAAATAATTATGAAAAATAGTTGTCACTGAATGAGAAGGTTTTTAAGGCAATACAGTGAAAAACAACTGAGAACTCTGGGTGCTCTGCTCATATGTCATCTAGAAATTATGTGTCCTTCACCTTCTCTAAGATAGGAAAAAGCCACTTTACTTTCAAACATAAAGGCATACAGAGGGATTTGATATTCTACAGACCCTTCCTCTGATTGTCTCTGTGATGGTACTCTGAACAGCACAGGTCATGACTACAGACATCTGATCCTACATGCCTTTCTGTACCAACATTCCAGTTTGAACAGATAAAGGCTGAGTGATATTTAGGAGTCAAGAACAAAAAAAGGAAAACTCTTACTCATTTCTAAAGATACAAGGATACTAGATATTCCCTTTTTTTTTTCCACAAAAGACATTATTGGTCTTATTTCACAGTAAGCAGTAAATAAGCTTGTTAGGTTATCATAATTCAAATTATGTACTCCTTTCCTCCCTGTCTCTAAAATTTTGGCTAGAAATACTTTCAGTCAAATTTGCATCTTTATGATGCATTCTAAGCCACATGCATCACAGTAACAGGAGAGAATTTCATGTGTCAAATTAAGTTGCTCATTATTAGTAGAGCTGCTGCAAGAAACTGTGTAATTTGTATGTCTGTCTCAGCAAGCTTACAAATAGTTTAGCTAGTTTGGTGTTTACTTCCAGTTTGTCACCAGCAATGCTTGTACACTTCAATACCAGTGAAACTTGCTACAATTATCATTTTTCAGCAGTTTGGTTTCGTTTAACTAGCAACACACCAACAGCATAAGGGAGACCCCTCAGCAGCTCTTCTCGCTTCATGACTCCTAAGTGGGTCTTCCCCTTTATTTGAGTATGCTCCCTGATCTTTCCACATCCCCTCTCAGATTTAATTACTACCTCAGACAGTTTCAAGAATACACTGCATTCTCATTTGCAAGTCTACACAACATTCCAAAGAAATTAACTGAATTTGTACTCAGAATTATATGATTCTTACTGTGGCAACACAAACTTAATGGATTTTCATCTACTTACCTGACTGAGAGAAAGCAACTTAGATTCTAACTGTGGAAATGTTGCATTTATGTGCATAATTACTTTCTCTTCCTTCTTTTTCAAATTCGCAGATTTAAGAAGATTTTTCTTAGTAAGTTCATTTGCCAAGATAATTCCAGAAAATAAAAAAAATAATGGAAACAACAAAACTATTGGAAATTTATGTTGGAAGAAACAAGAAAGAAAGACATTTTAGGCAAAATTTCCTAAGAGTAAAAGGTGCACTGTGTATCAAATATTAAGGAAATTTTGAAATCAATTTATTCCCCAAAAATCTGTGTGCATATATGTGTTCAAATGTGTGTGTTTGTGCATGCATATATTTTCAAAATAGTTGAAAAATATTTGGAGGATAGCCAGAGAATATGCAACAATTATTCTTTGTGTATCACTGTGGTCATGTGTGTGATTAATTAATATGGTTTTGCTGTTTTCCTTGGAGAAGATCCAATCTGTCCTTAACATGAGATTTAGGAATGACTTCCTACATGTGAATGCTCAACTACTAGGTGTTTTATTTGGAATTACAGCCAGATTTCTGATCTTTTCTACAAAGTCATTACTTTTTTAACTACTGTGCTGTGCTTGTCACAGCATAAATTCCCTGTGTATAAGGATTTGAGAGATTTTTACTCCTTAGAACCACACAATAATTTGGGTTGTAAAGGACCAGTGCTCCATCTTCCAGGACGGTCATTTATATCCATCTTATTTTATTTTACATTGTATGAAAATAGTCTTTAGTGGTAACTGAATAATATTCTGGAAATTTTAATATGGAGATGTTTGTAGAATATACAAATGAATGAAAAAGTATATAGTCCTAAATTTGTATTTAAAATGCTTACATTTTAAGCAGGAGTAATCCAATGCAAGGGGAAGAAAATGGGGTTTCTTTTACTTATCTGTGTAACTATCCTTAAGGGATCCTTTCCATGAATCAGTACTGCAGTCTGATTCACACTCTATAACCCTGCACAGCAAAATTATCCCTGTCCCAAGGAATTTTTAAGCTGTACAGTCTACATCCAAAAAGAGACAAAGGTACACAGTAGTACATAGAACTTTAATAATCAACATAACCAATCTTTTCACACATCATCAAACTAATGATTATCATGATGTTTATAAAAATCCACAGAAAAGTGGTGTATGAAAAGACAATTTTTAAGATGGAAGGTGGAGAAGTTTGTAAATATTTACATTGGACTTCTGTGATGGGTTGTCCTTTTCCAGCTGCCAGATGCCACTCACTCTCTCTTGGCCCCTCCTCAACAGAACGGGACAAAATGAGATGCAAAATTTCCTGGCTTGAGGTAAGACAGAGAGATCACTGTCCACTTGAGGACAACACATCTTAAGTACCATCAGTAGAACAGACACAACTTGAGGATAAATCACATAATTTAACCACTAAAGAGTAGAGTTGGACCAGAAGAAACAAAGACAAAAAACCTAAACCACCCTCCTTTAAACAAGCCTCCTTTCTTCACAGGCTAAGCTTTTCTCCATCATTCCTAACTCCTGTACTTCCTCTCCTCCAACAACACAGGGGGATGGAAAATGGGGCTGCAGTTAGCCCCTAACCACTACTCTCTCCCCCTCATTTCTCCTCACACGTTTCCCCGCTCCAGTGTGGGGTGTTCCCGTGGGCTGCATCTTCCTTCAGGACATGTCCACCTGCTGTGATGTGGGGTACTTCACAACCTGCAGACTGGTTATCTAGAACACCTCCACGCAGATTTTCCGTCCTGAGGCTGCAGAGGCAACCCTGCCAGGAACTTCCCTTCTCTCTCCTCTTGGGACTGCAGGACTGTTTCTCAACAGTTTCCCTCAGGCTTGGCTGCCTGGCAGTGTTTTGCCTTCACTTACTCATCTGTGCCCTGCAGCGAGATTGTTGGAGCTGGCTGGAACCAAGTGTGTCTGCCTCCACACAGGGACTGCCCCTGCTCCCCTCTCACTCTCATTTTCAAAATCTTGCAACATAAAACAAATACAATTTTTCAAAGATGCAAGAATACAACAGCAAAGGCATGAAGATTTAAAAGAGAAAAAAAAGAAAAACAAAACAAACAAAAACCAAAACAAATGAACGAACAAATAAAACAAACAAAAACCCCAACAACAACAAAAAAACCCAACAATAAAAACCCAACAAAAAACACACAAAACAAACCAACAAACAAAAATAATTTAAAAAAAACCAAAACAACAACAGAAAAAAAAAAAAAAACAAACAAAAAACCAAAACAAAAAAAAAAACAAAAACCACCAAAAACAAACAAACAAACAAAAAAAACCCAAACAAACAAAAAAAAACAAAACCAAAAAAAAACCAAAACCAAAACCAAAAAAAACCCCCACCAGAATCCAAAATCTAAATTAACTAAAACATTGGCTTCCTGGAACAATTAGAGTTCAAAGTCAGATTTTTCATATAAAAATAGAGATGATATACGTAGAATAGCCAAAGTAAAAATAATCAGTTTATTTGAGTGCCATGCAGAACAACAAGACAGTGAAAGAAAACAGAGAGAGGGGTGAAAAGTGTAAAGCTGAATGGAAAAACAGTATTTGTTGCAATGTACCAAAGATTGAAATTGTCAAGGAAATTGTATGCCAAATGAGATTCTCAACGAGCTATACCTGTGTATTTGAAGAGAAAAGGTCATGGCTTAAATATTATGCAGAAAAACTTTTCAAACAAGTTTTGTCAGTTTGTCTCTTAAGGGCCCAGAGTCTAAGAAGGGGCCCTTAGTTGATACAGGTAACTGAGAAGCAGTCTGCTGAAAATGTCATTAGTGACTGGAGGCAGAAGGACAGCTCTGTAACCTGCTGGGTAGCCAGTACAGAGGGCAAGGTGCTCATAAAGACACATGAAGGTAGAGGGAATCAGGGCTGGGGTAACTAGGCTAGCATCTCAGCTGACCTTGTGAGACAGATATATAACAGAAGGGAGAAGAGACTAATGCCGGGGAAATTGCCTCAATACTCAAAAAAAGAGCTTTATAGAACTGAGTTAGCAGTAATAACACAGCAACAGGGTCATGGAAGTCATTTGAGGATATATGTCCAAGAACTTTGCCCCTTTATTGTATGAACAATGTAAACACAAGAGCAAGAAGGAATGAGTGTGGCTGTCAGCATTTACTTGTTAATCAATGAAAGTTCAAATCCTGATTTAAGAGTCAAGATTTTGAAAAAAAACCTGATGTATGCCTTTTTGTTCAGGATATAGAAACAAACCGGTAAATAAACCACTACCAATCATGATTGTATTATCTTCTGTCTCAATCTCTTTATCCCTGAAGATTTTTTCCTCCTTCCAATTCTGAAGAGAGCTTAGTAGTTGATTTTCCTGTCATTTACTAGTTCTTTAGTAAAATAACATTTTCTCTTGCCTTGTTGCAGTAACATTCTTACCTTCCTAGATTTTTTAATTCTCCCAGTGACATTTATTTGAACATTATTCCTTTTTTTTTTTTTTGAATAATACAATACCACTTCCAGTGACTCCTTTTACCATAGTGTTTACCACAGTTGCTAGCCACAATGTTTAGCTCTGCTCTCTAAAATCTTTCCTGACAGTTTGTGCCAGTTTTGTTTCCAGTGTGGTCCTCAAGTAACTTCCATGCTGCCTGCAAAGACTTCCACCTCCTCTCTGTTTCTTTCACCTTCTTTTCAAGAAGTTGGTTCATTTTTATGTTGGTCACTTTTCTAAATTGACTGTAGCTCTAGTGAATGTCTGCTTTTGTTGCTATAGAAAGGGCCACAGAAATGCTGAAGGGCCTAGATGAAGCCTTTTTAAGCTGAGGTCACCTGGCTTGTCCAGCCAGGGGAAAAGGTCACTGAGAAGAGATCTCATGATAGTTCACAACTTATATACATGGGGAAGCAGAAGGGCAGACACTGATCTCTTCTCTCTGGTGGTCAGGACTGACGGAATGGCCTGAAGATGTGTCAGGAGAGGAGTAGGTTAAATATTACTAAAATCTTTTTCACCCAGAGAGTATTGGGCACCAGAAAAGGCTCCCCAGGGAAGTGATCATGGCAGAAAAGTGCCAGAGTTCAAGGGTCCAAGTCCAGGAGTCGGCCTTAGATTATTTTTGTCTCTCCCAACTCAGGACACTCTATGACTGTATAAATACTGAATTACAAAAATCAGTAACTTTAAATGTATTGGCCTCAAGCATCAGCATTTAGAATCCCATTCCTTGTGCTGGTGAGGACCAAATAAAAACATTACCCTGCCTCTTATGACATCTTTTGTGGTCTTTCCCTAATTTAAATAAGGTAAGTCCAGTTCACCATTTCTCTTGTATGCCCTAATCTCAAAGCATCCCTTGCCTTTTTTGCATACCGTTGTCATTGTCTTCTGGGTGGTCAAGCAATATCTCAAAATTGTTTTTTTCTCATTTAGGTCTGGATTTTCCCTTGAAGAAGATAGTGTCTTTTAAGATTAAAGCAGATTCTTAAAGCAATGATTGGATGGTGATATCTGCAAACCTGTGGTTCATAAAAATTTCAATTTCCCTGAACTCCTTCAAGTAGTAACCTTGGTCTTAAGTTATATTTAGATATTTGCCTTAAAGGAACATAAGCAGCCTACATAATTTACAAGTTTATAGCAGTTGCCTTACCCCACCTACACTACATTTGACATTTAATCCAACTAACTTGGAAATCCATCCTCTTAAAAAATCTCTAAGTGTTCATTTTACCTATTTCAAATCAAGAGAGATTACTCTAGGTATCCTAAGATATCCAGCTGATCAGGCTGACTTTCCTTGGTAAATTTCTGTCTCAAATTAGAGAAGGTCTTGTAGACTTCATTCTCCTATTGTTGCTCCATTTACTCCATATTAAAATCCCTTCTCAGTTTATTTAGTTACAGATTTTGTTTGTTGTTGATTTTCATGTGACCAAGATGGTTTTGATGTGCTTCAAAGGTACATCTATACATACCATAAATATTCATGACAACATATGTGGCTAATGTATGGTTGGGTCTACACATCAGCCAGATTCTTTCTTGACTGCTTTTCCCACCCCTATATCATTATGGATGTATAAGACCTTAGAAATTCTTCAATGGTTCTTAACAAGAGGGTCAAGTCCTCAGGTACAGTGGTGATTATAATTATCAAGGCACTGGAGGTTTAGAAATTGCATCTTCATCTTCTCCGTAGAAGGCAAGGCATTCTTTGTGCAAACTCTCCTTGTCTAAGATTATACTAAAAAAATTGGTAGAGTTTTAGTCTGGTATCTTATAACTTTATGGAGTGGTTTTGCTCGAAAGTCAGAGAATTTAATTTGCTAGCTCAACACTTTTCAGACTAGATTAGATTCTTTGCTAAAGGAAGCTGTAAAGAAATTAGTGAGAATGTGAACTACCTTTTTGTCCTTACCTTCACTTTGTAAGGAAACACACTTTACAAATTGAACCAAAAAGTATCCTGAGAAAATACTGGGACATCCCTCTGACAGAAAGCCCTATATCCCCACAGTTGCAGTTAGATAATAGAATAAGATGAACTATATTTGTTTAGAACAATCATGGACTATGAACAATAAAGCAGAATCCTTGGCCTGATCTATGTCTCCCCCAATCTCCCTCAGAAACTTTATGATTTCTGTCCTGCTGTCATCCCAAAGGTACTGAACTGAAGCGCTTTCACAAGGATCCTGTCAAGTCAGTCTAGCCAGCTAGATGAACTGAGTAATTTTTCTTGGGGAATCTTCTGCTTTGACATAAGGTGAAAACTAAGTAAATATTCTCATTGGGTGAGGTGATGCCAGGAGAATCTTCATTTTTAATAGTCTAAATGCCTAACATGTGCCATATGTCTGTATTTTGCCCAGTCAGCCCCAAGCAGTTAAAGGCCAATTCACCTGAATATTTAAATATACAAAAAAAGTTATTAAGCCTCTAGCCAAAGCAAATCTTCCAAACCCACAAAATCCTTCTTCTAACTGTGCAAACTTGACAAATATAGATATTCAGTTTAAAGTACACATTACCTCTGCCTCATGACAGCAAGATCACATACTTGTACTCCTGAGAATGTATTTTCTTCTTCCTTACCCGTGATTTTCCGTTACTTTCTTCTTTGAATTTTAATAATTTTATTTTTTATATGGTAATAAGTCTGGTTTATAACATGGTATTGAAGTATTTTTACAATTTTTTATTTGGAAAGAAAAATCATACACATTTAATGTTCTTGAGACACACCACAACGGACAGAACTGATATTTCTGTGCTATTTAACAGACAATAGAAAATTGCTTTTATTTCCCTTAAAATCATGTAGAATCATAGAATCATAGAATCATAAAATCATAGAATCATAGGGTAGTTTGGGTTGGAAAGTACCTCAAAGATCATCTAGTTCCAACATTTACTTTCGTTGGCAGGGACATTTCCCACTAGACCAAGTTGCTCAAAGCCTCACCCAGCTGGGCCTTGAACACGTTCAGGGATGGGATATCCACAGCTTCTCTTGGCAGTCTGAGTTTACTTGAATTTTACAGAAGCAGGGTCTGTGAATTTAGAATGGACCAATGAGGTTGTGAAATCTTCACTGTCCAACTACTAAAACCTAAATAAGTCAAGGTTCTGAAAAAATCCTGCTTATTCATTACATACTTATAGAAATTTTGCATCAAATTTACTTTTATTGGACAAATTAAGCGCAAAATTGATGATGATGATGTCTTAGGTTTGAACTCTCATATTTTTCAAATCCTGTACTGCTTAGTGTGTAACTCTGAAATTTCTTGTAGCCTGTAAATTTCTGCTCTCGTGCTAGGCAGACATAACAAAAGCCTCTCCGGGCCTGCACTCCAAGGACACCCAGACCATCCTAGGCCCAAAAAGTACCAACCAAAGAGCCTCTAAGGGAGGCAAGTGGAGGGGAATTACATGATTAAACTGAAGCTTTAATTGGATAATTAACCCTGGTATGCAAATGAACCAAACCTACAAAAGTGTGAAGAACTCCTGACCTGCCGTCCATCTTGGGGTCCATTTTGGCAACAGCCTCTGGCTCCCCAGGGGGCACCTCTGAAGGCCTTTCAAACAAATACCTACCTTAATTCCCTTACTCCTATCTAGTCTCTGTTTTAGATGGCCTCTTCAGGTATCACTGACATAAAATTTTATAATTTTATGTTCCTTTTTACCATACTGCTTTGATAGTATTTTACTTTGATAAAAAAAACCAAAAAAACAAACAAAAACCCCCCACATTTATTGTTGCAAGTGAGAATTCAGATTGATTCTAGAAAAACTGCTACAAACCCAGTTTATTTTTATATTTTCATTGGCAGCAATTTATTGTCAAACAAAAATTTTAACCTTTTTTCATTAAGATTGAGAAAATACATATTTTTAGTCATTTAGTGTTTGAAAGAATTTCAGTTATCAGAATTACTACAAAAAGAAGAGAAACTTAAATCTTCAATAATAGAGGAAGTCTCCAAAGAAAGGAAAAGTCTGTTTCTTAATCAAGTATTGTTTCAGACTTTTGGAGCCTGCAGACTAAACCACTAATCAAATCAGGGAACATATTTTGCCTATTTGCATGAGAAAATTTCCAGAGAACTTAAAACCTTATTGAACTGTAGGAGTGTATGACTCCAAACTCTTTTTTCATGTTGTGTCTCTACATCTTCTCTATCTCTCCAGATTGTTTGTATTCTTACTGTGCATACATTGCACTTGGAAGAATATTGACCCCACATTTGTCTCAGTTGTTCACATTCCAGATTCAGATGTTATGATGGTGCTTGAGATTAATATGTACATTTCATTAATATAAATGCTTTTAAATGTTCACTTACACTTTCAGCACTTTTATGGCAGATTTTATTCATAACCTTCAACATTACATTTTCATGTAGCAGTGTTTGTGAAATTGAACTTTTTTTTAAAGTATGAATTTATTAAAAGTCACATGGTCATATATAACTTGCTTAGAGGTTTAGTATTAGTTACAAGGTACTAAGTCTAATGTTAAGTACCACTACTTCACCACAGTCATAGAATCAGAATAGTTTGGGTCAGAGGGGACTTTCAAAGATCAGATAGTTTCAAACACCTTCCTTGGGAAAGGACACCTTTCACCAGACCTGTTTGCTTAGAGTTTGATGCAACCTGGCCTTGAACACTTCCAGGAATGAGGCAGCCTCACCACACTTTCAGCAAAAAAACTAAAAGAAAGTAGGTTTGAATTAGATATTAGGAAGAAAATCTTTACATATGTTTCCTCGTTGTCCTGTCACTACTTACCCTTGTAAAAAGTCCTTCTCCATGTTTCCTGTAGGCTTCCTTCAGATACTGGAAGGCCACAATTAGGTCACCCCCAGAGGTCGCAGCCTTTTCTCTTCCAGGTTGAACAATCTAAGTTCTCTTTGAATTTTCTCACAGGAGAAAATCTCTCGCTCCATCTCACTGATCAGCTTGTTGGCCCTCTCTGCACTCACTACAACAGATCCATGTCCTTCCTTGTGCTGGGACCCCAGAGCAGCTGCAGCACTGCAGGTGGGGTCTCACCAGAGCAGAGGAGCAGAATCCCCTCCCTGGCCCTGCTGCCCACACTGCTTTGGATGCAGCCCAGGACACGTTTGGCTTTCTGGGCTGGGAGTGCACATGGCTGGGTCATGTCCAGCCTCTCATCCCCCAGCACCCCCAAGTCCTTCTGGGCAGGGCTGCTCTGATCTATTCATCCCCCAGCCTGTGTTGGTTCTGGGGGTTGCCTCAACACAGGTGCAGCACCTTGCACTCGGTCTTGTTGAACCTTCATGAAATTCCCATGGGACCGCTTCTTGAGCTTGTCCGGATCCCTCTGGATGGCATCCCATCCTTCACGTATGTCAACTGCACCACTCAGCTTAGGGTCATCAGCAAATTCGCTGAGGATAAAACCACCAGTGGCTTACCCACCTTCTAGATATCACCAACTTGGGCTTTTTTTTTTTTTCTCTTAAATTTTCAGATTCTTTCTGAGTACTGTTTCACTAATATTGTGGAATGATATTCTGAGCTAAAAAAATAAAAAGTCTGTTCATTTGAGTAGTGTAATGACAGTTTTAACATGAAGATCAAACCTTGATCATGCAATGTCTGACATATAAAATGAGGCCTACAACTATAAGTAGTACAGACAGAAAGACTGAGAAAGTTTGGGAGGAAGTGTAATAGATAATATTCCTGAGCCATGAAAAAGAGTAATCTATCATCACTGAAACCTTCTTTATTGATCTCTGCTAGAAATATATGCAGTAGGGTCTCTCGCCTTTTAAAGCATCTATTCATAAGCATCTAACCTGGAGAAAAACACTTGCAGAAATGTACCTCGTACTTGTAGGCATGAAAAATTGGCCTTAAGAAGGCCACAAATTCTCGTGAAATACTCATGCCTTGTCATAATATAACAGGGAACGCCTTTGCCAGTAATAAGCTATGATAATAGAGATTTCTAGAACAGTGCAAGTCAATTAACTGTTAAACAAATATTTCTTTGAGTATGTTTAGAGAAGTCCTCATAGATCAGCATTGCTGAAGAAGCTTAAAAGAACTTACTTTTATCTTCAGAATTAGAAATGGAATTTGTCCTTTTGTCTTTTGGGATAGATCATAGAAGAATCACTGAAATATGCCAGAACAGGAGTGGGAAAACTTTTGCATCTAAATGAAAACACTGAGGCACAACAGAGACAGCTCTGAGGTGGCAAGACGATCTTGTAAAAAAAGAAAAAAAATAGAGTCTAAGGAGGAAGTACTGGCAGAAGAAAATATTTTGTGGAATAATTAAAGTTTAAAGAGATCTTCAGTTTAGCCAACAGGAAATCTCTTTTCACCATAAGAGTAATTCAGAACCAAGAGGGGTACTGAAGCCTCTTTCCAGAGAGGCTTTAGGGGTCCTCCAGAGCCTGCAGGCTCTGTCCAAAGGGTGATTTTTAAGACTCAGTTAAATAGAGCAATATCTGACTGGATGCAGTTTTGATGTAGTGCTTGTTTGAGTTGGAGAAAGGAGCTTAATGAACTCCAAAATTTGCTTTAAGCTGCTACTTTTTTAAATTTAGGAAAAAAATAAGTAGGTGGATTGCTTGAAAAGTGACCGGGTATTAGAAGCTGGAGGATTGCAAATAATAAAATAGTTTGGGGGTGGTGGGGGTGGAGGTGTGTGAAGATGAAAGATTAGTAAGGTACACCAGAGATTTAATATTTGTGTTCTCATTTCCTAAGTCTTCACCTGATGCTATATATGGCTAAAATCCTTTCATTCTTTTTGAAAGTAGATGAAAGCAGCTTGTGAAATCCATTAAACAAATGGACTAAAAGCATTCAAAACATTCAGGGACAAAAAATTCTAAAGAGTGTAAAATATTCTTGGCTAAGAATAGAAAAAGGTAGTAGTTTGCTCCTGTTTCTGCATATTCCTGTACATGCACACATGGTAAGATAGTACAGAAAGATCAGGGAAAGAAAAATATCACAGTGAGTTGTCTCTGGAGGGTTTTTCAGAACAGATCAGACAAATATCTGTTAAGTGTATCCCAGTTCATCATTTAATTTTGATTTGGATAGCCATAAAGTTTAAATAGAAGTAACATTTTTTTAATTGACTAAACACGAATTATTTCTAGGCATTATCAGTACTATTCAGATATTTTGATTTGTAGTAGTTTTTGAGGTTTTTTTTAATACAGTTCCTCTGTCTTCAATATACTGAAGCCTCAAAGGCTGGTAGTTTAAAGAAACTTGCATCTCGGCTTTTGAAAAAAACTTCATAAAACAGTAAATAAAAATACAATAATGAAAAATAACTGACCTCTATATTGAAGTTGCTCAAAACTCTCTTGAAAGCTGAGAAGACTGGGATGCATGTGCAACTGAGATTTCATCACTGTGTGTTTATATTTTCTAACTGAGAAAATTGTGAATGAAACAATAGGCAAACTCCATGCTTGGCCTTTTTTTGTGCTACAGACTTTTTCTTAAATGTACTGAAAATTGAACTTGTCAATGTGATTGTTCACATTTTTCTTCTCATTTTAAGCATCAGAAGAATGCTAGTCATTAAGCTCAGTTCTTGAGTGGAATGCTTGAAATTGTGACTTCCAAAAATTAGACGGGGATGTTGGAAGTGAAACGAATAGAGTGAAAATGTGAGAGCTATTCATTTTAATTAAGAATTTTTAAAGTCCCATGGATGACTTACCTTATCAACATCCTATTCAGACTTAAAATTTTACCAATATTTTTTTTTATATTGAAGTTAGTAGTAGACAGCATTAAAATGAAAACACTTACTCCCCACTGTAGTATTCATTTTAAGAGTGCCGAAGTTATGCTCTATTAATCACTTCTCCACATGTTAAATGACACTGTGACTTGGAATTACAAACCAGTGTAAAACAATACTATTCACACTATCGTATTTGACTCTTCTGTCATTGAATCCCCATGACAGAATTATGTTTCTGTATGCATTTGATGATTTATATTCTTATAGAGAATTAAAGACTAACAGCTGAACATATAAAGGTATTTACACATTCATGAAGTATGCACAAAAACACTTTTAAAAAATATTTATATTTAGTCTAGTTATGCTAAAACTGCAAGTTCCCTTTACTTAATGACAGATGTCTAAAACTTAGTGACAGTTTGAGACCATTATTAAAGGCATTGGAAGGTGACAAAAAGAGTCCAAATTTTCAAATACTCACAAAATCTACAAAACATGTACATATCACACTCACAACTAGCATTTTCATTTTTCTTTCATGTACATAACCTCATTTAGGAAATGAATAGTGAATTTTCCAGTCGAAAACATCAGTTTTGATCAAGAATGGGGCTGCTCCAAAATACATACAACAGAAAGCAAAGAAATCAAATCATTCTTATTACACGCCTGTGGAGTGGTGTTTTAAATTCAAAGACTACATCAGGTTTAATAACCATGACAGTAATACCTGCCTTAAGCAAATGAAAAACAGCTACAGAGTTTGTTCTTGTTTATTTGTAGCCCATAAACAGAAGCAGCTGCCTTTTACAGAAGATACTCCTAGGATAGACTCCAACATGTACTGAGTTTGGTGCCAAGTCTAGCCCCAAACAAAGTGTTGCTACTTTTTTAATATTAAGTCATTATTATTTATTAATTATAAATTAAAGTAATTTATAATTTTTAATACCAGGTATTTACTTCAAAGTGAATCATACTTATATGAGAACATTTACTTCAAAGTAAATTGTGTGATAAACTGAATGTGTAGGCCTGTAGAATCTGTCTTCCTCCTTAGCCAGAGCTTGATACCTTGGTAAATGTTACATAACCCTGAGTAGTAATGAATTAATTTTAACTCAAATGAGATACTCAGTCTTCTGAAGATTTTTTTCTCTTAATATGCTATTTATTTAGAAACAACTTATGCAGCCCATTTTGGGAAATATATTTCTATTAGCAGAAGGCTTTCTCAAACCTTATGAAGTTTAGCATTGCATCAGATTAGTTCAACTTTGCAAACAAATAGTAATTTTCAAACATGGTTTTCTTCAGCTGTATAAACAGAACAAGACACAAAGTGCTCTTGACAAGAAAATGGTCTAAGCCATGTTGTTCACTTAGAATTATAAAAATACAAGTAACCAAAACATGTATTTTTCACAACGTTCAAAATTGTAGAATGTAGAAGTAGAAGCTACTTCTTGTAGCAGGCATGTATAAACCTTATGTAAAAAAAATTAAAGGAGTGAAAAAGCATCTTATGAAAGCACACTTTTAAAAGGTTTCTGTAAACTTCAAGTACTAGCCCATCATAATCTCATCAGTTATTGCCTTGTTTGCTTGTTTTCTAAAACAAAGGAAAAGTGCTAGGATGTTTGATGTCTGTGTTGTGGGATATGGAAAGGAGTAAATACTGTGAAAAAAGAAATGATAAAAATTTTGCATGTGACTATAATTACTCTTTCAAGTAATTGTATCTACACTAAGCATATATTTTCAGTGGTTAATCATTGGACTCCAGTCTGCCAACATATCTGTAGTTTTTCAGTTCATTTCTTTCTGTTGCTGATGTACATAGTTTTCATATGGAACCAAGGGACAATCAGACTTTTGTGGAACAGAATTTTAAATTGGTATAAAATTAGTGTCATTTTTCAAAAATATTTTAATTCATTTTCTTACCCAGTGGACTATTTTAAATTATTAAAAAAATATTTATCTATAGGTATCTTAAATCTCCTTCCTGATACATTGTGTGAAGTAGTACTCAGTGACTATGTAGCAAATGAAACTAAGGTGGAAGTTAATTTCCTGATTTTAATTTGAATTAATATCCAATAATTATACCAACATTTGCTACTATGGATCAGAGATGCTCCCATGATTGTAAACTACAATTTTAGTTCCATACATGAGAGTTTCCAAAGGCATATTCAGTTACCTAAACAAAGAGTACAAGATACACTACTATCAAGGTGTGCTCACACTTTGACAGGAGAAATACCTTAACTTGTTTACAAGTACTGTCTGTAAATAGAGCAGGACAATAGCAATATACTAAAGAACAGAATGACTGGTTAGAAGTACGTGCAGCCCAGTAAGTTTGAGAGCAACCTGATAGCGATGCTACATGGCCAGTAGCAGAACAGTATGTGTCCAAGGATTATGGGGTGAACTGCTATTAGTGGGTCAACCTGGAAACCAGTTCCATCCCTGGAGTGGTATGCTTTCATCCCCAGTTTTCTTGTGAAGCTTCCAGCCAGTTCCTAGTCATTGATATTGTATAAAATTGTGGTCTCTGCATTAGACCCTTACATGACATTTTTCTAATTTAAGTGGAGTCAAGGTTACCATGACTGCTGTATTTCCCGCCACTAATCTCTATAAGCAGATCACAGATGGTGTCATCATCATGTGATACCAGAAAAATACACCCAAAAAATACACTCTTCCTATCTGATACCTGAAATTTCAATCTAACTGGATTCTGTTACCTTCTGAGGTGAGCAATTTTTCATATCTATTTCAGCATTAGTCCTGTACATGTTGTAACACAATTACAGTCTCCCATTGATTAGATAAATATTCTGCATTCTATTATATGCATATATTCAGTGCTAGTCTAAGATTATCCATGCAAATTCTTAAACTTCCAACTTTGGTGCAGAAGCATGAAAACTGCTGCCTTTGTTCTTGTCTTTGCATCTGTCCTGGTTATGAACAGGAGAAGGTTAATTTTTGCAGTGGCCAGGAGAGATGTGTACCCTGAGGACTCTGAGGGTATTTTATACCACCTCACATCATGTGCAGGTGTCAGGGGAAAAGGATTCCTCTGGTCAGGTAGTGCGGCAGAGCAGTTCGGTGTTCATGGTTTCCCTGCGGTAAGTACTCACATGTGAATCATTTGCCTCTAGTATACGTTGTTATTAACATTGTAGCTGTTGCTGTTTGTCTCTAATTTCATGGGGTTTTTGTAAATTTTTCTTATCTCAACCCATATTCTTCACCTTTTTTTCCTCCAATTCTTCTCTCCAGCCTGCTGCAGAAAGGGGTGAGGGGAAGTGATTGAGTGGCAAGAGATCTGGAGTGTTTCACTAAGTTTTGGTCTACCATTCCTAAACCATGACAGCATCTTGTATGAAGAGCACTCATCCATTCCTAACTCCTCTGCTTGAGTGTGCATGCCTTCTTCCATAACTTAATTATTGTTATTTATTTCAGGTATGAGAAAACTAGATTTATCTTTGAGTAAAAATCCGTTCCCTCTTAACAGATGCCGTTTAATCCACTACTGCTGGATGAATCCAGTCTGGTTTCTGATGAATCAAAGCTCTTACTCCTTGCATTTTTTGAGCCAGACACTAAGATTTTTCAACTTCTTAGGAACATAGGTGTGTTTACTGTCATCTTTCTTCTGAATTATCTGAATTTACTTTCAGAATCTTTCCCTTGCTCTTCTCTGTCAGCAGTCTCCATGTAAACTGTAATTTCGGGCTTTTCTCCAGACATTTCTAAAGTGGATCCAGACTCCTTGAGAGACCATGCTTTTCTATAATCAACAGGCAAATCACTATACAATATTTTCCGTGAGGAGAGGTTGGCAATTAGATTGAAATAGGGTCTTCTGCCACTGAAGTACTGCTTTAGAGATTGGGTTTCTGATTCTAAAGATATTTGCTCATTGCAAGAGGTTAAATGACCATCTTTTAATCAGGAAAGAAGCACTGATGTCCTCCCTTTCTTTCAGTTTGGTGCCCTCCCAGAAAACAAGACTGCTAGACTAGACTTTGAGTCTGCTGTGTGATGTTCCTAAAGATCTCTACGAAGCTCTGCTGCCTTTAGCACAGGAGATTGTTTGCTTTTGAAGAATAATCTTCTCAAGTGTGTTCTTAAATTTTGTGAGTGAATCTCTCCAGTTCAGCTACTCTGCTCTCAAGAGCTAAAATGTTCTCTGATGCTATAAATGTCATGCTTAAATATATACTGTCTTTTCTGAAAAGGTTCTAGCAATAAAATTAATCCCCACTTTATTTTGACGAAGTTCTTTCTCCATTTCTTCTTTCAGAGTAGAGAAAACAGAGGGGTTTTGAAGTTAATTTTATGTCTGGATGAGTTTACATACTGCAAATACAGTGAATCCAGATCTAAAAGCAAGGTATCATTTAGCTGTAGCACCAAATGTACACTAATACAGTATATTATACATGCACACTTATTATTTTCTAATTGAAACTGGAAATCTAATTACATAGATGGCTTGTGCATTGGTCAGATGTTATATATATATATATATATGTGTATATATGTATATAAGATGAATTGGTCAAATGCTCTGTTGTTTGTGTACATCAGATATGGCTTGTAAATAATACTTAAAGTAGGGTTTTTTACTATCTACGAGTCCAGTTAGTTTTGTTTGAATTGCAAATATTGCTTTTCAATTTTTCGTAATTGTCACGACTATTAACTTCCTTCAGCGTTAATTTGCTTTTATGCCAATAGGTTAGAACTATGGATTGAAAATTGCATCTCTTCATTTTTAACTATGACATCTGCTGTTATTCTAACTCATAGTTTGGTAAATCTGCATGCATGTATTGCCATAAGACATAAATGAATTCTTAGATTTTCTCATGGGCCAAATGAAGTTCCCAGAAAGGCAAGAGATTTTTCCTTTTCTGTCCATCTCTCCATGCTTTGTTTTTCATTCGTTGAAGGTCCTAAATGTTATCATTATCCAATGGATATATTTAGTTCTAACTTGTTCACAGCAGTCAGTAGAGCACTCATAATATTGTAGCATCTTTCTCACCCTGGAGAGAAATGATGGGTTGCCTGGCAGCAATTCTCATTCAAGATGATATCAGGCCCATCCAAGCCTCCTTGTCAAGGTCAGTTCTCAAAAAATAACAAAGGGTGAAATCAGTCTGCAGAAAAATACTTTACTGCACAGGATTCAAATCACCACTAAAGTAGTTTTGTGCTAAATCATATAAATGTCAACATAAATGTGTAATTAAAATGTATTGAAGAGAATTTGCAGAAGGCAAACAACTGACAAAATACACCTATTATGTTGAGTTCACTTTTTAACATGACTTATTAGCTCTGAAGGAGGACTCTCTTGCAACTAGAGAAAACAATTTCTGTCTCCAGTGGAAAGTCTCTAACAAGATGAACACATTAAAACACCAATCTGGCTATTGCTTCCCAGCAAAATTTATTTGGAGTAAAATAAATGTATCTGTAGATGCTAGACTCCCTTAGAATGATTTAGTGAAGCCTTATGGTGAGAAGTAGTAAAAAGAGAGATAAATCTGGTATCCTGCTCTACTGTGAAATTTCTGATGAAAGAAGAAATAAAAGAAACTTAGGTATATTGTTCTTTTCACATAAAAATACTCTTAGGAAATAACCACTGAATATTTCCTTTTACTAACAAAGTAGTCTCCATTAAAATTTGACAGTATATATGAATGCAAGTGTATGCCTCTCTAATGCTTTGTACTCCAGGGTTGGAAATAACTTCACTGGATGTTACTGTTCTTCCTAAATTTCCATCACTGTGTTCACAGAGCCAATTCATCTAGCCATCACTGAACTCTAGTTTAGGAGTCAACCAAACTGCTGGTTTTCCTGGCAACATCTCTACCATCTATTCTAATCAAGTCTGGAACGTCCCCCAAAAGTCAAACTGAAGCATTTTTCCTAAATGCCATATAGATTTCTGCATTATAGTGCTCATGAATCAAACCAAAATATCAGCTATCAATCTCAATTTACTGGCTGAGAGGTGATGAGGAACAATTGAAATTCCTCTTGACTGTAAGTGATCGTATCAGGCTACCACTTCCCTTCCAGAACAAAATCAAACAGAATATTGACAAAATACAGTATGGGTGAACTCATTTGATTTTGTGATGAAAAGGAGTAGGAGTACACACACCACTAGCTAGAGATGACAGAGACTGATGCAAAACGTAACCACTCCATTTCAATGCAAAGTCCAATAAGCAGTCATTTTTTCTTTTATTGGTAATATTATTAGAAAAACTCTACTTTCCTGCAGGAAGTGAATATTTTAGCTGCATAAATTTTTTTGTTGTTTTGGGCTACCCCTGAAGTGGAACAAGATTAACTCATAAAGGTACAGCTAGTTATCTAAAAAATAAATACAGACTAAGAGGATTTTTGGGTCCTAGATTTAGTTAATACTCAAAGATATCCTCCACAGAGATAAAGCAATTGGATAAACATCAACCCACAAAAAATGAAGGGATAACCTCCAAAAAAAAATTTCATTACATTTCATTTTTCTTTTGTGCAATTTCAGCTTCACAGGTGTGAATATATGGCTGACTTGTGCATAATGTCCAAGCTCACTTCTAAATAAAGATGAAACTCACTGGTTATTTAATTTTTTGTCCTTTCAGAAGCAGAAAAAGGAGAAATACAACTTGTCATGAAAAATAAGAAGAGTTGCCATTCTTTCTCTGACAGTGGAAAAAAGCACACAACTTTCATTTTATTATCATTTTAATCAAGATAGTAGCCACTCTCTGTTGCAGTGAAATGAGAGGAAACTTATATTAAAAATTAAACATTGGTAAAACCTGGTAGCTTTTCACTTTTTGTAGCATAACTGTGACTGTATCCTTTTTAAATTTCTTGCCTCTTTGCCCGTTAAAACTAAGCAGAGTGCATCTGGAGGTGGTGTTTTGTGATGGGGTTGTGTTTTGGTTTATTGGTGGGGGGTTTTTTTGGTTTTTTTTTTTGTTTTTTGTTTTTTTGTTTTGTTTTGGGGGGGTTTCTGGGTTTCTTTTGTTTGTTATTTTTGTTTTGCTATCAATGGCCATTACTCAGAGCAATTTATTTCTGATAGAGGTAAGCAGTGTACAACCACAAAGCAGTCGGAACTCTGTTTTTATTAGTATCATGGGAAATTTCCAGGTTAATTTTAATTAAAGACACATTTGCTTGTGAAGGGAAATTCAAGACTCATTTTAGATAGGATTTTTTTTTTTTTGTCAAATGACTGGAGACACCAGCTGATTGCTGGTAAATTGTCCTACCTATGGCAAGTTTTTCAAATTTTTCTAAAGAAACATTGTCATCCCGATTTTGCCTGAATATTATATGTTTATGTAAGCACCTGAAAAGAAATATGAATTCCTTTATGGTCTTTGCAACATAAGAATCTCTTGGCTTGATTCATCTTTCAGAGGCTTAAGTTTGGCCATTTAGCCTGAGGAAATACATCAGACAGATGATTCCATAGCTAAGTTGCTAATGATATCCCATGATCTATCATCTTAGGCTACTTTCTGTTCTTTGACACTGATGTTATCTGGTTATCATTGGTTACTTTTTTACTGATATACAAAAATTATGCATCAGTATTCATCTTCTATCAGTAACTTGTCTGCAACTGACAGAAACTGAAGGTCAGCTTTTAAAGTAAGTTAAGAATTTGATACTACTCAAGGAAAGGAATCTAGAATGCCTTAACAGAACCTTTTTTAAAAAAATGTGTTTAGAGACATTACCTTGCAGATTAGAAAACACTTTCTAAAACTAGTAAGGCGTCTGTTTCTAAGGACCTTCAACACCTCATGTAAGTTTTCACCTAGATGCATATATAAGTAACTACTAGGGAAATCACAACAGAAGTTTCATGATCTCTTATGGGAACAAATAGAATGCAGCCCAATAAAAATAGCTAAATGTAAGTTCACTAATTTGCAGTTATGAATTTAATATCACACATTATGAAATGTGCATAAAGATACTTCCTTGGTTTATGGAAAACAACCAAGTTCCATTATTTTCAATTAAAATGCCAGATTACAGAAGAAGACAGCGAACTAGAAAGGAGAGATTTCTGTCCTCCCTCCCAGAGGAGGCTGGATTTGTTTTATATTTTATTTAAATAAAATAAAAAGAAGGCTGGAGGCTTACCTTTATCTTTAGCAGCAGGAGGAGGTTTTGGAATAAGGACAAAAATGTTGAGAATTATGGAAATGGTAATAACATACATATACTTCTAAAGAAAAATATTTTCTCATCCTCTTAACAAAGCCAGAAGTATCTGCTCACAATGCATTCACATTCACATACCCCTTGTTTTTATACCTTGAATCAATCTTTCACGTAATTGTTCATAAAAATGCAAGTGGTTACAGTCTGTATTCATATATATAATATACTTCAAAAACTGAAGGTTTTGTTCTAATTGTTTTGCAGTTCTTGGACCATTTGGTGTGGGAAATGCAGTGGAGATTTCATGTCTGAGTTTGCTGCTGTTGTAGCTCAATTTCTTTTATAAAAATTAGATTTGTTATCCTGTAAAACAAAACCTTTTTTTTTTTTTCCTGGAAGTACCTCTTATTAAAGACACAGAGAGAAAACATTCCTTTGTTGAGGAAGAGTTCTTTAGGTTATCAAGAGTCTATTAATTATTGTTTCTTTTCCAATTTAATCTTCTTTGAAAATTTTTTTAAGAGATAGAGCTTTCTTATTTGCATCCATTAATTTTTTATAAAACATTGAATTTTTCTTTAGATATGATACTTATTGGAAGAAGGGTATTTTTCCTGGATAATTTTTCAACAAAAGTTGAAATAATGTGTCTATGTTATGCATAATTACTTCATAGATTGTACGAGTTTACTGTCAACCCTTCTAATACTGTGCTAATATCACGGGGATGTTTTATTTTGCCTGAAACTTCTAGCGGATGTGGAAAAGTTTTTCTTTAATTACTTCTGACTTGAATACTTCTATCATATATATATATATATATATATATATGCATATTTATTTATTTGTTTATATATTTACACATGCACATATATTTCGTATCTGAAAATAATGTACTTCATTTCTTTCTCAGTTTTCTCATTGTGATAGTTGAAGATATAAATCTGTAGGTCGGGACTTACTTTAAAGTATAATAACAGGCTGACCACCCAAAACTCTCATCAATGTTGTGGCCTAACCCTGTGGGCAGCTAAGCCCTACACAGCTGCTCAAAATCTAAAACACAGCTTCAAAAAAGGTTGCTATAAGGAAAATTAACAACATCACAATCAGATACAATAAAAGCTGATTTTGGTGTTCTTATAACATAGGTGCAAAGCTGTCAAAGAAGTTAGCTAGAGCACCTTCTCCAGAGGTACACAGTGTTGTGAAAAAGATGTTGGGACATGTTCAAATGCCCCAAAATTTAATACAGCAGTCTGCGGCTGATGGCAAACAATGATTTTAATGGTGACAGATGCTTCGGGGCATAAAGAAAAAGATAACAAAGAGAGAGGAGAGCAAGAGAGAATGTTGTAACGAGGGAATCCTTACAACATGTATAAGACAGCGTGGCAGAGGCGTATCCTGGCAATGGCCGCCCCGTGCCACATGGTGTGCGACGGTCCAAGCCCGAGCCCCATGCCAAGAAAGGAAGCGGGGATTGTGGTAGTCACTATGGCGACTGCGGTGAGCCACGCCGAGCCAAGCCGCCCTTGCTGCTGCCTCAGGGCGAACATCGCCGGGCTTGCACTGCCACATCGCTCCTGGCTCCACTGCTCTCGCTGCCAGCCCCGCTCCTGCCGTGCCTGGCCTCACTGGCTCTACCACATGCGGGAGCTCCCTCGCCACCACCAGCAATGCACTGGGCGCCCGTGGCCGGGGCCGCGCCGTCTCTGGGGCAACGGAGGAGCCCCCTGCAATGCATGCGCTGCTCGACCACGTGTTCGTTGCTGAAACAGCAGTGGGACACAGCCGATATTGCTCAACAGTCTCTAAATCAGGTAATATTCACGGAAATAGTCCTGCATAGGCATATTTTTTGATTTGGAAATTAACTGTGTCCAAACATTCTCCCAAAAGTCCTTGGTAAGAATCAAATCCCAAGAAACATAGAAAAAGTTTTTAAACAGGCATGCCAAAAAGTGTCTTAGTTCTTTCTGAGCTTGAATTAAGCTAAAATCTACATATTGCTGTTCCAGAACCTTTTTAAGTTTAAGGTAAATGCCTCTTTGTGGTTCAGAAAGCCATGAGTCCTTCCATGAGTCCTCCATCGTTCAGAGATGGGACAGCAAAATAAAAGCAAGAAGAGATATCCAGAGTTACTCATGAATTACGTTTTCCAGGGATTGTTTGCCATCATTCTCCACCATTTGTTGTAATGAGAGAATCCTTACAAGTATGACAGCCATGAACTTGGAAGGAAAGATGAAGCAATATTTCTTTAGATGTTCAGAGATGATTTATTCCTCCAGCCGCATGGCTGGAGTTCCCAGGCAGACCCCAGCCATGGGACCCTGCTCTCTTCCTGAGTCCTTGGCAGCCAAACCACCCAAAGAGGAACAGGTATGGGGCACACGTGACATGGGGACAGGGACAGGGACAGATCCGTACCTTGCAGGGTCCTTCCCCCCAGGATTCCAGGGAGAAGCACCTCCACAAGAGAGACAGGAAAAACTCTTTCTAGTGGACAGCTATAAAAAGAAAGCACAGGAATTCTTAGAAAAACACTCTCCCTGTATGCTTCCTCTGATGCAGCAGGCTTTTTTTCACGGTACTACTTTACCTAGAGCAACTACATATTTTCCATCAGGAACTGATCAACCTTCCAGCTGATTGTTCCCACTTGTGATGCCTCAATTGCTGACAACATCAGGGCAGTTACTGCACACTGCCTGGCTGCTGACCTTTCTGGATGCGTATTATTGTCCCCACCAGCATAACTATGGGTTAATTTCGGCAGCAGGAAGAACAGTGGTAAAGAAGGGTCATTCTTACACTAATTACAATTGCTTCCCAGAACTTAAGTAGCAATACTGCTGGGCTTGTGGGAGCAAGGCCATGGGAATCACAGCAGCAAAACAATAGCATGAGAAAAATATGTGGAAAATCCTCTCACAGCACATTGCAGGAAGAGGTACAGAGTTGTTGAGTGGGAAAATTGAATGTCCTTAGCCATATAAAAAGGGTAAGGCACTTAAGGAGTTGTGAAAAACTGGACTGGTACCACCTGAAGTATGAAATTCTCTTTCTTAGGTGGAAGGGAGGGTGAGAAAGAAACACGAGGTGAGATCTCATGCTAATCTACAGTGTAAAATGATAGCCCTTTGTTTTGAGGGGAAAAATATGGGTTTGTTTATAAGCACTGTATACTTTAAACACAAAATAATAGAATTATAAATGCCTACCTAGTTTGTAAAAAGAGTGAGGATCATTTTGTGGAACAAAATATGAAATACCTGTTTTGAAATGTGGAGACATTTTTATAGAGATTTTGACATCAAATTGCATCTGCTTAGAGTGCTTCGGGCAATTATGATTCATTCAGCTAATATTATCTTTCTTCTTTGAGGACAGTATCTTCCATAATCTACCAAGCACAAGGTAAAACAATGTATTATAGTAATCTACATAGTTAAAAAGAGAAAATAGGACACAAATTACACTAGTTAATGACAACTGGACAAAATGCAGTTTATATTTATTGTTTATATTTGATTTTGTACAATGATTATTGCATTTTGATAAATGAACAGTAATTTTTCTTATTGTAACACAAGTAATAAATTTTCTGTTGAAAATTAAAGCAGAAACTTTTTCCTGTCCCTTTTATGAATAGGATTAATCCTATACAACATTATGAATCTAACATTTTTCCTTAGAAAATATATTCTAGGCTTTACAGAGAGTGTTACACAGACCCAAGAGTTTTTCTGGAATGAGGAATTCTTAGTTCACTTTGTTTTCTTGATTAATTAAAATATTACTTTCTCTAGTTTGTACCAATGAGCTTTATTTAATGAGAAGTCATGTTATTTTCTTTTACTTCAAATGTCAAACTGTGGAATCTTTAACCTGATTGGCAACTCTTCAGAAGTTATGTGCATAACATCCTCAGGTGACTGCCTCTCAGTCATCAGAAATGGAAATTTTATGAGTAAGTAAAAGAAGATGCTTACTTCACAAAATGTTGATCTTTGAAATACATTGTCTGTATATGTGACATAGGGAAATCTTTGATTTACACTGCAAGCCAAAAACAACACCCAGACATTAGACACCATCCTGTGTTCTTTTGAGTGGCATCTGGGAGAGCACTCAGAAAGTTGTCACAATGTGAGTTGGAACAACAATATAAACTACATTCTTTTAAAATATGAGGAGTCAAAGTTCAAATTGAAGATTACACTGAGTATAGGTTTTGAGGCATGTACTTTCATATGGAAAGAGGAAAAAGAGTAGGACTCTAGTGAGTTTCAGCAGTCAGTGCCTGAGGACACTTGCTGTGCTCATACTGGTTTTCCAAGGATTTAACTCCTTGGTCTAACAGGTGATATTCTCTTCCACATCCATAGTGATGACAAAAAGTTCTTCCTATCTTGTATTCCGTGATCCCACATGAAGCAGAAGCAGCCTGGACATGAGAAAGACAAGGACATTCATTTTACAATTCCTTTAGGAATAAGAATAACAATTGTCAGCTGCCACAGATAGCAACGCATGTCGTGGTAGAGATTGCAGATACATTCCAAGATTTGTACAATCACAGGGTAGCTCAAGCTTGGAAGGGATCTCGGGAGGTCATCCTGTCTTAGCTCTTACTCGAAACAGGGCCAGTTATGACGTCAGGCCTGGCTGCTCAGAGATTTATTTGGTCACGTCTTTAAATCTCTTAAAGACTGCACCACTGCTCTTGTGTCCAGTTTGAGTGTTTACCTGTCAGCATGGCAACGACAAACAAGTCTCACACTATTTCAGATAGGAAAATCAATTGAAAGCAGTGCCATAAGATTATGCCAAAAACACTAACAGGCTCTAAATTTTCTACTGAGCCATAACAAAATACATTATTATTTAACTAAACTGCTTTTAAGAATATTTCACTTTTTCATGTTCCTGCTTCCTTAAAGTAAAAAAAAAAAAACAAAAAAAAAACCAAAACAAACCAAAAGCAAAGAAAACACCCCCAAAGAGACAAACAAAATTCCTGTATTACTTAATTCACCATATTCACTGAAAGATGTGTCCCTTCTTATTTTTCAGTTGGAAATTTAGCAGGTTTTTCTGGCTTTCTAATTTTCCAAAAATAGAAAATTACAGCAAACCACAGACACCTCTTTTGAATTTCATGTCATGTATTTTGTGCTTCAAGATATATTCTTAGTGGCACTCACAAATACTCAACTGATAATAATTTTTGGCTACTAGAACAATACAGCTAGGAAAAAAAAAAATCACTACTCTCTTTTAAAGATGTGTATTTTAATCATCATTGGAAGTATGTTTTATACGTAATACTGGCTTGCAGCTCTGTCTTTTAGGTATCATATTCTTCTCATGGGTAAATCAAGAGAAACAGTTCTTTTTACCTCTGTAATTTAAGGGAACAAAGACAAAAGTGAATTTTTAATCCAAAAATATTATCTGTCTATACTTCATTTTTCCCAAGAAGCCCTGCAGCATTTGTTAGCTCAGGTGATGTATTTAATACCTCATTCACATTAATAAAATTACACTGCAGATTTAAAAAAGTTGTATAGGCCAAACTACATGATTCGATTGGTTATCACCTTTAGATAGATACAAGGAGCCAGTGACATAGCATAGATTCTATATCCTATTAATACTAATTAGGTTTTCTTCACTTGCTTCATTTTCTTTTGCATCCTTGTCCTATAACTTGTCTTGTCCTTGATAGATGTAGGTGTCTAGAGACAAAATATGGTCATTGCCTGATGTACTCCTGCTCTGATCAAGTGAAAGTTCTTTAAATGTTTTATAGCTCATTCTTCCCCTCCTCTGCTGTACAGGCTGCCCTATTAAAATGATACAGTAAGGGCAATACCTGTTTTGGTATACCATGTAATACATCAGCTTAGTAACTCCTTTGCCATCATATATTACTTATCTAGGACCATAAAGATAGACATTTTCTTTTCATCTACAAGTCTATGACCTCTCCACTAATTATCCCAGGCTCAAGATCAGCCAGGCAGGAAGAGGAACAGCAGGAGACAATGGCTCAGTGCTAAAGAGAAGCCTAAATATTTTCCAAAAAAACAATGATCTTCATCTTTACCAGGCAGGGGGTCAGTATCATCATCAAAGGATGACTGGCGACTTACTGCAGGATGACCAGGGTTTCAGAAGCATCTAAAGCTTTGCTGCTGCTCCAAAAACTTACCACTGTTTAACAGCTGTCACAAGAAGGCTAATGACCACAGGGAACGTGTCACAGATCCCATGTCCGAGACAGCAATTTACGTGTCATATCTCACATTCTATATATAGATTGAAAGAGATGCAAATTCACTTGTGGGGTTTTTTTTGCTGCTATTATTCACTAATGCACACACTAAAAATAGGAAAAAAAGAGAGTTTCAATAAGTGGGGTTTGAGAGACAAGATCCACAAGGTTAATGAATTACAGGGATTCAAAACTTAAGTAAAATTTTACATGTAAAATAGATAGATTGAATGTTCCATGAAGAAGACAAAATACAAATAAGAGAGTTCCCTTAAGTCACTAAAAATCAGAGTATAAATAAAATTATATTGTACCATGCAAATTATAAAACAAATCCGTCTTATGATTTTGGTACTGATGACCATAAAGTCTTGTGCAGGTCTGGTGATGACAAACACAAATGATAAATCAATAACAATTGGGTTTAATCTGAATATATTTCGGATTTAACTTTCTTACACTTCTATTACATAAATATAGAAAACAGGAAAAGTCACTCTTAAGAAATTTATTTTTCAGACTGCTCTTGTAATATAAACAAATAATTGTAATGTAAATAAAGTTATAGACAGTACCCTTTTTATAAATATCTTAGAAAAAGCTAGGAGCTTACTGGTGAACAGGAACTTTTTTCCTGAGATTAGGTGAGGATATTTCAGGATGTTTCTTGGTATTGGTCTTGGGTTTGTAAAGTTTTTTTGGAACATGAGACACTTCAATTGCATCTTCCATATTTATGTGAATGAGGCTGTGCTTTCTGGGTTGCCTTATGCCTGTAGCTGTACATACCTTACTGTGTTAGTTTTGGCTGCAGTAGAGTTAATTTTCTTCATAGAATCATAGAACAGCTTTGGTTGAAAGGGACCTTAAAGATTACCTAGTTTCACTCCCTTTGCCATGGGATCTTTCACTTTGCACCTTTCACTAGAGCAGATTTTCAAAGCCCCATCCAACTTTCCCTTGAACATTTCTAGGGATGGGGCATCTGCAGCTTTTCTGGGCAAACTGGTCCAGTGCCTTACAGTCTTCAAAAATATTTTAATAATGATTGCCATGAAATTCTTTCCCTATTTTATGGAAAGTTTCAAAAGACTTCAAAATTTTCACATTATAGACTCTTGTCTGTCTTTTAACTGTTTTACTGTTTTGGCTTTACCTTTGAATCTCTTATTATATGTTCATGATAGCTGTTTGTCTTAACTCAAACTCATTTAAAACTCCTCTCACACTCTATTTTGGTTTTGTGATAAAATGAATAGTTAACACATGACAGATGTGGAAAAAAAAGGAAAGTGTGAGTGACTTGATAGCTTCTTTAGTGTATTCTTTTCTTTAGGAAAATGTCTTGCTTCTTTTATGACAAAATGAGGGCATGTTTGGACAAAGTAAAGGTATTTTTGCTTGCAGGCTGAGGGTATGAGAAAGAAATTGCATCTTTAAGCAGGGTTCACTAAATTCTGACCCTAAATTATTATTTTTCACTGATTTGGCTGTTTCTTAACCACCATGGAGCAGGCAGTGGCCAGTGCAGGGATGCTATGAGATATAAAGAAGCTCCTTGCTTTCTCATGACAAAAATGAAGTTATGGGTGTACAGACGGGGTATTTAAAGGACTGTGATGATCTGTTCCCTTTTACAGAGTACTCACTGGTTCAAGTTTAAAGTTTGGGGATGGTCATAACTGAGTTTGTTACTGAGAAAATGAAAAGATTGCCACATACCAAGGATATGATCCAAGGTCTTGATGCACATTTGATGTCTTCCAATTTCCTCAAAAAAGCTTTTGATTGCTCTGGTTTTAATTTTCAAGCTAGTTAAAACATAAGAATAGGTAATCCAGATAATATTGTGTTTGCAAGGAGATTGGAGATAAATTTAGTTAGCTTCCCTTCCCAGCTTGTGCATAGACTAAATATTGGAATATTAGAATTTTGAAATACTTGGTCCATAAATTATGAAGAACATGCTGGAATCAAGACTGGAAAGTGGAAGTAAAAGGAGGACTGGGAGGAGGAATCATGAATCCAGTAGTCATATTTATATGGTTTAGGATGATTAGTCGCATGAAGAGCAGCTGTTAGAATTATTCTTAAATAATTAGGAGTCATATCAATCTCTCTTTAGGGGAAAGGAGATGCTGAAATTTAGATCAAAATTTAACTGCAGATTCATTATTTTAAAAAGGACAAAAAGCTCATTTTGTTGCATAACTGGAGCTACTAAACCACTGCAGATGTGACTGTGTGTATCCATTAATATCAAATAATCAATGCCCTACAAAAATCAGAAAGGCCTGATCCTTGGGTGTAAGCCAAGAAAATTAGTTAAAGATTTTTAATCTGTTAATCTTGAATTTGAACAGAATATTATTACTTGTTTAATACACTTTCATGTTTAAAGTGAAAACAACTGCAAGGAATGAAATATTACTTAAAATATTCAGGGCAGCAGCATATGCCTCAAGAGATAAGAGTTTCACTGTTAGTTTAATTAAGACAAAAAAAGCACAAGCTTCAAGTGTTATTTACAGGTTCTTGACATATTCACTGATTAATCATAGGATGCTGTAAAGGTTATTCTACCTATTACAAAAGAAGTGTACAATAATTGTTTCTTAAACAACTTATTTTCTTCACACTTTTAGTCTGTTCATGGTAGATCAATGTGCTTGAAATTGGAAACAGAGATTCTTTTTTTTCACTGTGTCAGCAAGCTGGCAAGGTAGCTTCATGTGTGGGACAGAGTACAGTGGGGCCTTGTAATGTACATTGCTGTACATTAAGGAATTGAGCATAGTACCAGCATAGTTTTCACTAGTCTGTATTTTCCAGGACACTCAATTTGTTGTTAGGAATAGCAGAAATGTTTGCTGCCATTTTCAGCATACCAGATAACAAAGGATTATCAAAATACAATAGATTATTTTCTTTAGTACAATCTTTATTCTTTCTGCATGCATAGTTATCAATTGGATTGGTAAATTTTGTTTCTATTTATTTTAAATTCTTTCAGACAACAGACACTGTTTCTTGAGTAATTAATTACCTGTTTCATTGGACAATCTCTCATCTAAAACAAATCAAGAAAAAACTCTTCTTTTCCAAGTAAGTGACTTTAGGGTAAACGGAGATGATAGTGCGTCCTAGCTAAAATGTAAGGAGTGCTAGACAACATGTAGCAGCATCCATATTAGCATTATGCCAGATTTTTAAGTAACAGCTCTAAGCACAGCATGTCTTACATACTAATGTGTTGCTCATCTTCTGTCTTCTAAAGAACAGGCATCAGCTCACTTCAGCTGTGGCTAACCACAGAAAGACAGATTATGAAATAAGATATTTATAGTTCTTGAGTTTGAGTACTATCTAGATTAGAGAGCCATCTTTGGAGAGTTACTCATTTTTCCCTGTGGGAAAAGAACCAGAAGATCAAAGAATCTATATTTTTATTATTTGAAACATCTATGTTATTTTTCCTTCTATAATGGAAGAGCTAATTTTATAATGAATCAGTCTTAAAATAACGTTTTTATTATACATATAAAAATTTTAAAAGGGAAATCTTGCCTCTCTTCACATCACCAGGATTTGAAGGCTAGGATTTTGTCTGAAAAAAACCTGGCTTCCCACACTTGACATTGAAGGAGGAAATAGCAATCTATTGTAGCTATAATAGCTAATCTGAACTATACACACTCAGAGGAAAGGAAGAAATCCTAACATGCCAAACCATCTTCAAGGGTGACTGTGAGCAGCAAATTAGATACAGCTTGTGGTAAAGCATTGCTGGAAGAAGGCCATGATTTGCCCTGTTGAGGAGTTAGATACATTTCCATGTCTGCTTGAGTTTCCCTGCATTTTTTGCACAGATCCAGATTTATCAGAGCAGTCAGCAAGGGTGCAGAAGACAAACTGGAGGGAATTACATTTCCCTCAAGAGCAGTTGGTTTCCTTCTAATGAGATTTTCTGAGGACCTTAAATGAGCCCATTTAATTTCAGGTTAAGTTCTAGAATCTGTTTTGGAGACTCTCTTTAACACAGATGCTGATTCCTATGCATTTAATGTCAGGTTATGCCCTGAAAAATTCAGTTACAAAATGGCTGAATTTTGTCCTCTCCACCTGTCACACAGCCTCTTTCACCAACTGTAAACTTGTCCACATTAGGAACCCTACAACATCTACAAGTCCCTTTCTTCTGTTCAGTGGAGACAGAACAGTGAAGAACTTCCACAAGCCAGAAATAGAAACAAGAGGAGAAAATAAAACCAAACTAAACCAAACAACCACTCATTTGATTTCTCTGTTATTCAGATCCCACTGTCAGTTGTTTATAAATAATTGTGATCACATCCAAGATACTTGACTTCATTACTAAATTTTTCTCCTAATTGGAATAAAGTACAAAACTCAAATTTTTTAAGATTTGAGAGCAAAACCAATGACTCCCTAAATTGAAAATGGGTGAAGGGGTGTTTGAAAAAAAACAAACAAACCCAAGATTTCTCTCATACATCTTACTCTTTCACACAGATGTATTTTTCAACACTTTTTATAGTCCTGTTGATGGTTTCTACCTCTTTCCCTTTCTTCTTTTGACAAAGAATTAGAAGCAAATGCACTCTCGATTCCCACAGTAAACAGACAGAAAAAAAAAATATGCCAAATGGAGGAGGTATAACTCCTTTGCCATACAACATATTGTAATATATTTTTGGTGCTTTTCATGACCATGGTAAAAGTAGATGTGAAACACCAGTTTGAATTCTGCACAAGACATCCTCAATAGAAAGCTTTCTGAATAGAGAGCTGTAACTCTTATGGTAGATTTGGAGATTTCTTTACCCATTTGCATTAAAGAAGCAATCCTCCACCAGGATTTAAAATGAAAACTTAAGTGGAGCAATTATTGTTTTCTCAGCCCCAAAAGAGCAAATAAGCTTACTTTGTGAGCTAATATAAAGTCAAAAATTTAAATACCTTGTCAGACGGGTGAAACATGCTTTGAATTGTTCCAAAGTGTTCTTATTACAGGTATTTAAACTGAAGTCTAAGAAAAAAACCTAAAACTCAATAATAGAGTTCTCAGAATGGTAAGGGAGATGTAGTATACTAAAAGCTTTCTTATTATGTTGGTAGTTAAAAAAGGCCTTGGAAATGTAGAATTAATCAGGTGAATCTTTATTTGAAGAAAGTATAATCTTTATTTATCTGCCCTTTTGTTCTTCTAATACTAGCAGATATTTCTCATAATTGAAAACTAAGAAAGAATTCCTCTATCAAGAGAGAACAATAGAAAAAATGTGAAGAATTCTGACAGCATAATCATAGAAATCTACCAGGAAAGCCTTTGCTTTTTAAATCAATTTTTTAGAAGCTAATTTTAGGAAGTGTCATTGCATTTCTTCTGGACGAAGTCTTCTCCATACTTCAGAGTCCAAAAAAAAAACCAGGGAAACAATACAGAGAAAATGCAGCAAAGAAGATTACTGAAACAATATGATTATTCTATATTGTTATAGAGGTTCACATATAAATATGCATTCTATTTTTACTCCAAATCTTAAAAATCTCCTAACACTGTACTACTTAAAAATGTACAGTACCAAAGCCAGGAAAATATAACAGCATCTAACTGTGAATATTTTTTTTTTATTGAACAGTGAAATCTACAGATCTCACCTGCATGGGAGGCATATCAGATGACCCAGAAGAAAGAGAACCAGAAGTTCAGAGTCTCATGGTTTCCTGTCAAATGACACTTACTATTCTCTGTTGTAGAAAGTAACAGCTCCTCTCTGCCTCAGGGTTAATATTACCCATTATTTTGTAAAAGTTGATTTAATTTTGCAAAATAGTACTTGGAGGAACCCTACATGAAGAAAAGATGCCTGTGATGCCAAAGGCTGATAGATCTTGTTTTTACCTTAAGGTGCAAACAGGCCCGGATATCCAGTAGAATAAGAGCTAAGGGGCTCATATTCAAAAAACATTTTTTTAAGTTTTATGTGGTATGGATACTTTTTTCACAATAACTATTTACTCTAACACGGACTGTCAAGATAATACCCTTTAAAAAGAAATGATACTGCAATATGAGGTACAGCCCCAGACAGCTGGTACTGGAGAATTTCAACAGTTTTAGAGAAACAGAGAGCAATGTTTTTAAATTTAAATGCTGCTACAGAGAAAACTGTCATTTCCAGAAAACTTTTATATTTTATTGGAATATCTACCAGTGATGACCACACTGCCATGCCCTCACAAGATTCTATTGAATTTGGGAAGAATATACAAACTTGCTTTTCTTCTGGAATCTTCAAAATTGTATGAATTTTTTTAGACGTTGCTGTCTTTTATGTACTTCTGTTTCTTATCAACGAAATTCATACTCTTCAATGCAAGCCAGCACCAAAAGGCAAGAAGATGATGGACAAGAATTTGGGAGGGAATGTAGCCATGACAGTTGACCCAAACTGACCAAAGGGCTGGTCTACATCACGTGAGAACATGTTTAGCAATAAAAGCTAAGGAAAAGGAAGAGGGGAAATTCTTATTAAGGTGTTTTTCTTCCAAAACAAATACTACTCATAGTGATGCTCTACTTTCCACAAAGTGGCTGGACATTGTGTTCTGATAGGAAGGAGAGAATTAATCTTATCTCCTTATCTTTTCTATGAGGTGGATTAGGATAACTACATAGCTAAGTTGTGAATGCAGTGTACAGCAGAAGGGCCTTGCATTCTGAAGACTTCCAAGAGTTTTTGGAAAACATTCAGCATATCATGAGGCAAAGGTACCTGCCAGCTCCAGCAATAGAAACCATTTAGACATATCAGCCTGAGGCTTCGCACAAGCCATCTAGGTTCTTATCATTTTGAAGACATCACAGTATATTAAAAAGCATGATGGCATTTATGCTGGACTCCCACTAAGCCATGAAGAAAAAACAGAAAAAATCAATTCATTTGTCACTTTAATTTGGCCAGATGCATAGAAACTAGGAACCAAGATGCCATACCTAAAGATCTATCTTGGATTGTAGTTTTGCAAAGATCTGAAGTCTGAGAGCATATTTTACAAAAGCTTGTGATGTATCCCTTTCCTGTTTCAAATACTGTCATACAAAAAGAGATCTGTCCCTTTGACTTTGAAAATGGAATTTATATTTAGAACTAATATTCCTATTACATTTTACTGAAATTCTGCTACTCAGTGGCATGAGAATAGAATTAAGACTTGTAACTTGTATGTTTGCCTAACTTCATTCAGATGGATGATTCAGTTTCCCTTAAACTGGAAATAAGAATAAATTAAACAAAATTAAATACATTCTGGTCCTAAATTACTGTTTCTATTTAAGGGTTTGTAGTTGTTTAAGTTATCTAGAAGTTAAACCAGGTAATTTTTTTTTAATGTCTTTATCTAGGTAAGACTTAAATAATTGTTTTTGGCAAGCATGCCATCACACGATAAAACTCACATTGTGATTAGGCTGGATGTAAGCATTTCTCTTCCGCTGACAGCTTCCGACAAAAGGAAGATAAGTGACGCTACTGTAATTATAAAATGACCTTTCTATTATACGGATATTGACAGCCATCCTCTCACTTCTATACAGTATGTTTTCCATCATGAAAACTAGGTTTTTGCTAGTCCATTGCTGGCTTTTATGCTTAGAGTGCTCTCTCTTGAAATGTTTGCAGATTTCTCCGGTTTTCTCAAGATAACATTTACTATGTACCTGACAAAATGTCAGCAAATAGTAGTACATCTTTTCTTAAAAGGACTCTTGCTTTTTTCATGTTGATATCAAACCATAATTTTGCCGAACAAAAAAATAAAAAGCTCTTTCTTTTTCAGTTTTAAGAAACGTTCTTTTCATCTGTATCCCTTTGGGATCCACCTGGTTAGAATGCAGAAGAGTAGACCAAGAGCAAAGATTCATGTGTCAAATAAGAAGGCATAAAATTAACTATTGAGTACAAGAAAATGAAGCTATGTTTGCAACTTAGTTTTCACAAGATGCTGAAAAATTCAGACAGCTATAAGGTGGAAACATTTATTTAGTGATTTTTGAAATAAAGCTAATGTTATTGTAAGTAAGATAACAGGGAACTGTGGTACATTTTGACAGTGACAAAGTGACAAAAAGGGCTAGAGGGTAAGGAGTAGATTTGAATTTGATTTGGCAATCAGTTAGGTAAGTAAGAAAGCCCTATTACATTTTAATTGTTCAAGTACACATGAATAAATTGGAGTTTCTGTCTGCTACTCACATTTAGGATTGGATCTCTGGCAAGGCACTGGCACTGGACATAGTTGAGACATAACCTTCCATCTTCTTGGTCAATACCACTGAATATATGTGAAGATTACCCTGATTTATGGAAGTTTTACACTACCCGAAATTTACCATCCTTCTTTTCTCAGGGAAACGAGGAATTTTGACTTAACAGTTTGACTTAAGTCATAAGCTAGATGTTAAAGAACTCCTCTTTGACAATGCCACCCTGTGGTAGTTAAGCTGATTCACCGCTCCCCAGAAACAGAGCTCAGCAAATAATTCACAGGGCTTCTCCCTCAGCTTTCACAATAAATGTGACTAGCCTGCTGTTTTCCATCATTAGTATATTATTTGTGTGTTTGACAACTATCTTTTAAGTCACTGGATTGTTCATGTAGGTTTTTGTGATCATGACTTGTGAATAAACAGACATGCATGAGAAGAAATGCTACAGTCAATAGGGTGATGATTTGTCCATAAATTTTGCCTTAGCTGTATTCCTAGAGCAGCACTACTTGAACTCTATCATTCTAATTTACCCATGTATATTTATTGTTTCACATTAGGCCATTTCAATCCCTTACAGAGAGATTCCCTCCTATTCTCTTACGAGTGAAGTGAATATAACAGCAAAGATTTTCAAAGGTACAGGTACCTCACTCAAAATCCAGTGAATTTCAGATGAGGAACTTAGAGGCAAGGCAAGCTCTTCTACAGTTGTACTCTGACTTTTAGCTTTAGATACTGTGCATTTGATGGGATTCATGCTATAATATAATTTTAAAAAATAGTTTTAAGAAAGGACGCCAAAATGCATCTCCAGGAAAATATTCCTGAGGTTATTCCAACAGTTTCTGGCCTTCCAAGTCAGCTACAGGTGTGGAAATATAATTGCCTCTTTAAAACAAAATATTATATAAAATGGCTTACGTTCTGCAGTTTGTGATGAAGAAAACCTCCTACATGCAATAATGGCACTCCTAGTAAAATTCAACTAAAAAAGCTCTTCCCTTATTTCTTCATAAGATATCCTTATTTAGGTCTGATATGCCATAGAACGATGGTTGTTTACAAAAATCTCCCTTTTATAAATCCCAGCAATAGGACATTTATTTCCTTAACAATTGATAATAATTAATCAATGTTTTGCAACAAATGTGTAGTCTTTATTTTTATACATATAGACTTCAAAATTATTTATTTATTCAATTGCTTTATTACTCTTCATATACTTTCACTATGCTTTGTGTGTTCTGTTCTTAAAAAACAATCAGTAATATTTGATAGTAGGCTATTAAAGAGGTAAAGAGGAGAAGGTTACTGTTTTTATTAGTATGATAATATTGTGTGCCAACAATGATGGGCCTAAGGCTTGATAAGGACCATGTGCCAATACAACCTCCACCCAAATGCACAACTCTGTCCCTGTAGAAGAAACCTCTCAGAGTGGCTGAAAGACCCCAGATTGTGTGAATCATACATTGCCAGCTGCTGTTACTTAATTTGCCTTAAGAAGGAGCTGTCTTCTGTCAATGAGAGCTCTTGCCAGGGGAGGAAAGGAGCAGATATAAAGAAATTTAATTCTTTTACTTTCATATCCCTATAGGGATCTCTGTAATTGGAATTCTAACTGAATACTTCTAACTTGGGAGAGTAACATAGGTGTTTAGAGATCACTTTTATAGTGATGTTCAGGTATTGATCCATGTTATTCATTTTTTTTTATTATTTGAATCATTTACACAGACTTCATTTGCTGATATTGGAGGCAAGCAGAAAAAAAATATAGCTGGATATATAATCCTTAGGAACCGCACAGATCATACAGAGAAAATGTCATTAAATAATATATTTCTAACCTGGAAATATTGATGATCAGTCCAATATTTTTTCTTTGAAATATAGCAAAGGAAAACAAAAAGGATTACTTTGACCTTTTAACTGTCAATATACACCTCTAACTCTCACTTGTAGTTAAAAATGAAGTAGTTTATGCATAATATTATAAAAGAATATGGCACATTCTGTGATGTTTATGTTTGTTACTTGCATTTGTTCTAAGAGCTTGCCATTACTTAGGATAATTTCTCTATTCTTATGGCCTTCAAGAGTGAGTGGGGAATGAAAAGAGAAGTATATAAGTTACATTAAAGTCTTATCCAAGTTCTTTTTGGTCTATATTTTTGAGCTGTCAGTGCCAAAAGCTACGTTATAATGTATGACAGAAATGTTAAATTATCCATGCAGAAAGTATAACAAAATTTGAGTCTAAAGGTGAACTTCAGAGCAGTTGCTTATTCTAGAGAGCAGTTTCTATAAAATGCTTCTTTCCCCCCAACGCTAGTAATTTTAACAATAAAAGTGAAAGGATAACAAACTTGTCTTTAAAGATGACAATGCAGTGATTGAAATGAGAGATGTTCCTACACATATAAAGCGGCTAGATCCTTTCCTCTGTTTTTTGTGGTACACAAATCAATCAGTCTTGCAGAGCCAGATATAAAATTATTTTGCACATAAACAGAATCCTGTAAAAATAAAAGACATTTGACTGAATAACATTTCACTTTAGAACAGCCACAACTGTTGTCTCACCAGTTCTATTTAAATGAAGAAATCAAAATTTGTCATTCCCTGTTATTAAAAAGTACTCCTTCAAGAAACTAAAAATTAAAACAATATATTAACTTTTAAATTACTCTCCAGAGACTCCAATTTACAATTTTGGGAGGAGTTCAACATAATGCTTCAAAAGGTTTCTTTTTTTTCTTTTTAAGGAATCAGATTTGGTGATAGCCATGCATTCTACAAGATCTCTATGGATTTTCTAATGCAGTGAAATAGCTGCTAATAGCATTCTACATTAATGAATTGAATCTATAAGGAAATAGTCTAGATTTTTTCCTCTCAGCAGTCATCTTTGCAAAATGATATTGTTAAAATGGAAACTGCTTTATTGATGAAATTTCTTCTGGTGCATTTTTTTTTTTTAAATTACATTAAAAGGAAAATTCAGATGATTTTTAGTCCCAGCAGCAGAAAGAGATTCTATGGTCCATTCACCACAAGAACTGTTTCCCTGAAGGTTTTAATTCTAGGAACGGTTATTCAATTTTGATAGGCAAGTTGATAAAAAAAAGAGGGAAAGAATTTCACTGATCTATCAGTATAGGTAGGCAACCTGTCATTTAAAAAAAAAAATTTAGAAATATAACCAGATAACTATGTCCCACAAAGGATTCATAAACCATACCCACTGAAGCTTGTTAGAGAAATATCTGCTGGAACTTAAAGCATCTGTATTCAGAATTGTAAAGACATTTTAGCACAGACAGAAGAAAAAGGAGGAAATTTCAGGGATGGAATCTGAAAAGTAAACCTTCTGGGACAGGAAAAATAGAGGTTAGCTCAAACAAATTTTCAGATGAAAGCAGTTCTTGAATGTTTCACACATCTTGCTCTGGAGTTTCATTTTCTTTTTTTCAGATTCAAATGACAAGGTAACGACCATTTAGACTTTAATATTTGTGAACTATGTTGAAGCAACAAATTCTTCTGCTTATCTTGCATGACTTTTAATACAGCCTCACTGCACTGACCTTGTGAAGCGTTGCTCAGAATCCTGAAGCAAGTATTAAACACTTGTCTAGAGTTTTATCCTCATTTTCTTGGGTTTTTTTTGTCTTATCAGTCCACTTCATGTTCTTTACTTTCCAGTGATGCTGTCCAGAGACTGTCCAGCAGTCTCAGTGGGTTAAAGATGCAGGGGTTAATGTTGTACAGACCTATAGTTTGTATAGCGTTAACTCCTACACCTTTAGTGAATAGTCCATATATACTATATGTTCTCATAGTCCCTGGTGCAAGACTGATTTTTCTTCCAGTGCACACACTTGCTTAAATGTTAGATCTAGTCAGATTATCTTCTTTACTTTTGTTCTAGCTGATAAAATATACCAGTGATACTAAAATATTACTCACATTTCTGTTTTAGCCAATCTTCTTTATTTCAGTGACTTGTCCACTTAGAGACTTGACATCTTTTCAATGTGCATTAGCTGTAAGAGAACAAAAGGTCAAATAGAAGAAAGAGAAAAAATTCACAAGAAAGAAAGATAGAAAAACTAGATTTAAGGGGTTGTGGAGCCCCTGTCTATGTAAAGATGTGTTCCCCTCATACTCAACAGGGCAATTTCTTTCCTAAATGCTTTTTTTTCATTTTACTTTTGTGTCTATCTTGACACCAAACTTTCATTTCTTTTTCCAGAAAGTCCATTACCTAATCTTCTCGTTTCTCCATTAATCTTTTGGCTCCAGCATCATCCAGCACAGCCAGGAATGTAAACGTTTTCCTGTGTTGGCTTTGATTCCTAGTTCTGTTGACACGTCTAAAATATAGCCTCTTGCAGTCTATATAAAGATGAGAAGTGTAATGATGTTTGAACAGCAGTGTGATCTGGAGTTTGAGCTTTGTGAATTCATATTTTAACACAACACTTCTATTTTTCCATGTAAACACAAATGAGCAGAGCAGTCGTTATGCAAGACTGGGCATCTTCAGCTCAAGAATATATCTGATATATCTGCTCCTAAATCAAAAGTCATGCATATGCACATGAGGGGGTGAGAGCATAATCTCTGTTGACTTTATACTAAAAACTGGATTGTGTCTTAAAAATGCAAAGGAAAAACACAGTAACAAGGTTCCTTAAGCAATAATGGTAAGCTTATTTCCAAGAATTTTTAAGAAATGGCACAGTGCTCTGAGGCTGCAATTCTGCTTTTGTTTCCTTGTGCCTGCCCATTTATCCCAAACCAGATAAAAGATTACACAACCTAAACACTGTCAGAGCAAACTGGGTTAAATATCCAGGAAGATTTAAAAGGTCAGATTGTTTCCCATATTTGACACTTGCAGCTTGTTTGTGCTCACTAAAAAAAAAGCCAAAAAGCAAACAAACAAAAAACCTCACAAGGAACCACCAAAAACTCAGTCACCACTGAGTTCTGCACTCTCAAGTGTTTACAGGACGTAGATTTGGAAAATCTAGTACCCTTGAAATGTGGATGTTAGTACTAGGGCATAATGCCTGATGCATGTAGCAAGTAATTGTCTACCTCTGTACCAATGAGTTTAAGTGCACATAGAAATATTTTTGGACATAAACTTGGCCTGTGCTAACTACTGGCTTACCAAGGAGACCCCAAGCACATTTTGACAATTTAAATGTTATCACAGGATAAAATCACAGAATCATTCATGCTGGAAGGTGTCACAGAGACAGATTGTTCATTTTGCATAGTTCAAACCAAGAGCAGGTCTAAAATGGTTTATTATTTTGCTAATGACATATAATTAATCAGCAATCAATGAGCTATACATGCCAGTTGAATATTGCTCATACTGCAGATAAAGCTAAAATGATAATAAATCCATACAAAATTCTAAATATGTGTCTATAACTTATCCCAAGCAATTCTAATCACAAACATACACACAGTGGTACAAAATACTCCACCCTCTAACAGCACTCGTTCATTACAAGTGCCCCCTGCCCTTTCTGGGGCTACAGGCTTCCCTACTTCACCCTTCACATTGTGGGAGCTCTTGATGCTCCCTGCATCTCATGACCTGACACTCATGATCTCACATGCATCCTGCGAGGTGTGGGTCTCAGCTTGCAGTAATCCATGCTGTTATCCCTGATCAGAGAGAATCAGTTTATGGCATCTGGCCAGACTGCTCTGTCTGGCCACGGAGGAAGTGTGCCAATGTAATGACTTCCAGCAGTGTTAAAAAAGGTTTTTAATATGACTGCATCTACTTCAAGGTCTCTACTCAGATGTTACAACTTGTCATGTTCCTTTCGTACTTTTTCTTACATTGACTCCAGCTTCATTTTAAAATGTGCCTGAATAATTCCTTGTTTATTCATTTCCCGATGATGTCTGTCTTTCCCTTTTACATGCTCATTTGGGAACTAAAAGTCGTCTTTCAATTTAGTGCAATTTGTTGTGGGTAAGTGTTCTCTAGTTTGGCATACTCAGCCCAACACATGCATTAAATAGTTTCATGTTCTTACCCAAAACAGATGCTGTTATCCAGGCCGTTTTCCAAGGGTGGACTATGAAAATACCCCACAAAAGAGGTCTTTTGAAGTCATCTAGTCAAACCTCATGATCAAAAGAGGTTCAACATACAACTCTGATCAGAGTGCTTAGGTTTTTTGTCCACCTGGCTTTTGGAAACCTCCAGAGCTGGAGATTGTAAAATCTCTTGGAGCAACTGGCTCCAGTTCTTAATTATACTCAGCACATTTTTTGCTTATATCTAATTGGAAGAGGGTGGGTGAGGGCAGGCTGTTTCTTAAAAAGAGGAAGGTGTGATAACAACAGATAATGGCAGAACATGGCAAGCATGTTGTACTAGACAATTGTACTTCCAAACAGTCACTAAAGCCTGCAGAATATATCCTGTGTCAGGATCTGTGTCAGCTAGCTTTCAATCTGATCAAGGCTGATTTATTTTATGAAACAGGAAAGATCATAGAAAAGATTGTTCCATGCTGGTAACATCAGTGACAGAGGCTGTTCCTGAATAGACTTGATTTACTATTGCAAATATGGTCCACATGCCTTCTCTTTCCTACTTCTCCTTGCTACAATCACACTGTGCAGCAGCTCAAGACATTTCCTCAAACATTCTCTTAAATTCTTTGTCATCAGAGACAGACCAAATTCCGACCTACATGGATGGCAAATCTTTGGGATCCAGTAGAACATTATATTGAAATATAAAATTATAACCATTTTCGGAAATAAGTATGCCAGCTATATCCTGGACTGCATCACAGGAAATGTGGCCAACAGGTCAAAGGATGTGGTACTGCACTTCTAGTCCACTTTCATGAGACCCCACCTGGAGTGCTGCATCTATCTCTGCACCACCTAACATAAGAAAGACGTGGGCCTACTGGAGCAAGTCCAGAGTTGAGGCACCAAGATGATCAGAGGCCTGAAGCACCTCTCCTGTGAAGACAGGCTAAGAGAACTGGGGTTGTTCATCCTGGAGAAGAGTAAACTCCAGGGACACCTAAAAGAGAGCTTGAGAGGGAATTTTTATAAGGATATGTAACAACAGGACAAGAGGGAATGGTTTCAAACTGAAAGAGAGTAGGTTTAGATTAGCTGTTAGGAAGAAATTCTTTACCATGAGGGTGGTGAGACACTGGAACAGGTTGCCCACAGAAGCTGTGGATGCCTCATCCCTGGAAATGTTCAAGGCCAGGTTGGATGGATCTTTGAGCAAGCTGGTGTAGTGGAAGTTCTCCCTGCCTGTGGCAGAGAGACTGGAACTGGATGATCTTTAAGATCCTTTCCAACTCAAATGACTCTATAATTTTTTGATAATTCCATCTACAGTATAGATACTACAATTTCCTAAAAACAATTTGTTTATTCTTTATGACTAACTGAGTTCAGCAAAGAGAAAATATAGTTTTCTTTCAAAGAATGACATTTTTATAAAGTCTGGTGATCAAAAATTCCTGAGGGGAAAAAAAGTTTTTATTCCCTTTGTGTGGAAAAATGAGAAAAAGCATAAGACATACATCACCCACCCACACCTCCTCTAGGGATATTTGGAGAGGCATTCTAGCAATCAGAGCTGGCGAACAGTGGATTTTTCACTTCACAGAAGGAGCTGAGGTTTTACATTTTATTATGCTTTGAAATGAAAACTAGAAGTGCAGCCATATTTTCCATTTGAAAATTTCCAGGCAGCTCTAATAACTGCATATGAATTTAAACACCAGGAGGGGAATGTATGCCCAGAAAGGCTCAGTGAAGGAAACATCTCTTACTTAAGAGCTCATATCTGGCATCCAGGCTTCTATTTAAAAGGACTAGATGCTCATAACTGCTCTCCCATGAGGCATGTGTTGTGGCATATTGAACATATGGCAATAAAAAGTACTGACTGAGACCACTTTTCTCAGAGACATGACACAGAGGGCACAAGATTATAAATAAAGTAAAGTAAAGTAAAGTAAAGTAAAGTAAAGTAAAGTAAACTAAACTAAACTAAAAACCCAACTGATGAATTTACTGTGAATTTCACAGAGGTGGCCTTATAGAAAAATGAGGAGCTTCAATCCAGAAGCAGAGGTAAGCAATCTCTGCACAGCCTTTCTATGTCCTTCATGCATCTTTAAAGTGTATTTTATGGTCATTCCTCATGGCAGAACCAGAGAATCTGGAAGGCTCCTGTTCAGGGTGCATCTCACCAGATACCCATAAGAATCTTAATCAACACAGCTGTCTTGCTTGCTTAATTGTCCTTATTTTGTACAATATCTCCTCTGCTAACTAGAATGACTGATTTTGCAAAGACCTGAGTAAAAGAAGAAACTGTGATTTCTAGTAACCATGTGTGCTACTCAGAAAAGATTTTTCTACTGCTCAGAGGACTTGACTATATTAAGATGAAATATGCTAGTACATGTGCCTTTGTGTACAGGGAATAGTCTAGATGCATGTAATGTCTTGTCATTTTATGTTAGTGGAAACTTAGTAAGAATGGAACATTAATAAGGCACAGACATAGCTGACACATTATAAGATAGCACCAAGAAATATCAGTATTGTCATTTCTAGAGAAGACCAGCTCAAGCCTGCAATCTTCTCTCCAGAACTTTCTGCCGTGTATTAAAATCTCTTACCTAGTTCCGCTGGAGCCTGTGACCTTTTCTGTCAATATATCTGTTTATATATTCTTTGTTATATAAATATAAGGCCAACCTTTTGCAGACGGTTTGGTAAATTAGATAATGCAATGTATGGACTGTTTAATATAAATGTTCTTTTTTTCCTTTGAGCATTGATAGAAGGAACTAGTGCCTGACACATGAAAAAAGATGGTGCTGAAAAAACAATGAATTTTTATGCCAGCCTCCACATTATGAGTGTCATTATGCACGTTAATCCAGAGCAGGTGATGCCTCCTTCAGACCAATGAGCCTCATCATCGAAGGTCAAATACAAACTTGAAGCTAGAAAGGGTCAAGCTAGTGAATGAGAAGGAAAAGCTTGCTGAGACCATAATCCCTTCACTCATGTCAAAAGAGATTTGAGCTATTGTTCAGCCTGTGGAACCTCTATTACCTTTAGAAGTCATTCTCTTTGAAAGCATTCAGGAGCCTGTGGATAGGAAACTTGAAATGAGCACAGTTTAAAGGAATTCACCTTTGTCACTTCAAGGAGAGAACAGCCTGTGCCTTACAGAGATGAACATAAAACACAGGCACAATGAAAGTCCACTGGTTTATGAGTTTTGGTGTTAGAATGATTCCAATCATATAGTTTTGAATGACTTTTCTAATTGTTATAATTTAAGATAAGAACAAAGGTAATTACATTAATGTTGGTTGGAGGGCTAAAATTCATTTAGATGTTGGTGGAAGCAGTACTTGTAAATGAGATATAAAGCTATTGAGCATAGCTATAATGCACAGCTGAAAAGCTCTGCTAAGACAAGAAACTCAGAAGAAAATCTGAATCTTTTCCAGGGTGAGTTAAGACTACGTAATGTATTTTTCAAAAGACAAAATATTATAAAGTATCATTATAGTCTGAATAGAGCTCAAAATTTATTTGGAAATAAGAAGGTATGCAACTGGGGAAATAGATGCTAAGGCAGACCATGCATGAGCTCATGACTTCAGGGAAGCTAAACATTAACTTGTAAATAGAGAAAAAGAAGAAGAGTATTAGGAATGGGAGTTTGGAGATCAATACATCTTCTTCAAACTGAGGACCAGTAGGACCTAAGCAGCTTTTTTTGTATTCTCTGAAACCTGTTGATAAAATTATCAGCACTTAGTCAATATAAATTACTAACAAGAATAGGAACATCGAGCAGCGCATTGAAGGTAAAAACTGATGATGCAATTTGATAGAAATCACAAAATAACTAGGTGTATTGGTGACACAATAAAGGGGTATATTGGGTCTTTCAAAGAATCCAAAGTAATGGTTTGTTTAAGTTTAAAAGAAAATTAGGCACAAATGCTGGGTCTCAGATAAAAGACATAATTCTCAGCTGCCTGATTTAAACAAGTTTCTCTGTGGAAGAAGAGTGCATAAGTGGTTTTATTCTTTGGTGGGAAGGATCCTAGGAGACTTGATCTGATAGAAGTTGAGAGAAAAACAGAAAAGAACAGTACAGATTATTGCTTTTGTTCTTAAGTGTGATGAATTGCCACTATTTTCAGCTTGTTAGTGGAAGAAACAAAAAAAGATTTAAAAAAGGGAATTTATCAAGAGATTTTGACTGTAACACTGATGGTTTGGCTGGAAATTCTTTTACACACTCTCTCTTTATCTTCTCCTTCTCAAGAGACCCTATAACACCTCACAGAAAAAAGCAAAGCTAAAATCTAATTCCAAAGCCAAAATGATCTTAAAAGAAATTTATTAGATCTGGACAACCACAGAAATTCCTAAAGTGTGAAAGAGCTTCAAGTAGGATTTTCAGGTTGGAAAAAAGATTGTAGAAAATAATAAAAAAACAACCAGAAAAACCAAAAATAGAGGAAAGATCCACTAGCAAAAAAAGGAAAAAATATATAGCTGGCTTGAACATCAAATTTCTTTAAAAGTCAAATTTGTTTTTTTAATATTAGCAAGAAAAAATGGTCCATCTGGAAACCTAAGGGAACTCAGAGTCTCTCAACAGACTGTTGGAAATTAAGTTGGAAAAGTTTTGTTCTCTTACTGGTAATAGTTACAGGTAAGAACACCTTTCAGACTGTAACTGTCTAAAAGATGGGACTCTCTGCTTGTGGTGAGCAGGAGGGTTTTAAACCACCTCTTTGAAAATTTACATTTTCAGTATACCAGCAGTTAACCAAGGTTCATCTTCCTCATCATTTCACAGGTATTGCCACACTATTCCATGCATCTACTACCATAATTTTGACATTTTTTTAGAGACTAATCAGGCCATATGCCAGCATATACTGATCAATTTTGATAATTTTGGACTTAATTGTAGAAGCCATTTATAATTCACTGAAGTCTGCAGAGGGTCTTGTTCAACATAGGAACAACTTATTTGTCAGCTTTTACAAGGGATCCTTAGAAATTGTTATTGTCAGAGGTAATCTTCAGCAAAATTTCAGTAGGGAAACTTGACATGGACCTCAACAAAAATGCCTGCATTCCTTCTACCATGGCCCGGCAAGTAGTGTTGGGGTAGTGTTGTGTAAGTCAGCACACTGTCACTCGTGTTTCACACAGTGCTGTCTTTAGAACCTAATATTGCAAAAAAAATTGGCTTCCTTTGTGTAAGCAACATTTCCTATAAAAAAAAAGAAGTGTGTTTAAATTTGAATTTCAGTGAACCAGCACAGCCTCAATGGAGGAGCTAATAGAATTGGATACACATGGCATAAACCCTCTTGTCCAATGGTAACATATTCCTGGTGCTGATAGCTGGTCTACCTAATGCAATTAAAGGATAAACAAGAATTAGAGAAAAACCCAAATGCTGCATGGAAGAAATAATAAAATGCTTTGGGTTTTATCATGGAAACTTCCAAAGACTACATTGATAACATAAATTGTGAAGGAAAGAGAGAGGCAGAAGGTGAGAGAAATTGTAATGTTACCTGAAATAAAACCATCTCAGTTGTTCCCCTTGGTGTGAACACACTGGTAATATCTTTCAGGATGTTGCAAAATCTAAAGACAAGAAGGATCAAATTTACCTTTTGAAACTTCAAATTTCAAAGGGCACCTTAGCCCTATGACTGAGTTCAGATTAAACTAGATAGCTGCTTACCAGATCTAAAAGAAGTTACCTTCTATCAGTAGCAGTCACAACTTTCCCAAAATGATTTGAGACTCAGCTTGAGGAAACTGACAGTCTTAAGTCCTGTCAAATAAATGCCCACAGTACACCAATAAAAACACCTGATACTTGCTGGCACCTCTAAATTCCAAGAATCAGATAAAGAATTAATTTTCAAATTAGATGAATGCAACTGGGCTGTACATTGTATGAGATGAAATAATGATTCTGAATATTTAACCAGTCTGCTACTGCTAAGGAGGTGTAAATTCAGACATGTATAAAAAAAAAAAATTAGTCCTTATCTTGACATGGATTGAGAACTATCAGGAATTCTAATACCTCTCAAAGTAGCTGCAATGGATTAACTGAAGACACTTTTTATTGTAATGGAAAAAGTACAATTCCTATAATCAGATACCTTAGTTTGGTGAAGAAAGGCAACCAGCAGTATCAACCACCTGATTTTGTAAAAAAGATCAGCTTTTTAAAGTAAGGAAAGGAGCAATGCAGAGTTTGGTTATGGGAACAGGTATTACTAAGGGAACAAAACCACAGCACAGGACTAAATTTAAAGAGAGAACTTAGCTAATGGTAAAATTATTAAGGAAAATAAAACATGCCTTCTCCTATCATGCAGAAAGACCCTATGTTATAACAGACATATGGCGCTCTTCTAACTGGTGCATATGTTCACTTGAGAAATACAATGGAGTTGGAGAAGTAGACCTCTTGCAGTCAGAAATTCTTCTTTAGAACAGCATGAAAATGTGTTTTTCTACCTTCTTTTGTCTGTTTTTTTGTTACAAAAACAGTCCTTTCCATCCTGTGTTTCAAGGCTTTGAATTCAGTATGATTTCCTATCCATGACAAGGCTGGGGGGAGATAGCATTTATTTATTCAAAGCCTCACCAGTTCATAGCATTGAATTAATAAGCTAAAATTAATTTTTAAATTTATTAGTCAAACTTTCTTGGAAAAATAAATCCCAGTCAATGTAAGATTTTTTGATTTTGAAGTATTGATTTTTTAAAAAAAACCCAAAATATTCTCTAGAATGGACAAAGGTTTGACTTTCCTGGTGAAACACTCTCAGTCCTGCATTGGATTGTAAAACCTTTATGTGCTTGTTCTGTAAATCAGTTGCAGCACAACCCATAGTAAAATGGTGGCATTACTGGTTAGTAGTTAGAACTCATCAAAACTGTGCTATTTTTTCCTTGAGATGATAAATATTTACATAAAGGAGTAGTGAGTTTTTGCACCAGACCCCAAAAAAGTAGAATACTTGTCTTGTGTCGACAAGGGAAGATTCTGATCTCAAAAGTCAGATTAATTCTTTCAGTATATGTAATGAATTTAGGTAAATGCTTAGAATGGTTAAAGGTACTAGCACTCTATTAACACCATAAATAATCACATTGCAAACTTAAGTGGCTATATTTCTCTAGATGCTGAGCTGAAAACCAGTCCTGGATTCCACTGGTTTTACCCACTAAAACCTTTGTTTCTTTCTCCCTATGCTGCATTTAGTGCAGAATAGGAGCTAAAGACACAGCAAAATCAAACTTCATTTATCTTGAAAAAGAAGATTGTGTGGTACTTTTATGCTACATGATGCAATGTACAGTGAGCTACAAATTCATAAGTATCTACAGGGTGGTGCTGTTTATGAAAAATAAATCTATAAGCTTGTTTTCTTACAATGTACTCCTTGGTCAAAGATATTTAAGGTCTACAGTATTTTCATTAAGGGCACAGAGTTAACACATAGTTATATCACTGTAAGACAACATTTCTTGTCATTTTTTCTTATTGTTATTAACTCTAAAACCCATATGCTTTGATAAGAAAGATCACAAGAGAATATTTGACAATTCAACACTGTCCAGACACCAGCTATTTTACTACATATATTTTCCTCTGTACCTCATGATGATAGACTGTCATCCATTAGATGAAATATAGAGAACAATGAGAGACTTATTTTTTATTTGTCTGACAAAGATATATTACTCTAATAGCATCACTTTTGTTCTAGAAGCGTATTATCTCAGCATGGAAGACTGACAGAATGTTTCTAGTTTCATTCATCAGGTCCAAGATTTTTCATGGCCTTGGCCTCTGTCTTCTTGTGAAAGACAACTGTATATCTAAAACAGAAGTGCAACTTAATTGTTTCAATAAACTCCCACAGGAGTAAGAAAGACTTAACATTAGTGTTTTAAGCACATTCTTTTTGAGAGGGAGGGAAGAGGAAGAAGTCTCTTGACTCTGGATACTGATAACTGTACAGCTCTTTCTAACTCAGTAACAAAAATCACCTGAGTTAGAGGGGCTTTGAGTATGTGCTAGCCTGAGTTCTGAAAAAAGAGTGGAGACCAGAAAAATCTGTTATAAAAAAAATTTAAAAGTTCTGCAGAGAGAAAAGACCCATGTTACCTTGTGTGATGGCTGAAATTATCTGATGGCTTCGGCCTTCTGTGCACTGAGCATGTGTGGATAGGAAAGCACAGAAAAATACCTGAAATTCACATTTATGCATTTCTGCCCCTCTATTATATTGGTAGCCATGTTTTTTCCCCGTGTGCATAGAAAGATGTTGACATCGGAATATAACTTTAGTGAGAAAAATTGATTGCAAACACTGATTTACAACTTGCAGACTTTTTGGGTAATTAAAGCAAACTTAGTCCACCAGAAGTTCACAGAAGCTGCCTACAGCAGCACCACAATATTACAAAAAGAAGTAAACAAAAGTAGCAATCCAAAAACATTTCTTCACCTGTTTCTTTAGGAAAACTGAACAATATCATGATACTCTCAAAGCCTGGAGCCAATCTAATGAAAGATTCAAGTGATGTGTGGTGCAGATTCATTGTGGTTACCATTAAAAAGACATTTTTAACTTATTGCTGAAGCTGAAAAATTAGCTTTTCAAGCATGCTAAAGTTACAGAGGTATTCAAGCTGTTACATCCTAACATAAGTCTCCTTTCAATTCTCAGTGACATCTTCTTCATCATTAAAAAAATAAATAAACTAAATCAAAATGCCTCCTATGTTGTTTGCACAATATCTGTGACATCATACTGGAGATTTTGCTCCTGATGCTGTTTGGAAAGAAGCTTACAAATTCTCCATTTTTATCCAGCGTGCATTTTTACAGTCAAGTCAAATTTGTATTCTTAGCTTAATTTTTGCCATTAGCAAACCACCTGAACCACAAAACAGTGGGAAAATGTTTGACCTTAAGGCTACACCAAGATTATGTGTAAGGCAGGAAGAACCTTTCTTTCCCACTTTATGGTAAAGGTTGGAAGCAAGTACAGGGATATTTTAGTGCATATTACTCCATTTGTGTTATATCAGATAATAAGGTGACAGCTTGATAGCAGGGAAGATCCTTGGTTTCCACCTGCCCATTCACTTCTACCCATCTGAAACCTCAAGTAATAACAAAAATGTTAGAAATGGCTGCAATAGGTGCAACAGAAAGTGCTTCATCAAGCTACTAGAAGTGTGTTGACTCTCAACAGCACTTGCAACAGATTTTTAATTGCTTCATCAGCATTCTACTTTTTCTGTCTGATTCAGTGACAAGTCAGTAGCCATATATTTTGTTCTGTGTGGGAGGTACAGCTGAAATATGTTCACTCATTTCGAACAAGATTCATGATGTTGTAAGATTGCTTGAACTGGAAGTCAGGAAAATTAAATGAGAGGAGGCAGGGCAGAGAAGCAAGGTAGGAAAGAAAACATAGTTACTCTGAAAACTTTTAAAGTATCTCAAAGTTGAGACAGAACAAATTTGTGTGTTGTGGTAGAAGATAACAGCCAGTTCCTAGTTTCAACGTGAGTGAAATTGTTTGAACAAGGAACACTGTGAGTCAGTCACTGCCCAGTCTGCTGTGCCCAGCTGCTCATATTGGTAAGCTAAAACAAATTTCAGACAGAATTCAGCTCTTGACTTCCTTTATGTAACTTTCCACTCACTTCTGCCCACACAGTGTATTTAAACAACAGTGTAAAACACAGCTGCAGGATCCTTATACAGATTATTCCCAATTAGCCAGGAAGTGTGAGGGTCCCTGTAACAGATCTTAGTAATACTAAATGTTAGCGCAAAGTGAAGACTTAGAATTTAATTCTGCTTAACTTCCATGCAATTTTTCCTATGGAAGCAGTAGAGAAGGCATACACAGGACATATATACTAAAAAATAAAAAGAGACCAGTGAACCAAGCTTTAGGCCCGCCTGCCTTCACCTAAAAACTTTCCTGTTAGAGAGGCGGTGGCATGCAAGACATAATACAGCAGTGCTAGCACAAGTACTCAGAAATCCTTCTGGTTGCCCCACACATCAAGTCATAGCATCAGCTAAAATAAATAAAAAATTTTCAATGTAATAATGTTGGATTCAAAATCTTTCTTCATTTTGAACCTCCAGAATTCATATACTTTTGTAACTCTTCTGGGACTCTGAAACTTGTCTGGTTTTTAGTTTAGAATAACTCATCATTAAAAAGCAAAATCATGTCATGGGTCATAATGTGTAAGTTCACAGTGTAAATGTTGTTTTACAGATCACAAGAGAATTTGAGGGTGATGACCCAAAGAGAGACTATAACGTCAGCTTGTTCTCAATCTCCTCTGTGAATAGTTGTCACTCAGTATTACTCACTTATGTTTTTCCAAGTTTGTTCAGGTTAAAGAGCAAAAACAGTATAAAAGGATTCATCTTACACTTGAATCCAGATCGTAATAAAACGTTCCAAATGTTGACTGCCACACAAAATCCATCTTCTTGTGTCAGATTTTCTCTGAGGAGTTGAGGAGTAAGTTCTCATGTTCTGCTTTTTGCCCTGATGCCTTCACAGGGCCAAGGGTTAAGACTGTAATCATAGGTTAAGAACGAGGTAGAGAGAAACAAACTTCTTGTATATGCATATGGAAGATCCCTGGGGGAATATAAGCCAGTGTTACTAAGTCAAGTTTGGACATCCCTGAACTACACGAAGACATACTCCTTTCTTTTAATATTTGACAGCATAGTTCTTTCCTTCACTGTGCACCAACAAAATTCAGTGAATGAATATCTTACTCCTCTAGACACAGCACAAGGGCTGGAGGAATAATACACAAAGTCAGTTGTTATCACAATAATCTGGAACTTCTTCACATGTAAAAGTTAGTAAGCAGAGGAAATCTTAGTGTTTCTTTTTTATTCTGCCACTGAGGTGTAAATCCATTAAATTTCACAAAACTATATAGAACTGGTCTAACTTCAGACAGAGTATTACCAAAAGGTATACAGATTATAACCTATCTTCAAAGGAAAATTTATATGGCTGTTTCTGTCAGGACTTTATACCTGACTATAAGAACTGTGAGACTAGTGTCATAAATCAATGTTCCTGAGTGTAATATATTTCTCACAGTAAATATACAGTTCAAGGAGTACTTTCACAAGCTGTGTGAGAAAACTTGTTCATACTCTCAATGGCAGCAAAAGCCATGGATACTGTTCAAATCTTGTTATGGGGAGATATTTTTAATTTTAGTGATACTGTATATGAAAAGAGAAGATCTATTGTATATATATGAGGAGATCTGTAGCTGGGAACCAAGTGGTTTTGGTGGTTTGTTAGTCTTTTTATTTTTTTTCCTGCATCTCTGTGCATGAGATGATTCAAAACTCCAGCTTGGTCTTATTCTTTTAGAGGACATGTTCCCATTCCTTTAGTCTTGGAAAATTACTTTTTCTTTTCAATTCTTGGGTAATTTACTGCCTTTTTATTTCCCCCTGACTCAGCCTTCTTATTCTTCTGTTCTTGATTTCTTTTTCTTCACTCCTTCCTGTATCAAAATTTATAATTAATTTTATTTATAATTATTTTATTGACATCTATGATCAATTATTTATTTTACTCTAGGTTTCATTTTTATTTTTAATATTTGTTTTAATGTGGGATAATTTTGCTTGTCTCAGATGATATCTTCCCTCAACAATGATAAATGCAAACTCTTTTTGCAACTTTCTATTTGTATGCAGAAGTCAGAGAACAGAGTTGAAAATTTTCTCTGAAAACATATCTTTAGATTAATCTTTGTTTTTCAAACCTTCATTGTGATGTGGCAACATACTGTTTTCCTGGTATTGTTTTTCTTAAAAATGTAACTTAACATTTTAGAACTAACAAGGGCAAGCAAGAAGCCAGGCAAGAAGAGTATTAATAGAAAAGTTATATGGAAGCAAAGAATGGAGCATGAATTTTACATTTATTGTGAGAAAAACTATTAATTTTTAGAAAAAAATAATGCTTCTGTGATCCTTTATCATTGTCATAGACTAAGCACTTTTTTCTCTCTTTTTGTTTCAAAATAATTTGCTGAGGTGGAACTTCAGAAAAAACAATCGGTAGTGTCAGGTAATTCACAGTTCAGTGATTAAGGTTGCCTCCTCTTGCCCTTTCTGTTTGCTTTTGGATTTGTTGTTTCTTTGTAAGTGAGCACAAAGGAAGAGTTCTTTTTCAGTTTTGAGTTTTTCTTTGTTTTTTAGATTTCTTACTCAGATGTCTTTCTTCCAGATGGGAGTTGGAAAGAAAATGAATTTAAAAAGTAAAAGAGGGAAAGAAAAGCACAAAAAACAAAACATTTTTTTCAGCTTTTTCATCTGAACTAATATAGATTTGGTGTGTTTGAATATGGAACGAAACTTTAAAAATATTGAACAGTGATTTTTTGGGAAAGGATATTTTCATAAACAATTGGCTTCCTCATTGAGATGAAGAATTCACCTTCACATGGAAATTTTTGGATTATTTTTTGGATTAAAAAATTGCAGTGTTTTAACTGTTCACATTAAGTTTTATTTATAACAAAAGTCCATATAAGAAAAAAGTGTTGTAAGTGGTAATATTTTCTATATTATTTCAGCTTTTTCACAGGCTCAGGAAACAGAGAAAGATATTTTCGTGGAATCATAAAGTTTTGGCTGTTTATTGTCACTGCTGGTCTTGCTGACTGAAATTGGCAGTATCTGATCTAGGAAGAGCAAAATAGACATTGACTGGATTCTAACTTTTCCTGTTCTATAAATGTCACATGCTGAATTACATAATCTAAAAATATCCAAATGGTTTCTCAAAGTAACAATAGATTTCAAACACCCTAGAAATATTTTTATTTTAAAGGTAGGAAAGTAATTCTGCAAGTTTTAAAACATTAGGTTTCCTTTTTATTTCATCTCTGTTTGGTTGAGATACTTGGCACTATGCACTGAAAATAGTTACTAGCACCACAAAGATCCAATCAGACTATAAGGGATTTGATGATTGCACTTAATGTTGATCGACCAAAAATATATTAAGCTTCATCTTAAGCAGGCTATTTGGAGGTAATGGGCCAAATAGTACATTGTTGCTCTAGATAAGATTATGGCATGATGTGAAAAAATAATTTTTGAAGCCCTTAATAAATCAGGGGAAGATTAGACTACAACCTGCAATTTCCTCATAGTTCATCCCACACCTATCCCATTAACCTGACCGCAATTATACAGGAAATACTTTTTTTTAAAGGATGTTAATGAAGCTCTGAACATGTAAAAACTTACACTGCAATCTTATAAAATTGTTTAATTTTACTACCTTTTATGATTCTATATTTGAGTGATGCTAGTGAATAATTTTTCCATCGTTTCTGTTGGAGCATTATACAGATGACTATTAAGATAACCTTCCCAGTTCAAATAACCAGAGCACAGATAAACATTCAAGAGTCAATAGACCTTTATTTTGCAGTGGTACAAGTAATCTTGCAGTGACTACATAAAGAAAAACAAGTGTCTATCAATAATAATTATATTAATTAATGTTTTTAAAAGATAGTTATGCCATCAGCTATGTGCCATTTTGAGTTTTCATCGCAGTTTTAAAAGTACCTTTGGCTAACAATCTGATGATAAAATGTCAGGGTTCATGGAGAGAAAACTTTTAAAGGACTTTTCAACATCTCTGTTTGCATCCGACCTATACTTACCCTCTTTTCTGCCTCTTTTCTGTTGCTTTCACTTTTTACTTTTTCATCTTAACCAAGAAAGTGAATTATATGCTCAGTTGGCCCAAATCACTATAGTCATTACAACAGAAACGTTCAACACCAGGGAACAAATAGTATTTCATTACAATTAGGATTTGTCAATATTGCAAACATGAACTGTTTAGAATTTGATTAAAGTGCTGCTGTGTCCTGACCTGGTTGTGAGGTGATTCTAATTTGCAGTGTAGACAGTTGTCTGTCATTTATAATTTTCTCTTTATAACCTTCTTCACTCTATTAATGATAATAGGATCTGATTCTTTCCATTTTATTTTGGTGAGGAGGTTGGAGGTGAGGACCATGGAGAGCTGCTGAATTTCTGTCACATGACCAAAAAGTACAGCAAATTTCCTTTTCAACATTCAGTTTTAATTCACAATGTTACACAATATGGCCATATAGATATCTTGTTTAATATTAATTTTATTCTCTTCCTATAAAGGTTTCTTACCCTGTTTGATCTGTGTGCAAGGAAATTCAGTTGCTTTAGTTTCTCAGTGATTTCTGTGAAGTCCTTTACAAATTTGCTTATCATTATGATTTCATTTTCATCATCTTAAAGTACTCAATAAGTACTCAATTTCTAAATAACATTTTGCCTTGTAAAGAATAAAACAGAGCCAAAGAAAACATGGAAGTGTTTTATGTCCCAGACCGCAAAAAAATATATGCCATCTATAAATTAAAAACAAATTAATAAACTACAAAAAAAAAAAAATAAAAAAAAAACAACACAAAAACCCAACCAACTAAGCAATCAAAAAACAACAGCAATAGCAATAACAGCAACAATACAAACCCTAAAAGTACCTTTAAAATGTCCCAATGTGAGTAGAGATACCCATAAAGGTAGGGAGTAGTTAACGTAAATCACTGTCTCCGGTTATCTCAGTAATTATGAGGACTCAGTCCACAAACCCTGAGCACACCTGCTGTTGCATCACTTTGCATAACAGCATATGAAGTCAAGACCTCCTTGAAAAAGTGAGAATCATATGGAACATCTAATTAACACTTTACTTTGAGCATTCACCATTCGGAATGAAAGTCCCTTCTGAGAGACATTCAGAATGAAAGTCCCTTCCAAGTGGTGTCCCTCGGGTCAGTAGAGGGATCAGTCACTAGTTACGCAGACTAGGATTGAGTACATCCTCAGCAAGTTTGCATGGGATGCCAAGCTGGGTGCTGAACTTGATATGCCTGAAGGAAGGATTCGTAAGAACCTCATGAAGTCCAACAACTCCAAGTGCAAGGCCCTGAACCTGGGACAGGATAATCCCCAACATCGATATAGTCTGAGGGATTCAGGTATTCCAAGCAGCCCTATGGAAAATGGCTTGAGAGTGCTGGTAGACAATAAACTGGACATGAGCCAACAGTGTGTGCTCACAGCCCAGAAAGCAAAATGTATCCTGAACTGCAAAAACAGAAACATGTCCAGCAAGGGCAGTGGTTCTGCATCTCTGCTTCACTATTGTGAGACCCCATCTGGAGTGGTGCATCCAACTCTGAAGTCCCCAGAGCAAGAAAGACATAGACCTCTTAGAACAAATCCAGAGGAGGGCTGCAGAAATGATCAGAGGGAGATCTCTCAACTGAGACAGTTGAGATTTTTTGACTTGGTGAAGAAAAGGCTCTGGGGACACCTTATTGCCCCTGTCAGTATCTAAAGGAAGCTTATAACAAGGGTGGAGAAAGACTTTTGAACAAGGCTGACGGGACAATGGTTACAAACAAACAAACAAAAAAAAGAGACAAAAAGCAGATTTATATCAGATTTTAATCTGAAAAAAGTGTTATTTTAGATAAGTGAGGAGGAAGAAATGTGGTGGTGGTGAGTCACAGGAAGAGGTTGCCCAGAGTAGCTGTGAACTTCAGAAGTATTCAGAGTAAGGTTAGATGAGCTTTAAGCTACCTGGTCTAGTGGAAGCTGTCCCTGCCAGTACAAACCATTCTATTATTCTATGAAAGAACTGAAAATGCAGAAGAAGCAAATTCTAGAACAATTCTGGGAATAAATGACTAAACACTAAATTAAGAGTAAAAGTGATGAAAATAAAGATAGAAAAACATGGTCAAAAACTCTTAAGCTTTTGGAATAAAATATGATGGTTCTTACTTGAATTAAAGCTAGACACACAATGAGGGTCAGCTTAGGCAAAAGTTTATTTAGATGTAGACCCATGAAATTGGCAGTTTAACTGCATTAAATAAAGATTTTTCATTATACTGTGACTTTTTTTCACTGACAGAATTGAAGACAATTCTCAGTCCTATTAAAAAAATCTCAATATTTGGCATGTTTATGGATTCATCCGTACGTGGGTTTATGTATATCTGAGTATAATGAAAGACAGAAAGGCAAAGGGCAAATGAAATCCAAATGTGCTTTTTGCAAATCTAAAATTCTACATCTTACCTATTTTTACTTGCTGTCAAAGCAATCTGTAATCTGGAGATTTCAAACATACTTTCATACGTCTGTAACTAAAACACACTCATTTCAAAACAGATAGAGATAAAAGAAAGTAATATTGGGAGAATTTATAAAATAGAAAAAATATGAAATTTACAAAATACAAAATGTTGTAATTAGTTGAATGTTACAAAATGATATTAACATATATTGTGGTTTTCTTATGTCCATAAAGGAATTGGAAAGTGGCAAAGCATAGGAACACGTAAGATTTACTGTTTTAATCCAGACTGCAGAAACTGCGAAATCTTTGGGTTTATGCTGTTATAGTTTAATCTCAGCCAGCAACTAAACCCCACAGAGCTGTTTGCTCACTGTCCTCTTGTGAGATGGGGAAGAGAATCAGAAAAGTAAAGACAAACTCATGGACTGAGATAAAGACAGTTGAACAGGGAAAGTAAAAGCCATGCACACAACAAAGCAGAACAAGGAATCCAGTCACCACTTCCCACAGGCTGGCAAGGGTTCAGCCATCCCCAGGGGTCCATCACTTGTAGCAGGGACTTGGGAAGACAAATAGCATTACCACAAAAGTCATACTCCCCTTCCTTCTTGGCTCCCCAGCTTTATATACTAACACCATATAGAATTTCTCTTTGGTCAGATGAGGACAGCTGTCTTAGCTTTGTCCTCTTCCAACTATTTCTGCACCCCCAGCACCATTGCTAGTGAGCAGAAAAGGCCTTGACTCTGTATAAGTGCCACTCAGCAATAACAAAAAAATTCTCTGAGTTATCAATGTTGTTTTAAGCACAAATCCAGAGCACAGACCATTCCAGCTATTGTGAAGAAATTTAACTCTACCCAAGCCAAAACCAACACATATGATAAGAATGTACATGCTACATTCTTTATCCTAGCAAGTTCAAGAAGGTGAAAAATATACTGGGTTATAAAGGAAGTACTTTAGAAGCAAGTACAGTTTTCAAATTGAATTGGAAGTCTCAGGTAAACATGTTGTCATTTTTATCCTTGTTCTTGATACAAATGTAAACTGAGTTCTTAGTACAAGGAAAAAATAAAAGCAATGCAAGCCTATTAACAATCATGAGAACTCCTTCCATACATAAAAGAGGGACTTTAAGACCCTTGTGTGATCTTTGGAAACACATTTGAATTCTGTGGATAAAATCCTGGCCTCATTCATTGAGGTCAAATTACTGTTGAGTTTAGTATTTCTTTTTCAGAGACCAACTTCATCTGCATGCTGGAGATAAAACTAATTCTACACAATATTAATTTATTCAGTTTATGAAAGCTGGTAGTAACTGTTCACACTGGGTGTAGCATGCAGTTGCAAAAATTAACATTGCTAATTATGTGTCAGAGTCCTGAGTTTTCTCCTGTTTCCCCTCTGGGGTTTGACTGTGCACAAGGCCAGCTCTGATCTGGTGCAGCTGTGGAAAGGAGGGTTGGAGTGCTGGGAAAACAGCTTGGATGGAAAAGGCTGTGAAAAGCCATTTTTGCCTCCTGCTCCTCTTTGCACAAGAAATGTTTTTAGGCCAAGATGTTTAGCCTTGTCTTTGCCAGAGCTATGATACAATTTTGCCTGCGCCTGTGGTCACCTCTATACCCTGCTGTTCCTGACCTGTGGGCTTGGCTTTCCAGCTTGGTCTCAGAGCTGTCTTCTGGCTATGAGTTAACCTAATCTGAACAGTCTGCTGAACCAAATCCCTGGAGCTGCTCTTTTCCCTTGAGTGCCATGGGACTATGTCCTTTACCTTTGAGGGTACTGCCCCTCCTGTTCTGCTGCCTCCCAACAATTGGCTTTCCCTCTCTCCTGGACTATTTGGTTCCTGCTGCCCTCCAACTTTGCATGCAAAGGAGTGGTATCACGTGACATGGTCTGCTCATCCTTACTTATGAAAATAAGCACATGTTCATCATGTGTGGTCATAAATGAAAGTACATTGTGGGGAATCTAGTGACAATACACTGGGGTACTTTTTCTTAAATAATACCTACCAGATTGTTATAAAATGTGAAGAAAGGAGGAAAAAACTTATTGAAGGGTTGATGAAATGCTAATACTGGTATCTTAACATATTTTATTTTGAATGCTCTCATAGAAGCTTAAACTAACCCTTACATTCAGGGAGATGGTGAGCTTACTGAACACTGGTGACTCAACCTTGCTCATTTTTGCAAAGTGTAATTAGTTTCATAGCTACAGCATGTAAGAGATATATCCACTCAATTTCAGTGAGCTAAACTGTTATTTTTTAAAGATACCTTGCTTACCCACAATCACCAAGTAATTTTGCGATTGCAAGGAATCTGTATTTTGTGTAATTTGTTTAGTCAATACAACGGGGAGAAAGACTACAAGAGCTAATGAGAATTTTGAAATATTAGCCAAATTAACTCTCAAGATGTTGTTTTCTATGCATGGAGATGGAAACATTAGGAGTTGCCCAGATGGATGAGAGCAGATAGGACAAAGAGAAACAACTTTGTTGATGTTTTCTATGAATTTTCAGAAACTTCTTCACACAGACTCCATTCACTTGGAACTCTACAATTTTGTGATTCAAACAAGACTTGCAGTGTCAGTGTAATGTAAGATATATCCATGATATTAAGACGACCAGACCTTGTAACCTCTGTCCAAGGTGTTCTGCTATATTGTTCTCTTTGGGGACCATAGAAAGCTTTCCATAGCTGGAAGCCTATTTTCCAGAAATATCCAATAGAGATACAATTCTGTAGTGACTGATTTAGGAAGAGAGGGACTGTAGAAAGTAATGAAATTCGGGAGTAATACAGCATACAGGTGGAACCCAGATTGTTACCAGAAGAGAATAAGGCAGTTGAAAACATATTCACACATTCATCATGTAGTTCACATGAGCAGATGATAATTTTCTTCCTCAAAATAGCAAAGTGCTTTGTATATGAGCTGGAACAGACATTTCCCTGTGAAATTCACCAGGACAAAAAACACCAAGACATCAAAATTTTTCATTACAAATTGATCACTAATTCATATTTCTGCTTCATTTCAGGTGTCCAAGTGTACTGCAGCTCAAAGAAGGAATGCTTTGAAGATTCTCCTGTTAGCAATACCAGCAAGTTAGCATTGAAGTGCATCATTCTTTTCTCTAGTGATAGGAATCTCACCAGATCAAACCAGATTATGATAATGAAATTGAAATTTTGCGTATCTCTCAAAGTAATGACTACAACAGGCAGTATAACCAACATTCATGCTTGCTAGCTCTTCTGTGAACATTCTAGGTGTGACATAACTTGATCTCAATTACAATCCATTATTTGTATTTCATATTTCCTAGAAAGTTTACAGCAGACTGGAGCTCAACCATTAAAATATTACAGATATTAAGACTTTTTTTTTTTTTTTTAATCACAATCCTTACCAGTTAAACTTCATGAAGGATAATGTTGTTCATCTCTTAAGGTAGAGTCTCTTACTCTATCACTGCCCTGAAGATGCATCAGCAGATTCCAATCACGTATTCCTGCAGAGTATGTCAAAGAATCCATTTAATAAACCCATTATCTCACTTCAAAGGCACGGGATTTTAATGGCATAATTAAAAGACTCCATGTGTATTCAAAGTATGTTGAATTTGTGTCTCAATAAATGGTCAAAGCACAAGAAACTAAAAGTGTTTTTATTTAACAGAAAAAAACACAGTGTAGTGATAATTTAAACCGAAAGCCTGAGTGAAATTCCTTTTTTTGTTTGCCTTGTTTTAATTATCAAATTGTTTTACAGGTTGTAACAGGAATCATTACGTGTGAAAATTGCCAGAATGTTAACATTCACTAGATGTCAGCTCAGTTATTTATGCTCTAATATCACACATACAACTGATTTAAGGTATTTTGCATTTAGCTACCATGACTTTTTCTTCTGACTCTGCCAACCATAATCATTCTAGATACTGAGCACCTACTGAAGATCCAGGATCTCCTTAGTCTTTTTGGCTTTAGATCTCAGATTTTCTGGGAGAACATGACATTTTACAAGGATCCGTTCTGTGAGCATTTTTTATGGTTGCATGCACTAACCAGCCCCCTCTCTTACCTGAAATACAGAAGCATGAAACATTTATTTCTTGCTTTGCAGCCAAAACTCTCAATTCGATTTTTACTTTGTAACCTGGAAATGATTTTGTCTCTGTATATCATTTTCCCAAGTATTACAATAAATCATATAAAGTGGAAGTGTTTATGGAGAGAAACCCTTTTCTTATTAGCAGCCAGAGAAGCTGCAATGACTGAGCTTCTTCCAGGAAGTAAGCTTCCAGAGTTTTGGTTTTGTGCTCTTCGCAGCGGGTCAGACTGGAAATGATGAGCTGATGAACAAAGTGATATTTTTGTGATTATTTTTTGTTCTTCAATTCCATTTATCCAAGTCATGTTACAACATCAATCCTACAAGAGCTGGCCATGCCACCTTCAAGAGTTTCTCTCTGCTGCACCGTCAGTCAAATTTAGAAATATTTTTCACTGCAACTGTCATCTCATGGATGAAATGCAAAAGATGCTAGTCCTGTATTATAAAGGAGAATGTGCTTTTTCTTTTAATTTCAGTGAAAAGATTAGGAGTTTTTAAAATCTTAGTGTTTTCTACACTTTACAGAACTCTAATTTCCGTGCCTCATATTCAGCTTAGCCGATGATTTTTCTATTGACAATTCATACAGACATGCTGAGTGGATGATGAGGGATTTTTCTGAGCTGAACAAGTAATGAGAAAATATTCTGGCAAAAAGTCAACTGCTTCATAATCCATTAGAGAAGATAGAAAAATGTTCCTGTCAGTTTCACATGCTGTGCAATACATATCATGCAGGTTTCAACACTATTATTTCTCATTCAGAAATTTGAAAATCAAGGTACAGAACACACCCTTCTCACTCCACTGTTATTTAAAATTTAATTCAGTAAAATTATTTAAATTGCACATCATGTTCCAATTAAGTAATTGTTAGAGGGTCATGAAGTTCTATCCACAGACATTGTTTTTATTAGATAAATTTTCAGAATAGTACTGTAAGTATTGTCCAAAGTATTTGAATGTTAAAAGAATTTTCTTATGTGAGAATGACTCTATGACAACTTTAATATAAATAAGCAAATTGTAATCCATGCAGAGGAATGGATGCACCATAAGAACAGAGAAATTCTTGTTACAAGATTCACAAATCCATGTAAGAATGAAGTCAAATTTTGTCATTCACTTCATTCCATATGTATAGCAGTAAGCTTCATTTTCATAGGCAATATATAAAGGCTTGTCAAACTAGGTGTGTCATGCTAATAAAAAGGGCCAACACTTGTATAAAAGAACTATGTTGTTACTCACATTACATTACAACAGTAATCCACCATGAGAAAAACATCCATACCACAGACACTGTCACACAAAGGAGTAACTTCTCATACTGCAAATATTACTAGCGCTGAAGTCATAACTGACTCCTGTTGCAACAATCAAATCTCAGCCAGAAGATGGGGATTTTCATGTAGTAGTGAACGCATCTTCTCCCCTTCTATGGGATTTTTGTGGTTTATAACCTGAAGACATGAAGTAGATTTCAAACAGGGATCACATCTAAATGTACTTGTAAAAGATAAGCTTGCATAATAAATTTAATATAAAATATATGTAGAACTTATTTTAATCACTGAACCAAAATTATTTTTCTTTGAAAGTATAACCACTTAAAGCCACCAACAAAGATCAAACCCAACTGTGAATCCCATACATCTATGTATAAAATTGGTAACCAAGTATGAAAAGAGCCATCTGTCCCTTTTCATTTTTCACTTTTCATTTTTGACACAACTTTATGTCAAATATGCTATGCCATTTTAAAAATGTCCTTCTTACAAGAGTGTTTACCTCATTGTTTGCCCAGATAGTTTTGTTAACACACCCTGTTGATTATTGATGGGATGTATAGAACACTCTTTGTACTTCAGAAAGAAGTTGTTTTGCTGGAAATGAAATACATGACTTTAAGAGTTCTATAAATACTGTAAAATGTCATAAAGTTTAAATCTGACACAACAAATTTCTATAAAAGTTTGGATTTTTTGATGTACACTGAAATTTTTATTATAAATTAAGGGATAAGTACATGAAAGAACTCTAGAGTTTTTTCCAATGCCTGACAAAAAATCAAAGTAAAATGAAATGTACAGATAACATACATGGATAATGGAGAAAATAAATCTTTGAAGATCTGCAGTACTGTAGTTGTTTTTTTAACTTTGTCTTTTTTTTTTTTTTTTTTTGATAGCTAAGATTCATGCCATGAAGAGAAGGTCCATGGAGAATAAAAATACTCTTATTCAGGGTCTCAAAATTGTAGGCCAGAAATAGTATTTCCCAATGGACTTTCCATTAACCTTTGCAAAACACATGTACCATGGCTTTCAAGATCTGGGACTTCATACAAACTGACTTCATGCTGCCTATAAACATGGTTCACTAGAAGTGCATGTCATCCGTGGCTATTATTTTCTGCCCTGTAAGCAGATTGAAATTAGAATATTTCTCAACCAGAGCAAGTAATTTTCTGTTCTGTCAAAAATCTTCTCTAAACAGTGTAAGAACCAAGGTCATACCTACAGCGATTGTCTCTTCTACTGCCTTCTTCACTATAAGAAAAGTAGGTGTTAACATCTGTGTACTTTCACGAAATATCAGTGTTTACTAACAGGTGAATACATTGCTAGCAGGGATAATAGTACTGGCTCACTCTAAAAGTGAGTACTTTTTTTTTCCTGCCGATGTTTTTTTCTATATTTTTTGCTAGAACACAATGGTACCTTGTTAATCTCCAGTTCAGGCATTTGTCAGTAGAAGGAACAAGAAGATTATGTGTGATTTTCTTGGTTTAGATACAGAGAACTTAATTAGTTAGGTGTGAGAAAAAGAAGAAGAGGTGTTGTTCAGATATGAGCCCAAGACCCTTGTCAAACTAGTACTTAACCTCTGCAGCTGGTCAGATGAGATGAATTATCCAGGCAAAAAAAGTGTGTTCATGTGGCCCGCATGCTGTAGAGAGAGAACCATGTACGTAAATATCTTACAGCAAGTAATGATAGCAGGAAAAGGAAAAAGAGAATACAGGGTGGGAGTGCTAAGGCTAAACTACATCCAGACTGTCCAACCACAGAGCTCTTAGTGCATAACGTGGACCTAAATTATGGTCACTTACTGCTTCTTACCAACAAAACAAGTGGTGGTAGCAAGTTATGTGGCCAGAACCAGACACAGACATGTGGAACTAAACAAGCAAAATGTATGGGTGGGGACAAGGAAAAAAGAGAAATCAAAGTCCAAATTACAGAAATCACTGCATTTCAGCTAGAGTTTGTAAAGTAGAATTGTAAAGTAATCAGTACTCTGGAAAGTGATAAGCTGGAGTTCTTTAAAATACATAGTTGCAAATATTTCTTCAGGAAGAATTGAATGGAATAGCAAGGCTACTGGAGTTGTCCACAAAATCTTATTAACTGAATTAGTTTATTCAAATTTAGGCAAAATGCTTTTATTTTGGTGTTTAGGATTGATTTGCTTGGTAGTACTTCCTATGGTATTGATCTCTTTGCCTGAGAGTCTCCTAAACTGTAGTTATTTCATTTGAAAACAGTGAGAAAGCCACATTCTCCTGTTACTGATAAAATTATCAAGAATTGAATCGTATGTGTCCATTTTCCCCAGTAGTTGACACTGGTGAGGCCTCAGCTTGAGTACTGTGCCCAGTTCTGGGCCCCTCAATTTAGGAAGGATGTTGAAATGCTTGAATGTATGCAGAAAAGGGCAACAAGGCTGGTGAAGGTTCTTGAACACAAGCCCTATGAAGAATGGCTGAGGGAGCTGGCATTGTTTAGCCTGAAAAAAGGAGTCTCTGGGGAGAACTTATTGCTCTCTACAACTACATGAAAGGAGGTTGTAGTCAGGTGGAGGTCAGGGTCATCTCCAAGGCAACTGCTGACAAAATGAGAGAACACAGTCTTAAGCTGTTCTAGGGGAAGTTTAGGCTGGACATCAGGAAAAAATTCTTCACTGAAAGAGTGATTAGGCACTGGAATGGACTGCCCAGGATGGTGGTGGAGTCATCATCTCTAGAGTTGTTTTTAAAAAACTGGACGTGGCACTCAGTGACACGGTTTAATTGATAAGGTGGTATTAGGAAATAGGTTGACCTGATGATCTCAAAGATGTTTTCCAACCCAGTTAATTCTGTGATTCAGTGATCCTGATATGATCATTTTACTGTCACAATGTTCTGTCGTTTTGAAGACCAGTGAAAGAGTCTGAAAAGAAAGAGGAAGTGACTGTTGATGGAAGATGAGTGGAAGGAGAAATAAGGGATCAGACAGTCTGACAGAAAAAACTGGTTGAAGTAGAGGAACAACATTGGAAATACCTTTTAAATCTTCAGGATTTGGGAAGGGGAAAGAAGATCTATTAGAATCATTGTTATGGAAGAGGAGGAATAAAAATGCATTCAAAGACTAAAAGTTGAAGAAAAAACTTGTGGGAAAGGCAGAGACATAGAAATGATTCTTAGAAACCAGGTTGAAGAAGGGTATAGAAGAGGGAAAATACAGTAAATATTGTCAGAAAAAAAAACATATCTTAGAAGAAGAAGCAAAAAAACATGGCTAGCGTAATTCATGGTGTTTTGTGCTGTTGTCATCTGTGAGTCTCTGAAATACTCTCTCAGAGGACAGGTACAGGGACACTCCTTGGAACTGCATTTCTTCATTGAGAGTAAAAGCTTTAGGGTATTCTGCAGGGAAAGAAGAGAAAAAGGACCCTCCACAGAGGAACATCGAGTACCTTTGGAGATGACTGGAGGGCCAATCTGGAACGTGCTGAGTTTGTTACAGTTTGGAAAGTCGCCTAAACCACACCTGGAAACAAAGGCATAATGGTCAGGGTTAGCTGTTAGCTCTTCTTTATTTCTGTTCAGTCTGATCTGAGGTGATTTTTTCCTGTTTAAAAAGTTAATTACTCTTCTATAATAAAAGCTGAGTTTTTCTGAGTTTAACCTTTCTAGTCTTCATTGGTGGCTCACTACAGGGTATCTGCATCAAAGTTTTGGTGACTCAGGCTGCACTATCTTTTTTAAAGACACTGAATTTACAGGAATAGAAGGCAAATGTCTGTGGAAAGAGAGGAGATAGGTTGGAATAGAAAAGAAAAATAAAAAATATGGGTTTTGCTGAGCTGTGATCTCACCTGGATACTCTGCTTTAGATTGTACATTGAATTTAAATAGCATGGATTCATATGCACAGTGACTTTAATTAAGTCCTCAGGTGGATTATTCTGGATTTAAAATATTTTAACCTATTCTCACCTGTTGCTATGCTGAATTGATGGGAACACAGTTTTCTTTTAGTAGGATCTATTAAATGTCATTGTTTAAGACAATGCTGTTCACTCTGTACATTGGGGTTTGATCCCCTGGGTCACTGGTCAGCAGTGTGCATTACTGACACAGCAGTAGATAGCTATATATCACAGTGCCATCTCAGCTTTTCATCTCTCCTTATTCTCAGGGTTATTGTTGTAATACTTCAGATAATTCTTTATGTGGTGGTTTGCCTTTAAAAAATGATGGCTATTATAAAAGAGAAACATTTATCCCAACATGCTTCCTCTGTTCACATATTTGTTATATCCAGTGCAGCACATGGTAAAATAATGTTTTTCTAACTATGGATTTATGAGAAAAATCTTTACAATATTTATGGGAAGCATGAGCATAAATTTCTTTGTGAACTGATGGCATTATACTTCCCAGAATGTATATGCATTGCATGTCTTTGATTCTTTGCTTAGCAAGAATCCTCCCATCCATTTCTTCAAACCCCTGAAATGCAAGCCATTAAGGTATCATTACATGCACAGACATTTCTGAAAAACTTTCTCATAGTTACTGTTGCTAGGTAAATCACTCCCTTGACATCCATGTATTTAGATATGTTTCTTACTTTCTTTGTCTTAGACCTGACACACTGACATGAATTTGGTTATGGGGATAAGGAGAGATATATGCAGCCAAAGCAACTGCTGAACTGTGGGAATAAGAGAAATAAAGTTAATATCTTTTAGGTATTTAAAATATGTTTCAATTATATCTGGACAGAACTAATACATTGAATGGATATTCATCAAGCTTAAGTTAAAGGATAGCAGTTATAGCTAGAAAGATATTCAAACATAGGTCAATCTTGACACTACACAATTGCTGGTAATTTACACTCCCCAGACTGAACCTGTCTTTAGGATTTTCACACCTGCTGTACTTCTGTCATAACTTACATGTGTTTTATACCCCTATGTTCCTGCACGTCTGTATGTAGGTCAGTTTAGGATGATGTAAACAATTCAACAAATTACTTGGTCGTGTCCTGAACAGGAGAGCTTCTGTTTCAAAACTGAGACATAACCATTGATTCCTGACTTTTAGGATTCGTCAGATGGATGCAAAAGCTAGGCTAAAGAACAAAAAACCCCAAATTTTTTTGAAAAAATCTGTGGGTGGTGAATAAGAGAAAGGAAAACTCTTTTTCATAAAATGAATACTAGACTGAGTTGAGTTTTGATATTTTGCCACAGTGTTCTTGACATTATCCTCAGACCCTTGGAACTGGACAGGATTACAGTAGCACAGTTGTTCTAATACTGACTGACCTTTTGCAAAAGGATAAAATCTACCATTTCTGAATATTCAATACACTGTCAATGGTACTGATGATGTTTCTAATGGATGTTACAACTCACTGGATACAATGTGTGTGTCACATCTTTTATAGAAATATTTTAACCAACCATTTTCAAAAACTACATGAAAACCTTGGGATTTTGCTCTCAATAACATGACTGTTATGTAAACTGTAGTGGAAAAATTACTTTCTGGAACTAACAGATAAAATAAAGGTAAAGTTCTTGACCAACTTATCATTTAAATATAATTTTGTGAATGCATGACAAGGCAGTTCATGTGATATAGGTCTTCTTTCCTCAAAGTCTTTCTAGTTTTTACCTTTAACCATTTGATCAACTTTTTCTACTCTATAAGCCAAAAATATTTAATTTAGAAGCTAGAATACATGTTGAGAGACTTAGAATGTTTGATTTTCAGAGTTGTAAATGTTACTAGCAAATAATATTCTTTATGTCACTGAGTCACAGACCAATAAATCCCTACAATGGCAGAAGGCTCAGAGGAGATTGGCAAGAGGGCCCAGGAAGCTCAGGGTGTACTTCAGGGTGTGACTGACCACAGCGGTTGCACAGCAGCTGTCTGTATCCTGACACAGTGGGGACCAGTGGAAAGCTTTTTTTTTAGACAAACAGCTGTCAGTAGTTCAGTGGATCAACCTGCAGTATAAATGTTTCTCCCCCAAGTTCCTTAAGACCATGAATGTCTCTCTGAGTTAGCCAGATCAGGATGAAAAAAGTGAATTTATTGCTCAGCCCAAAACCCAAACAACTAACAAAGGTATTTCAAAGAGAGCAGCAAGCATGAGCTGTTTTCAACCCATATTCTCTTTCCTAGCAGCTGTGGACACCCAGAATAGTGATGGTGAGTGTGTTGTAGAACCTGACAATTGGGACCTCACTGGTCTTGTGATTGAACCATATATTGCAAATGGGTTTTTTGTAAATGTGACTTTCATTTCCGTTATTTTTTTGAGTATATTTTGCATTACTCCACTAAATTAGAAATTCCATTTGCCATCAACTACCTCTACACAAGTAAATGTGATGTTAAACACTGCATCTTCCGCTCAGAAAATGTCAAAAAGAATCTGACCAGAAAGGATGAGACTCTGACACACTGATTTCTTTATTAAACCTTTTGTTTCTCTCAATGTTCCATTTGTAAAAATTTAAATTAATTGTATCAGTAATATCATAATTGGTAATATCAGAACTAATTATGAACACACACACATATATGTGCAGTACAGTTAAATTTGTGAATTAAAAATATTAATTTAAAAAATGCTACACTTTAGTATTTTTCTTTGTTATTTCTCAAGATGACTTTTTTAGGGAGTGAAAGCACTACTGTCAGAATTACTCTTTTCTACTCCCTCAGCGTAACTTTTTTCTGCTTTATCAGTGTCTACATTTATCTTTGCAATCTTCCCATTTACAACACAAAAATTAAGTAACTTTTCAATATTCAATGTCACCTGGTCCATTATTTTTCTTTCTTCAGGTTTATTTCTCTGATAGAGTGATATCTCAGTTTGGGGGATAACAATTTTTCTTTAGGCCTTACTGACTAAAGATATTTTACCCTTTCCAGTCTGAATCTTTTAATTCAGAGGATTTATCCCTTGCCAAAAAAAAAAAAAAAAAAGAAATTAAAATAAAGTTAAAAAAAAAGCACCTGAATAGCTCAAATGCCTATTAATTTAAAAGTGGTTTGAAATGTGTTACTAAGTTACATGGGATATAAAAATATTTATTGATATTTAAAATTAACTAGAAGGGAAGAAGTTTATTTACATTAATATTTCATCATTTTCTGAAACACGTAGTTTATTACAAATAAGAAAACATGCTTCTGGATGAAAATAGAAAGAATAAAAAAAGTAATTTGTTCTTATGGTACAATCTAAGGCTTGTACTCAGTCTCCATTAAGTCACTCTAAACAGATTCAAACCCAATTTTCTTACATGTGTCTCTGTAATAAGTGATAGAGTGAACATTGGCATCTAACTCTGTTAAGGTCTCACAAGCTCTTTCTAAAACTTGCCTTTTTCCAATATATTTGACAATGACTTAAAGTGGACCAAACCACTCCTTCATGATAGTGATTTAAGGCAATTTAAGAACAATATGATACTTCTCTTGGGTGTGGCAACCCTGTAAACCAGTGAATATTACAACTATTCCAACAAGCAGTAAGAAGGTAATCTTGACCCTGGGCAAAGAAGGATCTTCAGGAGAGAGGTCTCCAGGGTTCAAAAATCCTGTATTATTGTTTGTACAGGAGGTTGATAATCTTTACAACAGAACTGAGTTTAGAAGACAGGACCCCAGAGTATTTAATTTCTTTGCATAACATTTTCAGGTATCCTTAATGTACAGGCTAGACAAAGAAATATAGTGGTATCATACAAGTTATCCACTTAGTATTTGTGACTACTTAAGAGACTTCATTAGGAGTACAAAGAATTTCTTCATGTTGTAGCAGGTGCAGTTCAGTTTACACAACAAGAACTAGAAAAGGTAATAGAATGGAATAGAAAATAAAATTATGTTTGCAGAGAATGAGAATTCTCCATCATTCAAGGCCTTTAAGAAGAGGTTTTATAGCAGTATCTGTAGGTACAGCTGACCCTGCTTTAGAGTAAGGAAATGAAATAAAAGACCTCTTTTACACAACAAACAGCTCTCACTAACTGTAATACAGATTTTCCAACAAAGCAGAAAAAAAACAAAAACCAAAAAGCTGGGTTAATTTGAATGATATGTGCCAAGTGATAAGAAGTAAGAGCATTTGGCTTTTAAAAAGTAGTGTGTCATTAGACCTTCATAATGCTTTTTAATTTATGTAGCACCTTTCATCTCAGATCATTTTGCACGTTATTCAATTCAGAACAAAAGAGTTTCTTCTGAATTGACCTGTAGCAAGGACAGTAAAATAAACTATAGTCAAGTTTATTGAATACCCTGAGCAGTTTTTTTAAAAATTATTTTTTTTTTTGAACCTTCCAACATGCACTGTCCTTGGAAACAAAAATATCTACCTTGCAGACATGAAATAAATCAACTCTGCTTGCATATTGATATTTGCATTCAAGGATAGTATTTAATATTTGTTTCTCTTGTAGAAGTCCTCATGAGTTGCTTGCAGCAAAGCTAGACATAAAAAAATACGTTTTTTCCTTTCCTTTAAGCCATGTTATAAATGATACATTATAAAAACAGAAATAATAAAGAAACAAAGACATTCATGAATGGTCCAAGAATGAACAACCATGTGTGTTCACAACAGCTGTGTACCTCTGTGGAGAATTTCTACAGCAAAACTGAATCTTTAGAAGGGTTTTCACTGGGGTTTTCAATTCGGTTGCCCCTTAATTTATGAGTTTAGAAAGATCTTGCCACAAACCCAGGAACAGAATATCAGCAAAAAAAAGGTTACTTCTTAGAAAGAAAACTGTTATATTGGCAGTAAAGTTTCTGCTGGGCTGAAGTGGAAGGAAGAGTCAACATCCAAGTATTGTGCATGAAATACTGGGTAGATTATGCTGTGTAGAGAAAAGTTGTTAAGTTTGACACATTTGACAATACCAGTCCTTATAATTTCCATCTGAATAGGATAATTTTTATTGCATGTAAAAGTGAATTTCTTGAGATCAAAAAAAGTAGATGGCAGCACAGAAATCATGAAAATGTTCTCTGCAAAATCATTTTGGGTATAAAGAATCAAGTTTGAATTTTAAATTCATTTTAATGGAAGAAACATATTCCATCAGAAGTCTCATTCTCAGAGTTCACAGTTTCACCGTAGCATTTTCACTTACCTTGGACTTTAAATGCATTTCAGAAAGCATAACTTTGGGATGTTGTTTTTTTCCTGTGAGATATTATTCATATGATTATTTCTGTAGTCTGCTCTTGTGTAGGATCTATCTTAAGCATTTTCTTTTTCTTCTCTCTGTTTATGCCCCTCAGAAAATTTCTCAGTTTTTTTTTATTCTATCGGATCTCAGTCTCAATTGTGTTCTGAGCAATGTGAAATTTGACTACAGAAAGGAAAACCAATTCTTACTCTGTAAAACAGCTCTATCATTTACCATATAGAAAAATAAAAGTATAATATTCCTGGAATGTTTTATTTATTAACATACCAAAATTCCTCAAATTCTTCTTTTTCTTTAGCTCCATATTTTCTCAGAGGATGCCGGATATGTATTTGACTAATGAAAAGGTTCTATGCTTTTTTGTGGATTTGGAGTTTTTCGGGGGAAAAGGGTAATTCCTTGGGCAATGGACTAAAATCACCTGTTTCTTTCACCGTTTACTTACCTATTTTTACATTTTCGAAGAACTGTAGAGCTCAGTTGATAGTTATCCTCACTTCTGATGGAAAAACTAGTATCTGTTATTCCAGCCTTACAGAATCAAAAAGAAATGGTGAATAATCAGTTAGATTTACTCCGCCTGAAGTTTATGTGTCTTTCTGTGCCTAACTACAGGAGCTGTGACTGTCATTCACTTCTAGAGACCCATTTTGAAATAAACTTAACCTAGGATGAATGAAAGAACTCTTGTTTACCTCAGTTGATTTTGTCATCTGACTGAGCTAATTGAATAAAATCTAGCATATTTCCATATAGGTGCTCTTAACTCTCTTACTAATATGGCAACACAGCTAATTTTCATGTATCTGGAAATAAAGACCATTGTCATTTACACTATCTGGGAAAGTTTGAATTTGGGTTGGGAATATAGTTGCATAATCCTGTTTCATTAAAGGGAATGAAAATAGCAATTATGGTAGCACTTTCTGAGGCTATTTGTTCAGTTTTCTCCAGCCTCGTATTTGACATGTTTTTGATGGTGTTTCAGGCTAATTTGTTTTTCTTAAATGTCACAGATTCTGGGTTTGTTTTGGTTTTTTGTTTTTTTTTAATTTTTCTCACCAAGATTACATCCATCCTTTAGTCTGCACTTACACTTTTCTTTTAATAAGTCCTCTTTAAAGAATATTATAATATGTCAAAATTTTCCACACTTATGCCACAGCTAAATTTCCACAGAATATGTCATTTGTTCTTATAAAATCAGTTAAGTTCCTTGGAAGATTTTTTGGTGCACTTTTCATTGCTCACTAGTTTTTCAACTATTCTTTTGTGGTATTTGTCTAATTAAAACCATTTCAAGATCACTTAGAAAGCCCTTAGAAACCTTGGCAAACTCATCTTCAATGTCTGTGGTGCTCTGAGTTTAAAATTGTCTATAAACAATCATCCTTTGACTATTTAGTAATAATAATAATAATGAGAAATGTTATCTTTTCAGTAACTGTTTGGGTTTATATCTGGTTGCTTTGTAATGTACAAAATGCAAAATCCAGATGCCTCTTGGAAAAGTTGAGGAATTCCTAAGACAGAGTATTAAAATAGTATAGGACATATCATATGACCTTCCCTACCTTGAGAAATGAGAAATAGACCACAGTGAAGCCCTTGAAATTTATCAGATACTGCTTTTTCACATGCCAAGTTCAAGTCAGCTAGGTGTTCTTCAAGGATGTTTGAAAATGGCAGAACTGTGAACAGATTTCAGTACTGTATCACCCCATATTCTAGCCACTACTTGCTTTGATTAAAGCTATGGGAGTTCTGAGTGAACAGGGGTTGTAAAGCCAAGCTTACAGTAATAACAAAACATTGAAGAGAAAAGAAAGTACTTAATGTCGCAAACACTTCTTGAAAGCTCTGCCATTGTTGAGCTCTTGAGCAAAAAACATTCTCAAACAGCTCTCAGACTTTTTGTAAGCATGCATGAACTGGGAAAGGCCAAAGACTGTTCTTGATTTTTACTTCCAGATGGAGTCTGGCCAAAGTCAGGCCAGAGTCTTTCCTTTAGCAATGTGCTAGACTTAGCATTGTTTAGGTTGGGAAAGAGCTTTAACATCATCAAGTCCCACTATTAACTCAGCACTGCCAAATCTGCCACTAAACCATGTCCCCAGGGCATCTACACTTCTTTTAAATATCTCCAGGGATAGTGACTCCACCACTTCCTTGGGTGGTTTGCTCCAATGCTCGACAACCTTTAAGTCAAGAAATATTTTCCTGATAACTAAAATAAACCTTCCCTGGCACAACTGGAAGGCATTTCCTCTTGTCATGTCACTTGCTACCTAGGGGAAGAGGCCAACCCCCCCAGCTGTAGCCTCCTTTTAGGTAGTTATAGAGAGTGATAAGATCCCTCTTCAGCCTCCTTTTCTTCAGACTAAACAACCCCAGCTCCCTCAACTGCTCCTCATTAGACTTGTGCTCCAGATTCTTTCCCAGTTTTATTGCTCTTCTCTGGACTCACTTCTCATTGTTCTTGTAATGAGGGACCCAAAACTGAACACAAGGTTCAAGGTGTGGCCTCACTACTGCCCTGGTTCTGCTGGACACACTATTTCTGATAGAAATCACGATGCTGTTGGCCTTCTTGGACACCTGGGCATACTGTTGATAAATCAGCTGTCTGTCTTAACCTGGAGGTGGAGAAGCTGAGCCAGTACGTACTTCATTCTTATCTTTCAAAATGATCAGTTAACAAAAGAGCCTATGTGTGTTTTCTGAATTCTACAATTTAGGTTAAATTTGGCTAATTATGAATTATATTCAGGCATAATTCCTAAAATGATTTTTCCCTTCCTCACTTTTTGTAGCTAATATGAGTATGAAGATTGCAGTGCTAGCCTGGAGGAGCATAGATGATTTGTAGTTTGCACAGACCTGTTTTTCAGTAGGAAACTGAAATTGCATCAGGCTACTATTTTGTACTCCTCAAAAGACCAGAGCAATTCACAGACACAAGTTTTGTTTTGAGTAGGAAAAAAAAATAAAATCTGAAGGCTCGGATAAAATAGGTACCGCTGCTGTATACATCCTTGTCACAGCTGGGGAAAGTCAGCTTCCAGCAAACAGATAAAGTTTTGTCAGTTTTAATAATGTTCATGGTAATAAAACTATGCCCTCTGAATGTTTTACTGTGCTGTGGATAAGTTGTATTGAACACAGTAGTTTCTGTCTATCTAAATTAATCCACCTCCCTTAGCATTTAAAGCAGAATAGTTTAAGCATGCTTGTAAAAGTACAGGTTTGTTATTGAGGCAGTTATTGCTCTCTCATAAATTTTCTCTTAAGTGGCTGTAGTTTCTGAAATGTATTCTCTGCTATGATCCTGTTACCACCACAATATAATTTTGGGTTTAAGTTGATGCTTATTTTAATAATTGCAATATTATATCTCATGATATTGACAAAACTTATTACCCTGCATTCTGTCATGCCTGCCTTAATGCAAAGCCACAAGTGAGCACAGATCACTCAGTTCAGTTTTGTTCATTCAATGAAAGACCATTAAATAGGCTCTCTGTGAAGAACAGGTTCCTCATATCATGCACAAATGCTGAATTTTTTATCAGGATCTTTAGGGACACTGAACATCTTTCCTGGCTATACCCTGATCTACATAACCAAAACAATTATGTGAGCTATTTCTAGGATAGACAGTTTTTCTAATTATATATTTTTCTTGATTGAAGTCTCTGTGGTTTGGCTTTTTTATGAACCCATGCACTTCAAGAGCTTCATAGCATATTCCATTTACTCCTTAAATTGTTTTTGTTTCTGTGTTTCTGTGATTTTCAAGACCTGTTTATTTAAAATTTTAGCAATGAGGAAGAAAACCATAACAGAAAAAGTTATTAAATGCAAAGAAACTTACAAAAAAAAACCACACACATACACACAAAAAAAAAAAAAAACAAAAAAAAAGCCAACCAACTCTGCCCTTCTTGTATTGGAAGAAATTCAATATAAAATTTTGAGATTTTGTAAGGATGTAGTAAGCTTCCTAGTGCTGAAAAAAAAATCCTGAATTTGGCATTTTAGGACTTTGTATTCTCTTATATTTTTTTGAGACTAGAAAGGTTCAAAAATAAGTGACACTGTTTAAAATATTCTTAGGGTAAAATGTTTTGAAGTTGATTTATTATATAAGTTTTCAAGTTACATCAGAGGAACTTGTATTGATGCATTTAATATTAGGACTGAATTACTGCCTGATGAGAAACCCTTCCTTTATTGGAAACCTCAATGGAGCTTCAACAGAAAGGTTTTTTTGCTTCTTTGTCACTCGCTGTGACAAAGGTCTTTCCATAAAGGATGATGTAATCTCACTGCAGTACTTTGTCCTTTGATCAAAAATCTTTGATAACTGTTTGGATCTTCCCACAATTTTCCTGCAGAGTTGTATTCCATAAAAAATAGACATTCAGTGCTGTGAATTTTTAGGAACATTTTTCTACTCTCTCCTTAATGTTTTCATATTTTGGCAAACACAGCTTTGACAGTTGTGACAGTTTTGAGAATGGCATCTGTTGAAGAAGTGTACCATTGACTACAAAACAATTACTCTAATAACCCAAACAATATGTAAAATCCATTTAAATAGGTAAGTGTTTATACTGGCTTCCTTGGGCCTAATCAGTGCACGTACTTGGAATGATTGCTAGACTGTCACCCAAACAAATTGTTGAAGATTATGAGAATCTCCTGGTACATTAGCAAGGTCTATGTCAAGGTTAGGAACTGCTAAAATGTTTATTGTTATTTTCTCTCACTGTAAAGTTAGAGATTGCTTGGTTTCCGTACTGTTAGCAGTGATAAATGAGCATTAATCTTTCTGTCAAAAAAACTGCTATAGCTTATCTGATGTCACCCCAGCCATATTGTCCAGCTATCAATTACAAAAAAAGGACAAATGTCAAAGAATTTGAAATTAAAAAAACAAAACAAAACAGCAACAATTAAACCCCAAACTCATTATTTGGAAAGGTTTTTTCACTGTTGTGCTCTTTTGATCAGCAAAATATCTGAAGCATTATGACAGGCTTGGAAGATTTAAGTTTTACAAATATCCTCATCTTTTTTAAAAGTTAAACAATAAAACTTTGCTAGGCATAGTAATAAATAAACACTTCACAAAATAAAAATGCTCTTATGAAATTTAGAAAACAAGTAACTCCTGAGATTTACTATTATATCTCTTGGTAGGTCAGTTCTACTTACTTTAAATTATTTAGAAGTGCTGGACCTTTGCACAGAAAGTTGCCATTGAAAATTATTGTTACTACACTTGCTGCTAAGTGTAGTAAACATCCTCCGGCAAAGTCTGGTGGGCTAAATAATGAAACACTGCTTTTGACTCATTTGATAGATAATTAAAGACTTTTTGGTATTGTGTTACATAACCTCCGAACCATTCTCTACTTCATCCTAATCTTTTTTTCATGTTATAAACTTAAGGAAATATGAAGACATTCAATCAATATGGATTTATGTTCAGCTTAGTAAGTGTCCATATTCTAGACTACAGAGATAAACTAATTCATTCTTTTATGAGTTTAGCACCAATATCCTATGAAAATATGCATATATCTTTACCTCGTAAAAAAGACTGTTATAGAAAGACCTTCAAAATAATCCCATTGAGATCAAGAATGATAGATAACCTAAAAGCTCAAGATCTACTCAGATACAAATAATTTTTCTTTACACTTAAAATTAATTATATTAGTTAACTGTGTGTTTGTTATTTCTTACTGTTCTCAAGCATATAAGCATAATTTTTAGCTCAGTACCTCTTGCAAATCAAAGTGTAAATTTATGCATAGCAATTTCTTACCACATACACTGGACATGAACTTCAGAGTTTTGTACAGTGTTATGTTCAGAGATTTCAAGCATATTAGTTTTTATGTGTTTATAATATACAATTCATCTCACAAATGTGAACTCGTGACATCAAACTAGCCCTTTATTTCTTTTAAAGTAGAAAATGGATTTTCTGGGAAAGCTACTATTGCCCTAATTTTGTCAGAATCCCATAAACAGGGATTCACACTAAGGCGTTATTCCAAAATTCATCAGTCAGTTATTCAGGTTTGTGTAATAATGATTGTTTAAACATGCCTTATCCTGTAATAGTTGACAATAGTGGAAAATGATCCAGATAGGTGGAGATGAGAGGAAGTCTGAGAAGGAATAGTATTCCTGGGCCTTATTCTGTTTGTTGCTGGCTGCTGAAAAAGCATGCTGCAGGATAGAAAGCATCTTTATTTTTAATGATAGTGAAAGTACAGTCAAAATGAGCATAGCAATCAGCATTTACATTTTCTGTTAACTGAAAAAATGGAAGGAATCTAAAGAGTACACAAAATCTTGATTGATTTTCAAATTTCTGAGCATTTTGGAACAATACACATCATGTCAGGCAAAAATACGTCCATTAGACTAGGTCCATAAATAGAGATGTGCAGCAAGTTGAAAAGATAACTTCTCAAACCCGCTTTAAATTCCCAAGAAAATCAGGAGCATGCTTGTATTGTACATCATGATCTAGATCAAAGATCCTGCGGCAAACACCAAAAGGTTACCTCTGAAGTTGGAAGCAGTGCAGCTTCATCAGCTTGGACTGAGCTGATTTAGCTATTTTATTTATGGACCTGACCTCCTTTCTACATGCAACCCTGCACTGTGAAGCAAATAGGGATCTGTTTTATGACAGTGGACTGCACTGCAGAAACATGAAAGTTTTCATCAGAAAACTTTCTTTAGAGGTGCTATGCATTTGTTTAACTGGACATATTCATAATTTGCCTTGATAACAAGCAGCTATCACTTCACCTCTGCCAAGTACTTCACCTGCTGAGCTGCGCTCGCTCTTATGTCCAGCCCACAGTATTTTATTTGAGCACTCCCTGAGAAGTTATGCAACAGTAGCAAAGAAGTCATCACTTCGGGTCTAAGCAGCTCTGAGATCTGTCTTAAGAAACATTCGGTGTTCTGTGCACTAGAAAGGATTGTAGATTATCAGCCCAATTTTTCATCCCTCCACCTAAGCCTGAACGTGTTCAGCTCCAACATGGGTGGAAGTCAAGGCAGTTTTGTTTATATTTCTACTTCTCTATAACCAGCTGTTACACTGAAATCTTCATTTCCACTCAATGTCATGTCATTTCAGATGATTTTCTTGACAGTTTAAGTGAAATCTCCTTTTAGTATGTCTGTAATTTTGTGTCATTTGACCTAATTGAGACACAGAAGTACATGAAGTTGCTTTTATTTGAATTATCTTCTGAATCAGTTACAGTTAGCTCAATTTACCACTTCAGTGTGTATCTTTTTTTCTCCTTGTCCATCCTTCACCTGCTGCAGGTCTGGAAATGCAGCTCATCTGTTGTTTACTATTATAATGTTGTAATTTGCAAATGTACCTAAACGTGGTTGATTTGTTGGTTGGTTTGTTTCTTCTTGATGCCGTCATTTAACTTGGGGCCATGAAAGAGGTGGAATTCTATCATTGCTACTTGCAGTGTTTAACATTTGAATGTTTCATCTAATCTAACATGAGTACCTGCTCTAATTTGTGTGCTTTATTACAGTATAAATAGAATTGTAATTGCCATAGCCAGAAATAACATTCTTATTTTAAGATCATGAGGTTACATCAACTAAAATCCCATGTTATACTGTACATATTGCCCCACCGCAGTCTTAAATCCCTAATAACATTAATTAGTGGGCATTTTTCAAGCTAGAAATATAATGAATTCCCTAAGCATCAGCTGACATTTAAGGGTTGCATCATTTCCCTCAGCAGCTTAATCACTGCATACACACACATACATACATAATCTCTCTTGATTTACAGAGTTTTGACTCTGCCCAGTTCAATTTTATGTTCTCCAGGAAATTTAGGGGAGGGTAGCCATCGTCTCTAACCCCAACCTAAATAAGATCTCAGTCAGTTCAATCAGCAGGCAAAGACATTAAGATAATTTACCTTAAATCAGATTTTATAACTTCTAGTCTTCTATTCTTTAATTAATTCTAAATTATTGTGGCAGGGAACTAACTTAAACGATAGTAAAAATATATATATTGATTCAGAAAAAAAGTTGATCATGAAAGAAGGTGGCTAGATTCTGTCTGGGATGCCCCCACACACATTTGCTTGCTTGAAGGACAAATTATGCTCTTTTATTGTGTCCATTAGTCAAGTTGCAAATCTCTTGGTACAGTACTTCAGGATTTATTTTGTTGTAAATAACTGATAACACGACATAGAATATGAGTAAGAAGTTAAATTATTTACTCACATCCTAAATAATTTTAAATTTGCCCCAAACAAAAACATTTTGTAAAATTTACTCTTTCCTGCATGCATAATGAATTAGTAAATTTTGTTATTATGACAAAAATCTATGCATTTAATTCATTGATGAGGGTGTACAATGCAACAGTCAATAATTTAGTACTATTTGAGATAAAATGTCATTGTTTCTATTTCAATCATATAATTATCTTACCTATTCCAATATATGTAATGAATAATGAACATTGAATATGAGGCCCTGAGTTTCAGATTTAGTAATCTTTTTATTGATAGCTATAAGACAAAACTACTAACGTACCAGAAGTACACAGAGTAAAATTTTCATCTTTATTTTTTTAATAGTATGATGAAACAAAAACCTCATTTATAACTGAATAAGATGCTCAAAGTTCACATGCCTTGTGCTTCATTTTGATACCCACCTGTTCTTTGTCAATGTATGAGATTTATATGGGATGTATTTATGTAATCTGGATGGAATTGTGCTGGAGCAATTTATTCATATCCATGTATATGTGAGTATCTTCAGTCTATGTTTTCTCAGGTCATTCTTCTCAAGCTTTTCAACCAGTGATGTTTAAGGGTAGTTAGATTCTTAACTGCTGTGGAAAATCTGTTAAATACTTATGTAAGTAATATTAAATACAGTCTTTCTGAGCCTGGGATTTCTCCACATTGATTTATTCTGTGGAGAAAGGTGAGCAGTCTGGGTCAGATTACTGGATATATTTAAACACAAGACTTCAAGGAAAGACGCTGTGTTACCTAAAGGCACAGAAATTCTGTACCCCTCCCTTCTATGATACTCAGGATCACAGGAAAGTGTATGAGATTTTCTTCTCTTCCTTTTAGAAAAGCAGCTGTAAAAGTTTGATTCTCTTTTGCTGTTTAATGGCTATGCAAGACTTGTGATCATACAAGCACTGTACATTTTCAGGAAAGAAAAGAACATTTTGGTTTTATAGTCCATCTTTTAGGCTTGGAAATGGGGAGTTGTCCCTTACTGACATCTGCTTTTGATTATCACTCATCCCAATGCACAGACAACCTGTTGGAATTGTGCATTAATAGTACAGCATGTAAAAAGAGATGTCACCAGGGCTTTCACACATAATAAGCTTTTAGAAAATATGTCTGATTTCTAATATAAAACTGAAAAGATATTAATGACCTTGCTCCTAGCCTAGAATAAAGTGAGACGTTCATTTGCTGTAAATTGGTATATCTTCTTTGACTGTTTGGCACCAGCCTGATTTACACATAAAAAGAGTCTATCCCAGTGATGGTAAATTTATTTCCTGCACCGTTTTAGCTGTTTGCTCTTGTTTCATCCCTAATGCTCAGTTTGGATGGCACAATTAAGAAATTCAGAAATATGTACACATGACTTGGAGAAGATTTGTTTACCTCGGCTTGCAGATTGCCTCCTCTCCCATGGGGGAATTATAGCTCCCACTGAATTTTAACTCCCACTAAAGTCTTTGAAAAGAAGGGCAGGATATCTTTCAGAATTTAGCTTGCAAGTTAATGGGAAGGATGGTTGCTGGCAAAGGAATAATAGCATAGCTAATTCTCAAAACATGCATTCTGTATTAGTTCAAATACAACATTGTCTACCCACATACCAAGAAATTTTGAATTGCCTCTTGCTCACCATATATTTAGGCAGAAGTCTGAAGGCTGTGTGTTTTTGTGTAATGGGTAAGTACCAAGAATTTTACTCCATGCTGGGAGGATCTGTGTGCTTGTACTATAGAGGAAGTTTAATTTATTTTAGTGGCAATCTTACTCTTCATTTGTTACCACAGAAAGAGTTGATTCACACTCTTTTAAACATTTCCCTGTATTTACAAGGCTTCCTGCAATGCAGCTGACTAACACAACTGTGAGCACTTACTTCGAAGGGCAGTGGCCTGGCCAGTAATTGGTATTGCTGTGAGAACGGCCCATAATCTCATACCAATGCCTGGGAAAGTCATTGACAAGATTATTCTGGGAGGCATTGAAAATCACCTGAAAGGCAACATAGTCATTGGTCACAGCCAGCACAGCTGCATGAGAGGAAAGTCCTGCTTATCAAACCTGATTTCCTTTTAGGACAAGGTAACCCACCAAGCTGACCAAGGGAAGCCAGTTGATGCAATCCTTTGGGATTGCAGTAAAGCCTTCTATGTTGTCTCTCATAGCATCTTTCTGGACCAAGTGCCCAGGGTTCAGTGCAATGGATGAGCAACTGGCTCATGGGTTGGGCACGAAGGGTTGTAGTGAATGGGGTGACATCAGATTGGTGATCCATCACTAGTGGAGTTCTGCAGGGCTCCATCCTTGACCCTGCTGGACACAGGACTGGAAGGGATATCAACCTTGTTCACAGATGATACAAATGTGGGAGGAGCTGTTGACTCCCTAGAAGACGGAGAGGCCCTACAGAGAGACCTCGACAAATTACAGGCCTGAGCAGTCACTAACTATATGAAGTTCACCAACAGGTGGTCTCAGATCCTGGACCTGAGATGAGGAGGCCCTGGATATAGGGACTGGAGAATGAGAAGCTGGAAAGTAGTGCTGTGGAAAGGGACTTGGATGTCCTGGTCAATGGCAAGCTGAACATGAGTCAGCAGTGCCCTGGCAGTCAGGAGAGTGAACTGTGTCCTGTGGGGGCATCAGGCACAGCATCGCCAGCTGGGCGAGGGAGGGGCTTTCTAATCTCCACTGGGGTGACCTCACCTTGAGTGCTGGGGGCAGTTTTTGGGTGCCACTATAAAAGAAAAACATTATACTACAAGAAAGCATCTGAAGGATGGCAGCAAAGATGGCAAAGGGCCTTGAGGGGAAGCTGTATGAGGAATGGCTGAGGTCATTTGGTTTGTTCAGTCTGGAGGAGTCTGAGGGGAGACCTCATTGCTGTTACAGCCTCCTCATGAGGGGAAAGGGAGGGGTAAGCACTGATCTCTTCTCCATGGTGTCCCGTGACAGAACCCAAAGAAATGGCCTGAAGTTGTGTCAGGGAAGATTTAGGTTGGATATTAGAAAAAGTTTCTTCATCCAGAAGCATTCAGGAAGTATTCTTGGGCACATGGTGTGATTCTTGAACTGTTCTGTGCAGGCCCAGGAGTTGGATTTGATGCTTGTGGGTCCCTTCAAACTCTGCATATTCTGTGATACTGTGATGACCTAGAACCTCCATGATGATTGTGGTCTCCAGACTGAAGACTTTAGTGCTTGGTGAAATTCACTTAATTCTAGATTGTAAAATGTAACAGTGAAAGAGATGAAACAGGTAAACTGAGTCAGCAATGCAGTAGTTGTTTCATTGCTTTCAGTCAAAGTATTTTACTAAAATACTTGTTGGAACTAAATTAGGGTGCAGGAGGAGATTAAATTAATTTGGATCATTTTGCATGTTAAAAGTTCTCAATTAGTTTGAAAATTTATAGTACATATTGTCATGCTAGTAATTAAAAAGATTGAGAAAGATTTGTTACATCTCCAGAATATATGGCAATTTGCATTTATAGGTCATAGGACATCATTTGTCATGCTTATTTGATACCAAAACAGATTTTAGCAAGAATACTGATTTTGTGTTTTGACATTTGTTTTGGAAGAGGGAAAGGGAAGAGGTCATTTGTTTGATGTTATTTATTTGCAGCCACCCAAACAGACTGATCGAACTTGGCTCTGTTGCAAAGTAACTTTCACTGCTGTCTGTGTACGACAAGACCCAGAATTGACCTGAGTTTTAGATGGGTCTGAATAGACTTTTATATTTAGACCAAAGCCTATAAAATCAATTTGTATTTCAATATGATCTAAACCCCCTAAAGTTTCGCAAATGGACTAACCAGAATGAATTGGAGGATTAATAAGGCCAGTTGTTTTCTTTCAAGCTTGCTCTTAGTCAAGAACATGTACAATTTTTTGGATTACTTTTTTTTTTTTTTTTTTTTTTTTATTGCAACAAACTCTTGAAAACCTTCTTTAAGTCTCAAAGTTTCCTTTTTCTTCCATCACCCCTATAGTTTGGATTTGTTTCTGCTGCCTGCTTCTCTCACCAATCCCAGTTGCCCTCCAGATGCAAAGCTTGATGAACACTCAGTCCTTGGCTCTCCTACCCTGCTCCTGGGGAAGTATATTTTATCTTTTGTGCGAACATGCTCTTTTGCAATAGTAGGTACAGTCTCCTAGGGTGATCTGCACATTTCCCACTCTTTTAGCTATTATTTTGTTACTGCCGCTGGTTAAATACCCCTTGACTTTTAGTGTAATTTAAGAACCTGCATTCTCTCTGTAATAAAATATTTTCATAGTTGACAGATCCCACAGACCAAAAATTAGATTCCTAAAACAACCTTTGGCTTTCAAAATAAGATATAGCACTGTTTAAGGAGTATTTTCTTGTCAATGTTAATAAATATTAATCATAATTTTTTGTTTCCTACATAAATTACATGCCTTAATATTAGTTTTCATGTAATCATTGGATTAAAGTTCCAAGTTCAACAAAATAAAAGTAAAACAAATAAAGTATCTTTCTTGGTCTGTAAAGAAATAACAGAATAGCTTTTGGACAACACATTTTTAGTACTTAGACAACCCACACTCTAACTTTCATAATATATTTGCAAATGACTTTTTTTCCCAAATGGGCAACCAGGATTGTTAAATATCATTTTGTTATTATAATCCTTGGAAAGCCCTGGAAAGATAGTATAACACCTGGTGCTTGGGAAAGATGACTGTGTTCAGTAAACAAAGCAGAAGGCTATTTCATCCATGGAGTAGAAGCACACTCTAAGTGAAGCAAATAGATTTAGACATAAACACATTCTCGTGGTTTAGGAATGGTATTTCCCAGTTTAGTGCTCTCACCAAAAATACTCCAAAGCATGAGTGACTTGTTTGTTCCCCCATCCTTCCATCCCTCTTCCTTGCAGCAGCATGGAGAGGAGTATTGGAGGCATAAGAGGTAAATATTGCAGGGTGAGATAAGAACACATTTCTGGAAACAACAATAAAATATGATAAGGAAGAGTAACAGTAACAATATTAATCATGGAGAGTACATGGGAGCTCACCAAGCGTAAACCTCCAACCACACACGACTGCACCACCACGCTACAGGACCTGAAAAGGACCCCTTCCTCTGTACCCACAAAATGAGGTGAGGTGGTAGAGAATAACCTCTGGGTCTTGGCCATGCCCCTTCTGGCTACTGCAAAAATTAACCCTGGCTGGAATCAGGACATACACACCAAGATAACGTAGCCCAGAGCAGTACATTATCACCAAAGCCTAAATGCTGATCTCTGGAAGGATTTGCTTGTTTCACCAATGGCAAAAACTGCATGATAGATGAGTGGGAATTACAAGGTCTAGTCCTAGACCCATACTTTCTGTGTTCCTTAACTTCGCTTACCTGATGTGCTATTCTGTGATTTTCAGACAGAAACTGAGGAAACAAAAAAGCTTATAATTTCATTAAGTAGTATGTAAAGCAGTGTCATCTTGTTGGACAGTTTTTTACATTTAAATAGCTAATCTGTGTATGTATATACTAACTATAACTTTGTGAAGCATGTCACTATCGTCATATAGTTATACTTAATTAGGTCTTTTCAGTGAAACACTCCGTCAGAAGTAGGTTATTGCCACCAAACATAAAAAAACTCACACTATTGGAGACAGGAAGATATTTTTATGATGGCTTTGTATTGGGTTCTCTGGAACATATGGCTCTTAAACAAGGCAGGAAAAGTCACAGAAGGTGGTTTAACAGCTTGTACATCTACTTGTTTTTACAAAGAAATCAATGTAAATTTCAATGAATTTATGTTTAGGCAGTCAGATGAGGAAATATTAAGTTAAAAATCAGTAGGGAAGCCATTAATACACAATGGTAAAAATTGATTCAGTTTTCTGTGTAATAATTCATCAAACAGGATTTTGGAGTTAACAGCTGAGCACTTGGTACTGATTTTGATCAGGCAATTTTGAGAATAATACTTATTATATTCTTGAGAACTTTCTTATTCTAAATCAGTTTTTGAAAGATTTCATGAGCCTGAAAAGACATTCTTTGTCTAGTGAAACACATCAATCTTCTACATAATGTTTTCTTATAGTCTTACCCTGTAACAAAAATAAAGGCAGCTTGCACCTGCAGATGTGAATGTGGACACTTCATTAGATAAACTAATGGTGCCATTTACCAAGCACATTTCATTACAATTAAAACACACTTCCAACAGACTGTGGGTTAAATTAGTCGTGAGCTGGTAAGAGACACAGAGTAGGTTAAAAAACAATACATTTTGTATAGGAAGCTATTTTCTAGTTCCCCAGTGGTTTTTTGTCTCTCTTTAAAGTGCAAACCTCTGTTCGTAATGACATAATTCCTAGCTGTTTGCTGGTACACAGAAACTCAGCTCTTTCAGTTTGTTAGATGCACTTTATCCTGTAGACAGTGCTTAGCTTTGACCTGTGAGTGAATGTCCAGTGGGTGTCAGTGTCACAGTGATTCACTCAGCCAAGAAGCATTCTTGCTAAAACTGTGGTACTCCCACTTCCTCCACTTCCCTCTGTGGAAAGGGAGGAAGGAGAAAGGTTTCACCTTCATATGGACATACCCAGGAATCCAAGCCCTCTAGGGTACTTGAAAACAGAGGTGTGCTCTCTGAAGCTGGTTTAAGAAACTGAAATCATCCCTCAGTGTCCTCTGCAGCTCTGTCCTCATAAGAAAATCCCTTTCTGTGACATAATTTTATATGTACAGAACCTACAAAACTTTGTTATACCATGCCAAAAACTTTGATGTGGCTATTGTACATCTCTTACCTGATACTCCAATAAGGAAATTATCATTTAGGACTGTTTTTAGTACATCAATCAAATAAACTTGTGCTTTCAGAACAGTGGGTATTATTATTTATAACTTGCATGGTGATTGTATCCGCAGGTACCTGTCAGAATCTCATTTTCTTGGCCTTTGTACAGACCTATCATAAGAGACAATCCCTCCTAGAATGAGTGAGTACAAAAATATGAAAACACAGCGTGTGTTGGCAAGAATGAGGCAGCAGCAAAAGGAAGCAAATTGCTGTGCCATTACTGAAGGCTCAACGTACTCTGCTTAGATGTTGTCAGTCTGCTGCACACTGTGTGCTTGCTGTGTGCTACTACACAGAAATATTTGTAAGTACACATATCACTCCTGTTCTTAATGGGCACAAGATTTTGAAACCCTTTTGAAGAGGATTAAACGTTTAGGTTTAGCATAAGCATAACAGGAAGAAAAGTTCACTTCTGTAGGGCAGGCAGAGTATTTTTTGTTTATTTCTATATGGAGATTCTTGTGATTTAAAATAGTAAGAATTCTACATTAGATTCAGATACAGCTCTTTAAAGTCTTTAAAGAGGTCTGAATTTGTCTAAGAAGTAAATGCATCCACACCACTAAGGAAACACTGTCAGAGGCACCAGAAGCTTGTTGTTCAAAAGCAGTCTGCCAACTTCTAAAACTCACTTCTAAGATCTCCCTGTGACAAAAATATTGGTTTTTTTTTTTCCCCTGGAAGGCCCTTATGGGAAGCTTTTCTTCTTTCAAGTCTAGTTTCAAGTTTACAGATATTAAGTTTTCACTATATTGATAACAAGCAGAGGTCTTTCAACGAAGCATTGCTTGATCAAGATCAGGCCTGATCACTTTTTAGTCTCTTGTGTGGGTAGTGACGATGACTGAATACGTTTGTGATCTCAGCCCACTTACCAATGAAATGTATCCTTTTCACATGAAGAAAAACAAACAATAACATAATCACCTCTCCGAGTGACTGCCTTAGAGAAGTAAAGTTCTGAATGAAATTGTCAGCTGGAACTTTCTCCTTCTGAGTGTTTTGATACTTTATATGTGTCTTGGACCCCACAAAGTATTTTTTATATACAGCCTTATTAGAGCATTTCAGTTAGAAACATAATTAAGTGCCAGCTCCCAATATTTTCTGTCTATAAAAAATGGTTCTTACATAAGAATGTTATTATTATTGATTTAAACAAATGAAATATTGTTTTCTCTATGCCTTTTACTATAGATAAAACATTGACATACATACTTGATTGGCAAAAACTGCAATGAAAGAAGATGTGGAATGTCATCCCACAAACATCTGACTGATGTCAAATGGTTTCAGGCATTAGTCTTAAATCATTAAAAAGGAACAGTTGTAATACCATTAGTACATAATCTTATCTTTGTAAGTATATTAAATTGTAATGTACCCAGTAATCTCTATTTTTTAGGATAATTCACCTTAGTCCTATAGCTAGCTATGCCAGATTAGTGATCAAATTATGCTTTCCATTCTGAGAAGTCAGAAAATATATATTTTCTGCTTCTTTTCTGTTCATGCCGAATTTATTTCTGTAAATAAAACAACCATTAAATCCCTGCCTTTTTCAAAATCTTTTTATAAAAATTGAAGAGAATTTTTGAAGATAAATCTTCTAGGAGTCGCCTCTGATTGCTTATCAGTCTAATCTTATGATTAAAGATCTGTTTTCAAAATCCTGCTAGAATTTGATATACCATGGGCTTAATGATGTTTAAATTTGTTTCAGTTCTTGTGACTTAGGAGAATCGCTGTTTTGACTGAAAATTTAAGATAAATTTGGATCAAATATGATTAGTATAATTAATATGAAATAACCTAAAGCAAATAAACAAACAAATAGGTTGGGTTTGTTTTTTTTCCAGATAAGCTCTCCCCAGATTTTTAGGAGCTTTCTCATTGCCTGTTTGACCCAAATATCCTGACCCTCACATACTTTCTTATTATAAAATGCACATCGAATTGGCTGGCCTACCTCAGTTTGGAGCATCAAAGACTATTATATAAACCCTGAGGACACATGAGACATTTGAAAAACAATTTTAAAAGCTGAACAATGGGAATACAGTGGTGGGGATCAAGACATTTTACAAAAGAGATACATAGTTGCATTTTGCATTCTAATTTATAATTAAACTTCTCTTAGGTGAAGGAATGAAACCAGTTAATTTAAAAGGGGTTGGAATCCTGTTATGTCCTCTGGATTTGAGCTAATATTTATCTGATAGCCAAATAGTATAAACTGACTTTATATAGACTGTAATTCTTCTTTCTCAAGCACTGTTGTGTCTGAAATCTTAAAGGAAAAAATATGGTACTTAAATAAAATTGGTTAAAATTTAGCACGTTTCAATTTTTCAGTTTTATGAAAAGGACACTCACAAGTTTTAAGGGCTCAGACCAGTAAATCAAGATATTTTTAAAATCGATTGATTAAAAAAAAAAGATTAAAAAAATAAAACTGAAACTAGGCGCTGCAGAGCCGCTCACTCACTCTCTCACCCGCACGACGGGGGAGAGAATTGGAAGAGTAAAAGCGAGAAAACTTGTGGGATGAGATAAAGACGGTTCAATATGGAAAGCAAAAGTTGTGCACACAAGCAAAACAAAACAAGGATTCCATCCACCACTTCCCATGGGCAGGCAGGTGTTCAAAACTGACGCTTTTACAGGTAATTTCCTTGTAAGGTTCTTTTAAAAGAAAAGGATTTTTAGGTGCTTAATTTAATAATTGCAGCTTCGTTCTTTATGGAAACGCAAAATTTTGTAAAAGCAAAGCAAATAAAATGAAATTTCATGATACTTTAATGGACCTAGTTTATTTTTCTTTTTCCTTAGAACAAAACATGTAAAGACTACAGCAAAATGATAGTGCACTGCCGCAACCTGATAAGCAACTTTGTTTACAATCATTTCAGTGAAGTTCAGCCCTGGGCAGGCATCACAGCGAGCACTGGGGAGGTATGGACTGAATGCTCAGGAGCTACCCTTGTGAGAGGTAGGATGAATTCCTTCTGACTAAGTGCTAACCATGTGAGCTGTGACACTCTGTTCACTGGGGCTATTTGTGGCAAGATTAGTGTGTGTACACGACTTGCAGAGACCTTCTGTGCTGTTCTAGGGTCTACAAAAAAAGCACTGAAAGAGTAGCCTCCTCTCTCCTGTAGTATTACTAATTTCTTCTCAGTAAGAAGCTTTCTACTGCTGAAACATTAATTTAAAGTCCATTGCTGTGGGTTTTACTAATGTCTACTTGGTACTTACGTCTTTGTACATAACTAATCATTCTAGGTCTCCTTTTTAGGGTTTCTTAGAAATGTTGCCTGTAGCTTACTAACACATGCATAGAGACAGAAACTGCTCAAGTAGCAACGAAATCCTTCCTGCTGGAATAAGATAATGGAATAATCAGAAAAAACACCAAGAAAATAGATTATTGTACTCCTGAGCAGGCTCGATGTTGGTTTTCTTTTCCCTTAAAATAAAGAAAATAAGGCTCCATGAGCATCTGTTGTGATGACGGTATCTGAGATGGTTTTGGAATAAAATTTGTAACATATTTGTGTACTTTCTTCTTTATTGTTTCTTCAGTCTATAAAGAACTTGCCTCGGAAATTAAGGAGGGGACACATGGAGAAGAGTTTGCACATGTCAATTGAATTTAAAAGGTTTTGTCAGCTCCATAAATAATGCCAGATACTTGAACTAAACTTTATTTAATTCATTAATTTTGAGAGAGCTCTAAAGTGAAAGTACAATATCAGTCTTAAATGAAAGTAATATTAAAAGATATGAAATTTCTATTATATTATTAGTGACTATAATATGTAAACATTTTCAAGCTTGATTGATAGTCATAAGAAAATTTATATCCTAATTATTTTAAGATTAACTGGAACTTCTCTTTTATTTTGTAAGAGGAGACCAAGTTACTCCATCTCTAATGCCACAGTTTAATTTCTTTTAAAATTATGAAACTGCAGTTTTCTATGTAAAGAAGGATGCCATTGTATTAGCATACCATCACATTCTTATGCTGTCAGCCTGATACAAATTCACTCCCTCAGTAATGCTGATCCTGCTTTCCTACAGAAGTTTAATTTAAAAGGTTGACCATTAGTTCTGCATTTTTACACCTTGGAAATAATATATTCTCTTATTTTTCTGCATGATTAGCGTTCATTTTTTTACCAGTGATTAAAAAAAGTAAATTTAGATTATATATATCTAAGTAGGTGTTTAAAAAAACATTTTATGAACCTGAGTAACTGTTGAAAAAGTTTCTTCACTAAGTGCTACAACTGGCACATTTTGAAATTTTTATATACCCAAAACTAATGAATATTTTTTTGTTATTCATAGAAGTATCCAAGCACTTTTTTAAAACTCTTGTTCATGTGTTTTCTTTTCTATTTCTATTTGATTAATTTTTGCCATGGCATAATTGCATTCCTATATTTTGCATTATAGAAGATGTAGAAACAATCATGACATGGAAAATAATATATGGCTAAATTCAAGTAAATTTCTATGAGACCATATTCACCTTTATGAACTAATACTACCTCAACCTCCAGAGAATACTTGCTACTGAAGGTAATGTTTTCTTGCTCACCATTGTTTTTTGTTTCATGGACTTATTCTTTTCCTTTTTGACTCTTCTTTTTATTGATAATTTATCAATTCTTTTATATAATTTATGCAAGGCCATGCAAAAATATAACATCAAACAGGAATGTAAAATTTTATCAGTAAATGAAAAAAAGCTGTCAAAAAGAAGTCTGCACAAAAATATCTGCTTTGGGAAACAAACTTGAAAATAAGAATCTACTTAAATTTTTATATAGGCTTACTCACATAATTCAGACCTACAGAACAGCAGAAAAAATACCAGTGACTTGGGAAATCTTACGTTTGGATCAGTTCATAAGCTGGGGTTTTTTTGCATATCTTGAAGGTCAAAGTACTTCATTTTTAGGACAGTGCAAAACAATTGGAAATCAATGAAAGTACTTAGACTTCAATGATGCTAAGTTCTGTAAGAGCATCATTCCTTGGATTGCAGCAAGCTGTCATGCCAGATGACTCTCACAGTCTCATTAGCAGTGTTTTGGTTCCAATTCCCCACAACATTTCTTTTCTTGTTCTTTATTCACCAAAGATATGTTTGCCCCTGTAAGAGCGTTACTCATACCTATTTTTTTTCTCATCCCTAATGTGAAACAAATAGGAAAGGATTTGCTCTTTTCTTAACTTCCCTGGAGAGCTTGTTTTACAGATTCTCTTATATCACATTACTGAAAAATATCAGAGAAGACTAAAGATGTTCAACACAAATGCAATTTCCATGGTAAAACTCTAAGGTTACAATGAAGCTTGTGTATTCACTGGAAATTTCTGTGAGTGCGTCTTGCACTCTTTTTTCCTGCTTCCTTTACCCCTTGGTTTGTGTCACATTGTAGGTAGCTCAATGCATATATTCAAATTTCTTCCTTCCAGAAAGTGTTTGGTATCTGTCTACTCTTGTTGCTTATCCCCCCTTGATTTCAGTGACGTCATGAAAGACCATCTGTTGCCAAGGCAACGACCAGCCGTGTGTGGCGTGATCTGCAATGATTACAGGTCTGCACTGCTCCACTCTTTTTTCCAGTCAGTTCACAGAGACATCTTTTGTTTTGCAGTATATTTCAAGTTGTGTTATTAAAATGCTTAACCAATTTTGTACCTATCACTGTAGAAAATACATTTCCCGAAGGGATTCCCATACACCCTTTTGTGTACATGCAGCCACACTTCTTCAGCTGGAATTTGTGCCTTTGAGTGGCATTACCTTACTTGTATGCAGAAGAGCATATGGAGCTAATTTCTGGTGTGCAGTAGCACTTTCTTCTTCCTAGACCTAGAGGCAAGCAGGCCCAGAATGTAAGTTTTGTGTAATTAATAAATAAGGGGGAAATTGCTGTGCAGGGGGCTTTCCTTTAACAACACTGCCACAGAAATCCTCCTCTTCTTCATTCCTTTTCTTTATAAGAACAAAGGTTGAGATGTGATTTATGGCCCACATCCATGTTCTGAAAAAGGAGAATTTCCTGATGACTTGTCTGCCTATGGAAGAACACTGATTCAGCTGTTAGAGCCACAGCCATAGCTCAGGTGTTCTCATATGGCATGTAGCAAACATTTCTTTTTAGGTTTATTTAGTTACAGTTTGCAGCTGGTGGAAAAGTGGACAGAAAATCTCATTCCTCTTAATTTTGGGAACATCAATGTCTCATACTAAGATGTAGCTGAGAGCTTCTCAGGCAAAATTTATTAACCTGAATAAGCTCAGCCAGCATCTTTTTGCACTTTTGCATTGGGCTAGCAAATTCTTATGTCAAACTATTCCCAAATGCTTCCAAAGCACAGTAAAAACCCCCAAACATGTTCTGCTTGACAAGTATTTACCTAAATCTCCCTCTTCAAACTTTATGAATATGTTACTGTATGTTAAATATTTAGGGAAGTTAGGGGAAAAAATATTACAAACATTGTCTCCATTCCTTATCATCCTTTAAGTCCGTAACTGAATCTTACTTTCCATCCTCAAACCACAAAAAGTCTTCACAGAAACTGTTGAACAAAACCTGAAGTGGTGAGAAACAAAACAAGTGACAGGAAAAGTTCTGTATCTCTGCAGTGCAGATGAGCCACAGTCCTGTGACTGGGAAACTCTGTCATGGAAAGAACTGTTCGAGACTTTTTATGATTTTCAAGATCATGGGACTCTCAAATTATGTTTAATGTAAGAAATCATGCAGTGCAAAAGAATGGATGCTTACAGAAAAAGAGTTGGTGTGCTTCTGAAGTGTTTCTATTTTTGTTGGAAGACAAACATTGCAAAAAGTGAGAATTTGCTCACTTGAAACCAAATTAGAGCTAACAGGGAGAACAAGATTTACTTCAGAAATTCTTTTCACATCTGAATTGAAACTTGACCCTGAGTTAAAAGCTGCCACTGGATGTTACAGCACTTGTTGCAGTTACCTTTCTTTAAAGAAAAGCCAGGGTTTTTTTTAACATTCTTTGGATAACATTTGAACAGGCCTGAACTGTTCTTCATCATATGTTTTTCTTTCATATTTAGATTACAGGTTACCTATGAAACTTCAAATATTTCAGGGATTTTCTTTGTTCCCAGAAAGAAAGTCTAAATGTATTTGAAAAATGTAATTAAATAGTATATTTAATGCTGTATAAACATTTCTAGCATAGTATCTTGAAATACTAACCAGAGAAAATGCTTTACATTTTTTCTTTGCTCTCAAAATGAAAGCCTTAGAGAGAGAAACCTGCCTTTTTAAAAAAAGCAGCTCAGCCAAACAATTCCTCTATATGTTCTTTCCCCTTCAAAGAAACAAAAGAAGAGGATGTAAATATGTGATGAAATCTGAAAATTAATTTAGACAAGTTTGTATTCCTGTTTTAAAAATCAGTGGCGAAAAGAAGGAATTTTTCTCTCCTTTCCTGCAATCAAAAATACTCTTTGGTAAGTAGAAAACTTTTTTAATACCTTTATATTTTTTAGAAAACAGTTTACTTTGAGATCACTGTACATTTTTGATTATGTACTGGAGGGACATTTATATACATATACCTATCTATCTACATCTATCTGTATACAAATGTAATTCCTAAATTAACCACTGACTTTCATTTTCTTCTCCTGTCTTTTTCTCCTTGACAGCAAGAAGATTAACTGCTATAAAAATTAGAGGTTTACAAATAATTTTTTGATATCCAAAGTGCATTAATGTTTCAAGCAGAGTTTTATTTTTCTTTGATAGGGAAGGTGGACTGGATAGCCCATTTCCACTAATTTCCTATGCTTCTGTGCATGGACAAATGTTATCTGCTGCTGGAATGCAGGTAAAGGCTTTCAGTCATTCATGTCCATTCTCTATCTGTTGCTTTTATAAGGTTAGAAGTTAGGAAGGAATACTTAAGGACATTCTTACATAGTGTATGGCAAACTGTCCTTTTTCTTCTAAATGTCTGTTTTTCCTGAGTCTCAATGCTGTATCAACATGAATCATGTGCTTGCATATAGAAAGAACAGTATTTGTAGATGAGCACTGGTCCTGAATTCATTTGGGATTTTGACATAAAATTGTAACTAGTCATGTATCAAAAAATGTTGATGCCCTAATATGACAATTAATTATACAATAGAATTAAATCATAGAACCAACACTGATTATTTCCCTTTCTGTCATTTAATCAAAGATATGAGACTATACCAAAACCCAGATATGGATGAAAAATTAGCTTGGTTCCTTTCCTGAATACACATTTTTGGATTGTGCTTCACCTTGTAATTTCCATCATATGTCCTGTGGATGCAAAACACTTAGTGTTAATCAATCAGTTATTAGTTAGCCTGCTAGTTAGTTAGACCTTTGCAGGCCTCACTAGCCAACACACATTTGCAGCCAGTGGTCTGTCAGTCAACACAATCCATCAAAGGAGTGAATTATTTGTAAAAGAACACACTGTATGGACCAGCAGTATTTGAAAGATTTCATGTCTCTTGTTATTTGCCATATCCCATGTATCTGACTCAGTTTTGAAGAAGAATATGTTGTGTAACCTATAGGGATTCAAGTTCAGTCACTGATCCATGCAGGCAGAGCTGGCATTGGCAGAACCTGGGTCTGCTGTCCCGTGCTCTCTCCTTCCGCTACAGGAATAAACTGCTTTTGATCTGACTGCATATCAAATTCCAGTTATTTCTGCAACAGACCCTTACACTTAGGAACCAAGGATATCTGTTCTAAACACTGATTGTCTGAGCACAGGCTGATGGTAAGTCAAGTATAGCTTCCAAGGACTAGGTAGTGTCTCTTTCCTCAGGCCATTGATGTGAAGAGGTGGTAATATTGTACAAAGGGTATAGAAATTTGGAAAAGAATAAACCAGATGGCTTCAGAGATTAAAGAGGCTGGGTATGTCCAGATTAATTTCTGATTAGAACCAGTTCCACAGTGTAAGTCTGGTCATCCATGTTCAATAATAATTTTCATGAACAAAGACTCAAAAATAACACAATTCACCAATCCAAAACTGTAAGTCTGGCTGAGTTTTGTAAGAATTTTCGCAATTCAAAATCACTAATAATACATTTTATTGAAACAGCAGGGCAACAGGTTCAGAATTGCTAGTGATAAATTCACTAATTAGTGAGTGTTAATATGTGCCACTACAGAAGGTACAACAACATATACTAGTATTATATATACATATACACAATATATCAATCTACCAAGTAAACAGATGTATTTCCCCTTTTTCTCTTCTTTTTTTTTTCCTCTGAAACTTCCTTTCATTTTTACTATAACTTTTGGCCCTTCCCAAAGCAATGGAACAATTGTGTTTCTTATAGATGGGGCCTTGGTAACTGTGGCCATACTGTAAGGCACATTCTCTTACTCTTCATTTCCATTCTTACGGGTAAGAAAGTTAATAAAGAAACAGAGATCACAAGGGTCTCTGTTACTTTTGGTCAGAATTTACAGTTGATTCAAAAGAAAAAATAAAGACTTTGTTCCACCTCCACCTGTCTTGGTGGCATTAAAGACTGTATCATCGCAGAGGGTCCTCAATCTTATCCTTATCTCCTTAATGGGCAAGATTTGCAGCAAGGCTTGGTATGTATGGTAAAGGGGGACTGAGACTGATGGCTTCTGTCCCTTGCTGAAAGAACATCAGGCCATGAGGCCTCTGCCTCATTGCAAACATTATTCAGTCATTAGGTCCTGCTTGTGCCAAGTGTAGGATAAATGAGGGGCCCTGTTCATGTTTTTCTCAAACAGCCTCATCAATTCTTCTCTGACCTAAACCTCAGATTTAAGGCTCTGAATGTAGCAAGTCAGACAATTTGCCACAGATAAATACTTGACGATGATCATGCACCTGTACTGATGCAAAAGTGCACAAGAGAGCAAAGAAGGCATTACGCCCCTGCTTCTTTTTCTTCATTCTGTTTAATGTCCTTTCAAGAAATTGATCCTGCACTGGGAAAAGAACATCTAAAAAATTTTCAATGTGTGATGTGCTGGTGATTAGCTGGTGTTCTTAGTGAGGATCACATTTCTGTATCCTATTAGCATAATTAATAAGCAAGCAATAATAAATATTTTGCATTTTAACAGATATTTTTTCTAATAGGATAAATGAACCAATACCTAGTTGCTGTTAAAATTTCAGCAGTCTCAGTAATAGTTGTGACAAGACAGTTTTGCTCTTCGTGCTCTGGTTAAGGGAGAGTACTGTTCTCTCTTGGCATGGTGCATTTTATTATGTAAATATTGCAGTGCTCCTAGTCCCTATTAGATTTCACTTCAGACTTGCTGAAGGTTTGATGGCTTATATCATAGCATCATTAAAGTTTCTAAGCATTATTAACATATCAGCTACTTGCTTTTGGGAAGGGAAGATATTGTGCTGAAGATTTAAAAGTTTTTTCTTTCCTTGTCAGCGCTAGCTGAATCCACAGGAGAGAAAGACTTGGAATGTATCATCTGTTCCTCTTATAATGATGCTTTATCTCTTTCAAATGAGGAAAATGTTTAATGCAAATGGCTGTCTTCATGGAACATACTATTATAGGGCACACTTGGGATTTCCTCAGACACCTGTATACTATAACTGGGTGCCTCAGGTGATATTAATTTTTTGACTAAAGTATTGAAATTTTCTCCTGAACAAAAGGTACATGAAAAATATGTTTCAGCATATTTTTATATTTCAGTGGGAGAAGAGGTTATTTAATTTGTCAAGTTCATCCATGTATCCAAAACTTTTTGCATTGATTTTTGTGTTTGTATTTTTCATTTTCTTCTTTCTAGGTTTTTTCTTTTTTTTTTTTTTTTTAGTTCTGCCTAAAAAATGTATCTCTGTTTTCTACAACTTAAATAACTGTTGGCTGTGAATAAACATTCCCCTTACAAAGAAGTAATGAAATAACCTCTAATCTTGGCAACAATGCCAGAAGTAAAATAAATAAAAATATTATTTATTTCTACTTCCAGATATTTTACCCTTTTTTCCCTAGGACTTCATTAAGGTACTGCAGTTATACACCGAGTATATCCTGAGGACACATAGCAAATATGTCTCATGCAAAATAGTAATTATATGGCATCATAAATAAATTTGATTGCAATAGTAGGATCATCTATCTGTACTTGAACTTCTGGGCCCCTTTCAACTTTCTGTTACTCACATTTGTCAAAGTAATTCCAGTGACTCTATTAAAAAATAGACCTATACTGTGAGTTACACCAATATCCAGATAATCAGTTTGAGCTCTCCTTGTTATGAAATCTATTCAGTAGATTCCTCTCTGCTGTAGCAGTGTCAAGAAAAAGAAGGGTGTTTTCTCTTTATTATTATTTTGTTCAGGAAGGAACTCCATAGTTTTTATCTGTAGAATGCATACACTTATCTTAATACTTTATGTGGTTACTCCAACTTCAAGTATTAAGCAACTTTAAATCCTAATGCAAACATACATTTCAGATGTATGTTACAAGTTAGACTGTTAGAAATTAGACTGTCTTCCCGTGTCCAAGAAAAGAATCAACCAGCTTTATGAGGATAAGGCAGAAATGTGAATCTAATTAATTATCCTAATGTGACTAGGTCATTTTCACTAAAAAAAAAAAATAGAAATCAAAAAGCAATCAATTCAAATTCATATTGACTGAAAATTTTGTTCTGGAATGCTTTTACACAGAAAATTGAAATTTGGTAATATAAAACCTTTAGGGAAAAGAATTTTTAAAAGTCAAAATAGTTAAATAATATTTTTTGAGTGAAAAGTGCATAAAATAAATCATTCATTGATCAAATTAATTCATGAAATTTATAAGCACACAGATGACTTCCATGCTTCCATCCTCAAGCCTCGTTAAAAATATATGATTTAAATATGAGAGACAGTTAAGAACACTGGGTTCTTGAAGTCCACATCATGACTGAAACATGGAGTTAAAATAAGAGTTGAACTTCTCTGTTACCTCTTTGAGGTCCACACTCTTGTTATGACAAAAAAAATTTCTCTTTAATAAATATCACTTTGAAACAAAAAGCAAAGCAAAATGAAACTGCTCCAGCCTTATTTGGCTTCAGCTCTCCCACTAACAAATAGAAAAAAACAGTATAAGAGATAAAGCAAATGTGACCAGGAAATGGTTCAATTGAAGAGCTCTCTGCTTTTGATATGTGACAATCTTCACTAGCTTCTTTTTTCAGTTGGAATATGAATTTAAATATATCTCTAAACAAACTAACGAGTGAGTTTAGAAGCCTAGCTACAAAAATTTAGGATAAGGAGAGGAATAATAGATAATTTCATAATTAAGCAAAAGTAAACAGATAAAAATCTGGGATGTAAAGGTGCCCAGGAACTCACACTTTAACATTCTGTGAACTTGAAAGGATAAAATTACATTAGTTGCTTTTTAAAGGCTTTTAGAAAGAAATTTGAAAATTTAAGGGTTGGAATAATAAATAAAAAAACCAGAACATATGCACACATGCAAAAAGTGCCCCTAAGCCCTGCTAAACACAATCCAAACTTTTAATGTCTTTAAGATTTAGTACAATTACCTTTTTTAATCCGTAAGCTAAACATACTTTGTTTTATTTGTTTCCCTCATTATGGCTGCAAAAAATTATCAAGAGTTCTGGAATACTGATCTGGTTTTAAACTGAAAGAAGGTAGATTTAGATTAGACTTCTGAAAGAATTTTTTCATACTGAGAGTGATAAAGCAGTGGAACAGGTTGTATGCATCACTTCTGGAAATGTTCAAGGTCAGATTGGACAGGGCTTTGAGCAACCTGATCTTACAGAAGACAACCCTAACCATGACAGGGAAGTTGGACTAGATGATCTTTAAAGGTCCAATTCAAGCCATTCTACTATACTATGATTTTTATGACATTAATTTCTTTTTTCAGTGAAGCTTTAGAACAAGAGAGAAATTCCCACAATAAATGTAAACTTTCTTACCTTCTTTGTAAACATTCCAGCTATTCTAGATAAAAAAATGGATTCCTTAAAATGCGCAGTGATGATTACTGGAAGACACAGGATTTGTTGTTTTCAACTTTTTGTTTGCTTGGTTGAGGTTTTCTAAAGGAACCTCCGTTTAGCCTCTTGTACCTTCATTTTTGCATGCACAGGCATTTATAGAATTGTATTATCCTTCAGTCTAAGTAAATACATGTTTTCTGGGTTTCTGAGAAAGAAAAATTAAGAGTGAGTGGCTGATGTCTGAAGAAGCTGCATGTCACTCAGATTAAAATAAATAAACTAGAACTGTGGTTCAGATTTTGTGTTGGGTTTGTATTGAAAGGTTTCTGTGTAGGATAAGGGTGTGCAGGTTTTTTTCAGAAGAGACTGGGAGCTGATCCCTTGTCAAAAATAGCCAGCTGGTTCCAAACCAGACCCACCACTGGCCAAAATCTGAGCTCATCAACCACTCCAGTGTAGCCTCTGTGACAATGTATTTAAGAAAGGGTAAAAAATTCTACAAAGTGGCTGTGACAGAGAGAGGAATAAGGAAAATGAAACAGCCCTGCAGACACCAAGGTGAAAGAAGGTAAAGGGACAGGAAGTGCTCCAGGCACCTGAGCAGAGATTTCACTACAACTCCTGCAGAAACCATAGTGGAGGAAAGGTGTTTCCCAGAAGTTCACAGGCCATATAGAAGAAAATGCCACACTGCATCCAGTGGAGAGACCATGCTGGAGCAGGTGCATGTGCCCTGAAGGAAGCTGCAGCCCACAGAGATTCCATGCAGGAGCAAACTTCTGGAAGGAACAGCTTTCTGGGCAGGATCTGTGGCCTGTGGGGGACCAGTGCTGCAGCAAGACATTGTTGGATGACTATACCACATGGAAAGGACTCTACTTGTAATTAGAAATAAATGAATGTTCTCCAAGTCCAACATGTTTTGCCCATGACAAATGAATGACTTCTCTGTCCTTATCTTAAGGTATGATCTTTTTCATTTATTTTCTCTCCATTTTCTGCTGAGGAAGGAGGTGAGGGATCAGCTTGGTGGGCATCTGGCTGACAGCCAAGGTTAGCTGATCACAGGTTTGTACAGGAGAGGAAAAGTGAACTAAAATGTATTAAAATGTATGTTGGGCTCTGTATTTTGCATTTACTGTGTTATTGTTAGCACTCCTTTCTGAAGATCTAGTTGTGCTGTAATTAGGTAATATTGTATATTTACAGTATTTTACATGACTCTTTTAATGTTTATTTTAGTATTAGTTTGTTTCATTCACTCATCTTTACTCTTTCCATTAAAGCTTCATAAATTATTTTCGTTAATCATGTATTCGTAAGCTTCAATAGTGCACTATGTATGACAGAAGCAGCCCCTTCTTAAGAGATGAAAAATCAATCAAACTCTTGATCGCTGGATTGAAATATTGCAAGTTCTTTGACAGATTCTGTTCTGTGTTTCAGTCTTCCTCATTTTTCTTTTAGTACTCTCCATTCTCAGCCAGACATAATGTGTTTCATAATCATTATTATTTCCATCTTGCCTAAGGAGTTGAAACATCAGTTCCACAACAGCTCACTCCCAAACAATCCATTCTCTGATGAAAAATTGGTTCTGTTGCCTCATATCTGCCTCCTGTGTTTCATTCCACATCTCGTCCACAGTCCTGGCTTGATACTTTCTGCCCCTCTGACTTTTTTCCGTCTTGTAATATTCTCCACTCCTGAAGGGACCAGAAAGACTTCCCTTCCCTCAAATCTGTGCACTCCAGGAAGAGCAGAGGAAGCATCTCCTCAGATTGGAAGTGGATTGATAGATCAGAGGAGCTGCTCAACTCATCACAGTCCCCTTTCTTCAGTTTATAAGAGCTGCCCTAGGCTACTAAGATGAAGTTTATTCTGCTCGCCAAAAAGTCTAATCAGATGTCTCCATCTCAAGATTCAGTGAATTGGGACAGTAAGCTAACCTAAGAAGGTGCCTTTCTCCTTTCTTCCTATTAAAGATTAATTCACAGTTTCAACAGAAATGCAGATTCTCTTTTCAAAGTTTGTTCACATTAATAGAAAGTAACTTGTATTAGAGATAAGCAAAAACTGCACTGTTTTTCTAGGTGGTAAATCCTTTTGGGAAAGTTTTATCCTGAGAGCACAGTGTTTAAAGAAAATACTAGCTTCCTATTAGGATGCAAAATCACAGCAAGTAAATACAACTTTGGCTTTAATATTTGGTGCTGGCTGCACCACTGTTAAAAATCTGTTTAAATATTCTATCACATTACATGAGAAGTGATCACTCAGTCAGACAAGGAAATGTTGTCTGCTAAACTACAGGACTGCCAGCTGTTTTTTCTCAATGTTTTTCACTCTTGACTAGTGCCCACCACAATTGAAAAGATTGTAGTAGAGGTACAGGCCAGTTCTGCTGCAGCCATTTCTGATCCAGCTTACATCCTGCCTTTTGCTATCAAAATCTAGAAGCTGCAAATACATTATCTTAAGGTCAGATCTGAGGGAAATGTATTTGAAATTTAATAGCAGTCATGAGGTTGATATACTGAAAAGGTACTTTGGGATGCTTGGAAGCAATAATAAAGGGCAAGTAAATTCCAAAAGCTAACTATTAAAATGCATTCATGAGGAAAAGAAATGTAGTTGGAGGAGCCATTTTTAATAAAAATATTGCTTGCAGGAAAGAGAATTGTATGAATTAATGGAAGCTCAGTATGAACTTAACCCTTAAACTGAAAGGATGGAAAATATAAGAACATATGGCTTGTCATATTAGAAAAGATTGTAAATGTGGCCATTGTGGAGGCATATCCACACCATACTAATTATTGGCTATTCATCAGATGAAAGACTAGAACTTACTTCTTACAAAAAGACATTGTCCTATCTCTAAGGATTTCAAAATTATTGTGAGAAAACATAAGCTCCCAGAACTTAAAGGATTAAAACTGGGAAAGGTGGTTGAGGATTTTTGGGGAAAAGGACACAAGTCATAAAACTAATTTAAAAATTAATAAATATTCCAACACAGGCATTGACTTGTGTTTTGAGATTAGATATGGCTTATTTCTCTCTCTTGGTGCCATAATTGATTTTTGCATTTCTTGTTTCAAAGTGCTGGAAATGTATAAATTAGATGATGGCCTAGGACCTTAGATAAATGTCTCTCAAGTATATTTTAAACATCTCTTGCTAAAACTGTTGGGGTCCCATCAGCTCTACATATTACCTCCCTGCGTGCAAGGTTGATGGTTACCAGAAGATACATCTGATTTCTATGACATCAAATCATCCTAGACCATAGGTTTTCTTCATATTCACGGAAATTCATGCTGGGATTAGAGCACTTCTAAGGCTGTTCAAATACCCCATGTTTACTTAACATATCTATTTGTGACAAATGGCTTGATATTAACCAGAAAATCTTCTTTAAGTCAAATGAAATAAAGTAAAGTATAAGTGAGGGTATTAATTTGCCACCTCCAAAATAATAATCAAATTTAGAAATCTATATTAAATGAAAAGTGAACCAATTATATAAACCAAACCCCCCAAAAAATAAACCACCTCACTATTCACCCTAGGACAAAACTATGATTAGGATGTCTGTTTCTTGATTCATATGGGTTTTCACAAATGCCTGGCACTGCAGGCTGTGCACCTCAGATAATAACATTCCTGAAGCAGGCTGATTTTACAAACTGGTTTTGGTTTCTTTTCAAGGTCCTCCAGAGATTCTACTCAAATTTGGTATTTCACCATCAAAACATATTCCAACCATCAGCAAAATTGTTCATTGTCTTCTTCTGCAGACAGAGACTACAGTTTCTTATCATCTTTCAGCAGCACACTGTCCAATTCCTATAATCCAGTTCCTCATGGCAGCACCTCTGACTTTTCCTGCAGCTTGCTGGTTGAGGCTTTATGTGTACTAAACTTCTACACCACTGCTGCTTACAAAAGTTGAGAGTGAGTTTGGCAATGCAGGATTTCTAGAGTTAAATGACTGTAACTGAGGTTTGTAACTGATAGTCTTCCTAGGACGAATGGACAGCAGCTGTGATTTACACTTGGAGTTGTTTTGGGTATGGAGCATAAAGTATCATTCTTGTTGATGGTTAATATTTACCCAGGCATTATAGACTGGAGGTACATTTTATGTACAATACTCAACTTGAAAGGACATATTTGGAAACAGTGTTTAAGAATGAAGATGAATATGAAGCAAATATAAATAAAAGAGGTGAGGAAAACATTCAGATTGCTTTATTTTGGATCATGTATTTGCTTTGGAAAAATGGGGGCAGGATGTATGTTCAATAAATTGTTTTATTTTGCATATTATATCTTGCAGTCATTGAGGGTCATTTATTCATAGACATTACATGAATTCAGAGATTATATGAAAGGCTCCGAACAAGAGCATTAAAAATGGAAGAAGACTGCAGTATGACCTATCACTGTGATATTGCAATATAATATTGCAGTGAAAAATATTAACTCATTGCCTCAGAACTACGAAGTGTTCTGATTTATTTCAGCACAAGGGATTTGCAAATATTTAAACACTTACATCTGTGTACATTGGTTTGAACATCAACAAATTACAACTGTGGTGTCTAAGTACTTCTTTATGTTGAATTTACAGTTGCACAACATCTGCAATATAGCTGCGAAGAAAATGAGACTGAGAAAGAAGAACCATATGTGCAAGGGTGTGGTACAGGAAAAGGGGTGGGTGCTGATGCAGGGGATATGGCTGGATAAGGAGACAGGAAGGAAAAGCTTACATTCCTGTACAGGGAGAGAAGATACAAAAGTTTGGCCTAGGTTTTATTTAGTAATGAGTCCACATGTGAAAATGTAAGTGTATCTAAGAAACAACATGAAGTATATGCAAAAATTTGCAGCTGAGCTGGACAGACTATTCTGTTCCTTGATTTTTCAGATCTACCCTTTGTTACCTCAGACACACCCAAAAATCTATAGAAAAGGAACGTGTGACATTTCTTTCTAGCCTGGTGGCAGTGCCAATAATATGCTGAGAAAGTCAAAGAGGTAATGAAAACAGGAAGCACAGCATCAGTTGAGGATTTAACTTCCCTTGCTTCAAATTGGAGGAAGGTGAGGCTGAAGCATGATGATAAAGCTGAAGTTTAAGATACACAATCATGACTTCTTTAAGTTGACAAAAAGAGAAATACAGCATAAATGTACACAGTTTTTCAAAGGGAATCTACAAGGAGAATAGCAAGCTAGCAAGAGCAGCCCAAAAACCAATATATTTGAAGGCAGCATAGAAAACATATTGGAGCTGCAGAGCAAAAGCATGACACATACCAGTAAAGACTTGAGAAATGGTAAAGAGAAGTAGGTAAACAGCAATGTAGAGGAAGCTAAGAACTTAAGAAGGCATTTAAAAATAATATTTTTTTTGTACACAACAGAAAGAAGCTTAAAAGGTAAGAGAATAACTAAAATATAGAAAGAATACCATAAGTAGGCAATGGTTATAACTGATTTTTAATTTTTTTCTCATCCATGTTAACTATGGAGGAGTTTGAAGTGTAGAAACGGGGACCTTTCTTTACAGAATATGTTTCAGAGGTTTTGTCTAAAATTTAAATATTGGCAGAAAAAGAGAATGGATCAAGGAGATGATGTGAGTGATAAGAAATCACCAGGAGCAGGTGGCTTCTGCCTTGGAGTTCTTAATGAATTTTAGCGTGAAATAGCCAAACTACAAAATGTATATAGAAAACTTACTCTTTGTTACAGGACAGGGAAGTGGATAAAACAATGTCAAGTTTTGAAAAGGGACTCCAGTGGACCTACTGATGAATAAAAAATGGAATTAAGGAATATATGGATGAATATGAGATGTCAAAAAACTACCAGAACTCTTTGAAAATATTAACAGACATTTAGATAAATGAGGTCTGAATACCATTCCTTTGAATTTGCAGGGTGCTTCCACTTACGTACCTCACCAAAGACTTTCCAGAAAACTAAATAGAAGTACTTTTAAGGATAAGGGCTAATAAAAACTCGGGAAACATAGGACAGGAATAAATGAACAACCACCCTTGCAATAAAAGACAATTCACTGCAGAAGGCCCATAAATATCTATGTTGTGTTCCTTGGGGCTCATCCTACTCACATGCATTCTGGAAAAGGGTAGAGAATACTGAAATGACAGAAGTTGCTGATTCTGTTAAGCTATTTAGGACAGTAAAGATGATTTCCAGCTGTGAAAAACTGCAAAAAAGAAATTACTGGGAGCTGAACTGACAGCTGAAAGCCAATGTAGACAACTGCAACTCAAAATCCCTGCCTGGACTACTTTCCTTCAAATATTCAAATCCTATCCTGGAGCAGGAATAATGCAGCATGGGTGAGAAAATCACTTCCCTGATAATCCACCTTCCAGATTCTCAAATTTTGTACGCTATACCTGTGCTTTAGTTGTCTTGAAATGGCTGTAAAATAAATTTATTTGAAGATCAGAGTGCTGGAGTGCTTGTACTGTGAAGAAAGGCTAAGTGTTGAGGTTGCTCACCCTGGAGAAGAGAAAGCTCTTGAGACCTTTCAGTACCTAAAGGTGGCAAAAAGAAAGAGAAACAGTTTGCAAGGCCATGTAGTAATGGGACAAGTGGGAATGGCTTTAAAAGGAAAGATAGTAGGTTTAGATTAAATATGAGGTAGACATTCTTTACTGTGAGGGTGGAAAGGCACTGGAACAGATTGCCCAGAGAAGCTTTTCCCTGTTCCTGGAAGTGTCCGAGGCCAGTCTGGATGGGACTTTTGATGAGTCTCTGTCCATGTCATTGGGAGTGAAACTAAGTAATCATTCAGGTGCCTTTGAGACCAAACAATTCAACAAATCTATGCTTCTCTGACCTAGCGCGGTCAGAAAAAGCATATGTGGTAGAAACAGCATAAAACTTAAAGGGGCAACAGGCACTTAAACCAAAGGTTGCCCATGAGGATGATTTGATCTTTTCCTCCCGTCCTTCACTCATATCAGTTGCAAATGTGACTCACTTAATTGTTACTATGCTAATACCTAACCATGATCAGAATAATTTTATGATGGCCAAAATGCAAATCTCTGAGATATTTTTCTTTTTTTTTTGTTTGTTTGTATTTTAAAGTAGACAATATTCACTGGCAAATTACTTCAGTTTATTGATTGGAACCCAAACTCAGTGAAAAGACTGCAGAATCAAAATGCCATGGGGGAGATGGAGACAGGAATGACTGTCACATAGAATATTACAATGGAAAAGTTATACATTGGTGATAATATTTCTGAAATAAATTACTTTATGGATAATTTTCCGTACCTATTTTTAAAGCAACATGAAAATTGATGATGCAAGATACCGATACCAAATGGACTGCTCAGGTGAAAAAAACAATTTGAAAATTTTATCATAGTTGCCACGCATTTATTAAAAAACACTAGAGTGTGAAATATTCACTTGTGTTCTGACATGATTTTCTGTCTGATTAAGTTTAAAATGAGAAAGAGTCCCTTAGATACAAGTGTATTGGTAGAGAGAGATAAAAATAAAGTTCTTGCTCAGAATCTCTTTCATCTACGTTTTTGTTCTGTGCTGTTCTTAAGCTCCATGGTCTCTACATTTAAATGTCTGTTCTAAAATGGGAAGAGTTTTTGTTGGCTGTGGGTAGAAGACAACATGAATGGGGATATCAGTCAAATTAGACCGTCGTGTGTGCATGAAAATATGTGGGTGTGACTAAAAAAATATTTAATACATGCCAAGCTAATCTTAATTTCCACTTTTGATTGCATTTTATGTGAATTAATAGACCATATAGTATAACAAAGTCCAGTGCCTGATATAAAAAAAGTGGTTTTCAAGACAATGGACTAAGTATGAATGAACCTTATTTCTTAAACACCAATTTCAGCCAAGTTCTCTGGTGGACTGCTTGGTTCAATAAGCAGTTAAAGACCTTTTATTGGTCTATGGAGAGGGTAGAACTGCCAGTCATGTTAAGTTGCCCAATTTTCCCAATTTTCCTTACTCTTTAGAAGCAGTTTGATAGAAACTTAAGGTACAGATAAACCTACTAACTTTCTTACTTCGTATGGTATAAGAGCAAGATTAAACTCAGCTGGATTAAGAGGATCTGATTAACTGTGGAGAAAATATTCTGAATATTCTGACCTTTTCTATTTCCCCAAGTTCTTATTTATACAGCTCATTAGTTGTAGGACTCAAAAGACATGCTACTTCTGCAGGAACAACTGCATTGCTGCAGTGTGTGAAGGTTCATAATGGTCTATTTAAATTATGACTGTAGTCAAGCCAGGAGATCAAGTACCACATACAGTAAGCACACATGCATACAATGATTCAGTTACATTGTGGTTTAGTCCTGTGGCAACAGGAAGTTAAGCTGGAAATTAGTTTTAAGTATGGCATTAAAATTTGTCCTATAGTTCTAACCATGGCATAGCTGTGTCAGTGTTGTGCTTGTCTTCACCAAGAGTGCACTAAAGTTGTTAACTCTTTCAGTTAGTAACTTCCTGATTATTCACCCGCATAAACGAGGCAGTGGAGTAATTTGCACAGTGGACCCAAATCATACCAAGTGCTTGAACTTCTTCCCACCTCCGTAATTATGTACTTGAGAGGTTGCTACAACCTCTCTGCCCTGGAGATCCATCTCATGCATTTCCTGCTGTACCTAAACCAATGGGAATGTTTCACTGTGTAAATTAACATCCTAGGTGGGGAATCTGGCCATCCCAGAGACACACATCCCATCCAGAGATTCACAGAGTTTCTGATGCGGTTATTGGCACCATACATAGGCCAGAGAGTTTAGTCAGAAAAAATTCCTCTACAAGTGCAAATATATGGTCCCTGTGCAGTAAAGTAGTTAGGAGATGTTTTGTACATTGTTTAAGTAAATTATTGGCAAGAAATAATGCATGTTGAGAAGTCTCACAGAATTGAGGTCCAGAGTGGATAGGAATTAAGCAGTTCTAGGAATCTCATCTGATCCAGCTAAAGCACCTTGCATTTTCTCTCACTGTAGTTCCCATAATATGTTCATCAGATGTGTTTTTTTTCCAGCCAGAAAAGAGTTGTAAAAAAGCAATGTCTACTGTTCCTTTCTTAAATAAAAAAGTTCTTACTAATTTAATGGTAATTACTTATGTTCTATATTATGAAGTACATTTTAAGTAGTAGTACCACAACTTCCACAATAACCAAATCTAGGTATCACAAATTAAAGAAGGAAGTTTTGCAATATATTTAAATCAATATATAATTTTTATTACATTTTAATAGTTTCCACATTTATTAATGTTAGAAATACATTTTAATAGAGAAGTATTGCATGCTTTCTTTTGTAGTTCAAGATAACAAAACCTCTTTCAAATTCATTAATCTGAAAATGTGCAACAGATGGACTTTGTACATGAAAATGTGCAAGACAAAAAAAGCAGTGCACGAGTCCATAGCACTTCTAATGATAATTGGTCTAGCAATAATGCTGAACAGAACGTATGTAGCTTTTCTTTGATTGATTTTTGGTACTGCTGATTAACTGTACTGGCTTCTCTTTTATGCCAGTCAAGCACCATGAAATAGAGGCATAAACAGGCAATGTGACATATAACTCAGAATTGAAACATTGCTCATAGAAAAGGAAGAATCAAGTTCAGGAGATAAGGCAAGATGTTGTTATGATTATTAAACTAATGCAAACTAAAACTGATGTTGCTGAGAAAGAAGGATGTGATAAAGATCTCACTTTTAAAGAAGAGCTGAACATAATGGTGTGAGGATGATTTCTGCTGTTACTTACCCTTTCAAATCCAATTAATAAAACTATTAGAAGTTAAGTCAAAACAAGAAAAAAAGGTGAGTCTTCATGCAGCATTTAGCAGCCTTTCCAAAGATTGTTGGGAAAATAAGATTACATTAGTTCTAAAGAGCCGTTCACAGGAAGAAAAATCCTATCAGGCTACTGAGTTCATGACACTTGAAAGGCTGGAAGGTATTAAGAGGAAATATCTTGTATTCTTGCCCAGTTTTTTTTTTTTTTTCTGAATCATTAGCATACACCTACTCCACTTTTTTTTTTTTTCTTTCGCAGGTTGAAAACAGATAAATCTCTAATACATACTTGGACCTCTCCCTGAGAATGAGATTAATAAAATCTATTGGGGGAGTCTGGGAGGGAGTGGGGAGGAAGGGCTCTAGACAACAAATGTGGTGGGACAACGTAAGTGGAGGCATAGAATGAACTGAAGGTCAAAGTCTCAAAAGTGGAGAAATGAGGAACCCAAAAGAAAACCTGAAAAACAGGAAAACCCCCAGCAGCCCCTTTGCTCCCTGGAAACAGTCAGAGGAGCTGGCTGATGGACATGACTGGAAGGAAAATTCTGAGGTGGAGGAATCCTTGATCTGACCCATTCTTGTGCAGCTTGCTGAAGTGTCTTATGAGTTTATATTGCTGAGCACTATCTGTTTTCTGTGTACAAGTCAGAACAGTTCCTAGTAGGAGAGCACTTACACTGACAAAAGTGTGTGTATTGATAGACTCAACAGTGGGCCTGCAGGCTGAATGGGCTGTGATGAGAAAGGTGATTTGTCTGCACCAAAACAGGATCTTCTGTCTTAGAAAAAAAAATAACGTACAGAACTCTGAAGGAAACTAAGGTAGATGTGTCAAGGTTTTCCTTGGATATGCAGGTATCTGTTACAAGTGGTTGATATGCCTAGCCACATATCTTCGGGCTTTTTTTGATTGCTTGGCTTTTTGACAGACCAGAATGTAAAAGTTTTTCAGTGACTCAGAGAGGTCAGTTCATGTTAACATATTTCTGAGGAAAATGTATGAAACTGCCAAGATTGTAAAAAATGTAGCTGGGTATTCCACTGATGTTAATAAACCTCACTTTAATTTAAAACACTGATATCTTTTTTATCCTAGAATATCATTAGAACACTACAAACTCTCCTGTTTTAAAGATGGTACTTTTTCTATTTTATTCAGACAGTAAAAACACTCTCATGGATTTTCTTACTTGCTGAACAAACATGCAGTAAGGAAGGTAGTTTTTCATTATTTAGATGCATTGCATGTAACATTACTTTTCCTGATTTCTTGTTTGCCTTATTTTTCTTCTTGATTTTACCAGAAAGCTTGTAGGATTGCAATAGATTGTAATAATGACACTCTTAGGATTGAAAGCATTGCAAGTTTATTTGCTTTACTAGAAGGGTAGGAAGATTTTGTAGTTCAAGATCTTCAAACCTAATTTATTTTCAGCAGCCATTCTATTTTGTTTCTTCATTTCTGTTTATTGTATTGTCAGCCACAATAAAACCCAAACCTACTCTCAGTAATACAGAAACATGCTGTTGGTTACATGGAGGTGTGAATGCTAAGATATCATATCTAGTTCAGGAGGGTCCAAACACCATTCTTCTGTGATTCGTGAGATAGGATATCCAATTAGTTAAAAACAACTAATTGAGCTTGTCTTTGTCATTGTTGTTGTTGATCTTGATCTTCACATTCTTTTGACATTAGGATCAAATAAACACAAGATTGTAGAATTGAAAGGTTTTCTAAAGAACTGCACTGAAACATATTCTTGTGCAATAATAAGGTGTACAGAAGAAAATCTCAACTAACATGTTCTTCAAATAATCAGAGTTAATAGCCATACCAAAATTATTGCATGGAAATTTAAAAAAAAAAAAATAACTGAAAAATTATATTTAAAAAATTTGTAAAACTCTGATTTTGGTCCAGTTTTTATGCATATCTAGGAAGAATAATTTGCTTTAGTTGGTTTACTTTGTTTTGCTGAATCTTTTGTCAAGTTCAGCACTTGCTTGTAGAACGTTGGAAATTTTCCGAAAAGTGTTCATGAAAACAGCATAGAAAATATTTTGTCACTGACTCCCTGCAACCTGGTTTTCATTCATCAATACCTTTATCTTGTCTTTTTTCTCCCTTGTAGGATTACACTATACAATATTTTCTAATGTATCAGCCTTGATTAGATAGCTCCAGGTAATCAGCCTTCCATCATCCTATGGTCTGTCAGGAAAAGCTGTGATAAGGATTTTTTTAGTCTCAAAATCTAGTTAATAATAGCACTTGGACTAGACAGTTCAGGAATTACATAATTCACAGTAGTTTTTTTGTTTTAGGTAACATACAGCAATACTTTAAAATGCAGTACTTCATTCTATTTTATTTTTATTAGTCTCCGTCTTGGAGGGAACCGTAGATACGGTAAAATCAGCCCACTTGAGCAGGTTCATAAGCAAGGTTGAGACTAGCAATTACAGATGAGAGACCTGGGCACTTGATTCTGCTCTATTGGAACCACTGAGCATTCAGTTTTGGATCAAGCACCAGATTTATATTAGTTGTCAAGGAGCAGAATCTAGAGAGAGTTGCTGGAAGAATTTAAAATAGAATTCAAAAGCAGAATTAAGTGATACCTAATGTATTAACTCTAAAACACTGAATATATAATCAAACTTTCCACCACAATCTTCGTGGATTTCTTCTTACTATACATAGAAAGAATGAGCATCCCTCTGTTGCAGATTTTAATCCAGCTTTCATGGTGCTAGAGATTTTGCATCAGTCACTGTGTGCTTAAGTGCCCCAGAAAAAACATACATAAACACAAATTTAGATATTACCTGCTGATTTCCATTTTCCCTTTTTTTTCCATTTTCTGCATTCCTCCTGTCATTTCAAGTAAATTGCACACTGATTTCAGTTTAAATATATGTTACACTTCCCTCCCTGGTCGTTGCTTACCTCTTGGTGTTTTTTCCAGTGTTACTATCTCCTACAAAAAGCATGTTTCTTTTCCTTTTCTTTCCCCTTTAACTAGTTCTCTTGGTTTATTAATTTTAAACATAATACAAACCTTTCTGGCTCCTATTGTCTTTTTATTTATTGTACAAACCCAGAATGAAAAACTAATCTGTTCAGGCTCTGTTAGAGGTTCTTGCATTTCTGTCCACTGTTCTATACCATTACACTTCATATTGAACTGTTAACAAGATTTCTGTATTTTCATAATATAAGGATGCATAGATGCAATGCCACAAATTGGTCTCAGTCAAATTAGTGAGGTGATATTCTCTAATATTTCAACAAAATTTGAGCAGTTAGAGGCATTTCATTCATTCAGTATTATTTTCTGTAGTGTGTTGAAGGAGAAATTATTTACCCACAAATTAATATATAAAACTGTACATTTACTGTCTTTGAGTTGAATTTCTTTCCTCTGTTCTGATTCTTTCAAATTAACTACACTTAAATTCATTACCGTGATCATTTTCAAGAAAAATCTTTTAATCATAATATTATAATAAAATTATCAGAAACTTGAATAGTTCAGGAGGAGACACTAACCATTAAAAGTAGTCTTTTTTTTGTTAAAGACTGATGTGGCAGTTGCTTTCCTCTTTCATTTTGTCTCCAGCCCTGGTATTCTTTCAGATTCCTCTGTCACCAATATTGTCATATAATGCAATGTATTTGTTTGGCATTTTAATAGAACCATAACCCTTGTCCTATTTTAATAGTATTTGTTTCTAGGAATTTCTTCTGCAACTTGCATGTAGTTATGTTTGTCTTTCATCCTGTAGTTTGAATTTGTGTCTTTTTGTCTATTTTATAAGATGAGTCATTTCAGTTCTGTTTCTCTTCCATATTATTGAAATTTTACTATATTTTAATGGATATGTACATACTTTAAAATGTTAAAATAGTTCAATAAGTATTTTAATATTTTTAATAGATTTAAAAAATTTATATAGGGTAAATATTTATGTACTTGCAAAGGAGATACCTTCTATTCTTATAGTTTCTTATAATAAAATTTATCAACTGAAACCACTTTTGGATTTTCAATATATTCTTATCAACCTAAAGTAATTTGCAGTATATTTCTGAAAACTGTACTTTCCACAGAGGCAACATATCCTACATAATGTTTTGGAACAGACTGAATTGGCTCCATAAAAATTCATTCTATGCTTTCTGAACGTTTTTGTTTAAACCACATTTGAATTTTGCATACGGAGAATCATCGTGTTAGATCTATTGGGGAAAATAAAACTGCTAAACCGGAAAGTCTGGTTTTATGACAAAAAGATGGAATCTGATATATAATGAGGGAAAGATGTCTGTAAGAAATGTACTTTGTTTACTGAGTCAATATAGCAACAGGGTGAGAATGAGCTTATTTCAATGTCATTTTAATTTAATTGTTCCTTTCAGTGGAATCAAATTCCTGAAATAATGTGATGCATCTGTGAAGAAGGCAAATCCAATTCTAAGATGCTGCAGGGCAAACATTTCCAAGAGAAGTAAGGAAGTTTTTGTGCCATTGTATAAGGTCCCACACCAAACTCATCTGGAAAACTGTTCTAGTCATCTGTACTCAAGAAAAGAAATTGAAATGAGAAGAGCTACATATAGGAGAAAAAAGGAACATCAGTAGAATGGGGAGTTGGTTCTTGGAGTGGATTCTTGTAGAAGAGCACAGCTCATTTATATAAGCAAAATAAAGATTGAAAAGGGGTATGATTACTGTCTTGGAAGCTCTTACAAAAGAGAGAAGCTGTTAAAGCTAAATATCAGTGCTGGCAAAAATACAAATGGGAATGAACTCACTATAATTAAATTGAGCACAGATACTGCAAAATGCCTGACTGTCAAAATTAAAAAGTTCTGAAAAAGCGCTCAGATCAGAAAAACAGGGCCAAAAATCTTCATCAAAGATTTTTGCCAAATCCTCTTGCTGGTTCATCTTGCTATCATGCAAAAAAAAATGAAGTGCCAGAATAATTCTCAGTGTCATTGTTGTATTTTGAGTGATTCTTTGATCTGATCTGATGGTTCTTTTTTATTTACAACTCAAATATTTTGTGCTGGTTTGATTCTGAAGAAACTTAAGAATAACTTTAGCTTGTTTTCAATGGTCAACATTTTTTTGTACTCTCATTCTACTTGTACATTATAATGTATGCTGGATTGCCACCACTTTTTCCTAAAAGTTTTTACTCCCTTCTGCCCACATGCTGAATCAATGGAAAGCATATAAAATTTCAGAAAAGCTGTGGAACTTCCTCAAGTGGACACACAGATAACGGATTTGAAAAAAATATCTTATGATTGATTTTAATCTCAAATTCATTACATATCCAGAAGATGCATAACCAAGTAGCAACCAAAGGGCAGGATTATGAAAAATTAATAAATTTCTGATAGTGACAAGCAACCATCATTTTGCACTGAAATCATTACATTTTGTAGTAAGTGGCTGATGGTTTAATTCTACATTAAGGAAATGTCTAAAGGACAAACCATGTGCAGCTTGGTATGTATTTGCACAGTTTTCTCTACTGCCATTAATTTTCCATGGCATAATCAAATTATCGGTAAAATGACAAGTGAACAAGTATGAAGGATCTGCCTGTTTAACAAATAAAGTTAAGATTTTTATTTTTTATTTATTTCCAGTGCTCTTTGTTCATCAGCTAATCAAAACCACTTTTGGAAAAGAAACATAGGTGAGTTCACTGAGAGTTGGAGTATAATAATTCACCGTGATTGTCTTCAGAATTGTTTAGAGACTTAGATTAGCAAATATACTGCATGTATGTTGTTTAAATTGAGTATCCTAGATCTTTCACATACACATCACCAGAACAGGAGGGTAGCCTTCTGCTGTGTCTTTCTTTCTGTTCACTATGCTGAAAAATACCAAGGAAACAGAGATTCCAGAGGCCAAACATACAGTTGATGTACATAACAGATATGAAGATGAAATCTGTCAGACACATTTTCAGCTCTTCCATAGAGCTCAGTGCCTGAGCTCAGACAAACATCATAGGAATGTTTCATCTCTCAAGATCTTGCATCTGTAAAATAGTTGAGGTAAGTTCTGAAATTCTGTATTCCCTCAACAGAGGGAATACAGACAACTGACTGCAATGCAATACCATTAACATCTTCTGATAAGTGCAAAGGCACAGGATAGGTAAGACCTCATTGAAAGTTTCCCTACCAAAACCATACAATATAAATACTTTCAAGAAACTGCCTTTTTTATGGTACCAATTCTGAGTGGACAGAAGACACAGTGAGCATATGCCATGCTACAGCAGTCAGCTGTTCTGAACTACTCCAGCTGCCATTAGATCTTCCAACACTGCTTAATTCCTTTACATTTTACTTTAATTCAAAATAATATCTCTAATGTGTTGCTGTCTCTGACTTGTTATGAATTTCTGAACCACCAGTAGTGCTGTGGGAAGATTCACTTGACAGTATTGGCTGACTCATTGCAGCCTGGACCCTTAGGCTTCTGTCAGGTAGTTTATTTCTCACAACAGAATGATTCCTGTCTGTCCTATTTAATGCTTCCAATTTATGTCTGTAAAGCACCATGCCTTGAAACTAGTTCATTAACCTTATGTGCAGCAGTCACACAGATGTGATAGCAGCACTTATGATGAATGGAAGGTGCCCAAAACATGGCTGAAAAAATATTAACTTTCAGTTCAAGTCTTATTCCTATTAAGACAAAAAATCAGATCATCAAATAGTTATCACCTGTTTCACCTATATCACAGCTGTGATTTAAGCATGCAAATAAAACTTACACCTTTGCAACAATTATCAAGCACACAAACTGAAAACACAATAACATGCATACATGTATACGTATGTGTATATACATGCATATAAAATGTTGTTAGTTTCAAACAGAAATTCTAAGAATGGTATCATTAATGTTCCTTAGGAATTGTGCCACTGTCTTTCTGATTTCCTTTTTTCTATTTTTGGGGGTTTTTTTTTGGCTTTGCAGGGAGCTACTTATTGAAAGCAGTTGCCAGGGATTCAGTATTTTTTTGAAAACTGATAAATATTAACTTAGAATACTTTCTGGACACACTAATTCCTGAAAATGCTGACTATGGCTGATAAAGCATAGTGCTCAAAGCAGTTATATATTCTAGAATAGCGTAGTCTTTCATAAAAATGTGGGTGGAGGTTCATGAACTATTTGAGAAGAGGACAAAAAGCTTTAACAATTAATTAAATAAAAAATTTGCTTTGTCAGCTGTTGATAAGCAGACATGTTTGAATGTTTGGCAAATGTTTTTGAATGTTTGTTCACAAAAATATGAGAATGAAATCAGTTTTCCATGGGCAGAGTAGATTTGTAGGTTTCAGGAATAAATTGCAGCATGCCATAATCACTCTTCTCTTACCCTTCTGTGTTTCAGGTGAAAGTTCTTACAGGTTGTTTTTCCTACCTAATTTTAAACTTGATATTTCTACTATCCACATCTTGTCATTCAGTGCTGGTACTTTTGCTCGTTTCACCCACAGCACCCTACCACAGATCACACTTCTATCTGTGACACTCTACTTCTCTTCCATAGATTCCCATTATATCAAGCCAGTTCCTTTCTCAGCCTCTTCATCCTGCTAATAACCTTTCTTTTCCTCTCAAAGATATTATCTTTTTAATTCTTCTCTCTAGAATCCCTTCCTATGTCTCCTGAATTTATGCTTCTGGACAAAAAGAAGTTGATTAATTAAGGTCAAAGTTTTTAAATCAAAGAACTTTAATATATATCTAAATGCATATTTTAAAAACTATGTTTGTGCACTAGACAGTTTAAAGAGAGACATAAATCTGTACATGTTGCTGTGAAATCACTATTTTTTTCAGTTAATCAATCTTCAATATTCTCAGAAGCAGTAATGCTACAAAATAAAACTCCACATATATATCATAGCCTTATTTGGGGACGAGGGGGGAATTTAACCTGTTAAGTAGGGTGTCATTTTTACATGAATCAAAACGCTTGTAAGGCTGATGCATCAGAACAGAAAAGAGAGCATAATTACAGATATAATATGAAGCCACATCTGAAAAGATCATATAAGATCAGTCCTCAGGATGCTTCACAATTTAAGCTTACTCTGAAGACAGTTGAAATTAATCTATAAATTATATTGCCGTTAAATCACTCAAATTTTAACTTTTTCAAAATCTTCGTTGCATCATCCCCACTCAAAAGATTTTTGCCACAGTTCTTAGTGACAACTCATTTCTTCATGCAGCATGAAAAATTAATGGGGGGATAGTGTGATGTTGTGGGCTCAATCCTGATCTTCTAAGAAAGTTTACTGTTCTCATACAGCCGTTTGGGGTGAGTGTGTTACCAGGCAGCTGTGCAGTCCAGCACCTTGTCCACGTCACTGCTTCAGAGCAACATGTAGAAACTTCACAGGCAATTATTATGCAATAAACTTTCCTAGGAGAGAAAATTATTAAGGGGTGTACTGCTTTTTAATTCTGTCAAAGACATAAGGAAAATATTGTTAGAAGATTTTGTGTAGATTCTTGCAATGAGTTATATCATACAGATTATTTCTGTACAAAAAGGCTGTTCAGCAAGGCCAACTGATATTAAACACTTTTATTTTACTACCATCCTGTGTCTAAAATGACAAGTTATTCTTAATGTGTGAACTTTTAGAAAGCTGGACTTGTTGAAATGAGAGGATTTTTCCTTTAAGCCACATCAAAATATTACTTCTCTCCTCTCAATGTGCTAGACAGCTGCATTGTAAGGTGGAAATTAAATCAGGGCCTTAAGAACAATTCTGTATCTACAAGACTCCCAAAACTTGAAATACATGGCAAATACCTTGATGAAGGGCAGCATGGAAGAGAGGAGGTCTTTGAAAGAAAACATTATCTGAAAAAGGTAAAAATTTTAAAAAGGCAGACTAAATTTGAAACTCAAGTGAGATGTAATAGGTTGTTTTCTAATAAATAAGAGGGGTCTTCTTTAAACAGTCTACTAAAAAATTATAAACCTCCTATAAACTTCTTTTTCTGAATAGATTTTTAAATGAGATTCCTAAACAATGTCTGTGACTCATTCTTTGGGAAAAAATAACACATACAAAGGTCAATGGCAAAGTTCAACTCACTTTAATAGGTTAAGAATTAAGTTCATTCAGAGCTGATATTTCTCTGACAGTATCCTCTGTCATCGAATATTTCTATGAAATTAGGCTAAGGTATTATTACATATTTTTAGTAAATGAAAAAGCCCAAATCTTAATAAATCCTCAAAATTTTAAGCATCCTAATCATTCAATAATAGAATATGCTTTTTCTAACACAACTTCATTACAACTGCTAAACCTGAAAATGATCTGCATTGTCTGTTAGCATCTTAAGAAATACATCTTTTTAAACCTAACTTTCCAGCTCTTCAACCTATCTCCTAGAAATTGCATTGTCCTGCAGTCTGAGTTGCATCATAATTAATTAAAAATAAGCCCCTGCTGCAATAGCACACCAAAACTTTGTGTGTGATTTTAATACAACAAAGAAAGTTCTATTTTGGCTACTACTAAAATGCAAATATTTTGTACAACTTTCCACTGCTCACTTCATAGTGATCATGCCATGTGAGAATAGCGGTACATCACGATATTTACTGAAAACTTTTGGACACCCCAGCTGGTCAATCAGAGAAAAATGCTGTCACTCTTTCAGCATGATTTTTAACTTTTTAATTAAAGCCAGAATCCCCAACTTAGAGCATGCTAAGAAGCCATCCAGAATGTACAGGAAGAAAAAAAAAATTTTTTTTAATGCTATTTTCTCTATGATTTTTTTTCTAGGCATGTTTTGAGAGATTGTTTTCTCTGCATATTCCCAAGACATGCAAAGCCCTTCCTATCACTATGAATCTGATTCAACCATAAATCTAGAAATGGATTCCTTCAATTTTTAATTTTTTTTTTCTTTTCATTATCTTATAGGAAAAGGAAATCTGCAACCCCATTTGGTACCTGGATATTCCTTTCTATGTAGTGAGGAAGCCTTGCCATAATCGGGATGAGCAATGGTCCATACTTAAAAAATCACAACTGACCTCTCAGTCACACTCTCAAAGACTATGCAAAGATGAAATTTCAAGTGGCATTCACCTGCTGTGTATTTGTCACTCCAGCTGATGCAGGTATCATGACAGATGCATTTTTTCACATCTGACTTACATTTCAGTTCAGCTCTGAAGTACACAACTGTCTTAACTTAAAAGCATACATAAATTTTTCCTTATAAGATAAAAAATGTGGAAGGGTGGATAAGAGCATCAGACTGACATCTGTTTATAATGGAATTAAAGTCTTGAAGTTCACCACTCATGAAGTGAAACATTAATCATCCATTTCCTCCCTCTGCATTTTTTAAACCTATATAGGGAGAATTTAAAGTGTGAGTTGTTACTAAGATCATGAAATATGTTACCATGATCATATAGAATAAGAGAAATACTCTTTGTCATGTCATTTTCTGACTGCAATCTCTGTTTAGCTCTTGTTGGGGTGACAAGGTATCGCTGCTTTTGCTGGTTCTGCAACTGAGAATTGCTATCACCATCTGAGTTGTGTTACTGGAGGCTATGATTAATTCAAGTCATTTTTCCACTGGTTGGAAAGCTTTTTTTACTCCACGGAGAGTGTCCATCCCTTGGAACAGGCTGCCTAAGGAAGTGGCTGAGTCATCATCCCTGGAGTTATTTAAAAGACATGCAGATGTGGCACATGAGGACATAGTTTAGTGTTGGGCTTGGAAGTGCTGGGTTAATGGTTAGACTCAATGATCTTAAGAGGCCTTTTTCAACCTAGATGATTCTACAATTCTGTGATTCTATAAGAGTGTGTAGGCAGAAGAAATAAATAAATGCTTCACTTTCTGTATCTGGGGTTTGGTGGCATCCTTTCCCCACTCACTTAAAGGATGGGGCCAACTGCAGCTCAGTACTGCTGGAGACAACACGCTCTGGTTGTTGGCATGTCACCTGTCTTCAGCCCTGAAGTCTTGCAGGGTCATGACTACATTAAGCCAGATGGCTGCAAATTGGAGACACCTGCAGGAATTGCCACATCCAGTACACTGAAAAAGAGTTGCATCTTTCGAGAACTTGTGCAAGATGCTACTTCAGTTTTCCCTGCAGGACTCGGGTCCCTGGCAATGCTGAGCCCAGCCCGGCTCCACTCTCACATCCACCCACAGCTCACAGCACGCAACATGCCCAGCTCAGCACAGTCATCTCAATCAGGGTAATAGCTGAGCTGTCTGTTAAAGCAAACCAAAAATTAAACAACAACAAACCAAAAACCAAAACCCAAACAGCAATAACATCCCAATCAACAAATAAATCTGCTTTACTTCCAGCTTTTCTCTTCTTGCTTGGAAAGCATATGAGACTACTGTTTGTCTCTTTGTCTCTTCCCTCCAGGTTTACAACAGACCACATGCCTCTGTTTTCACACTTACTGTTTACCTTTCAAAAGCACTCCTCCCAGTGTCATGCTGTTTTCTGAATCTTGTCCTTTATCTCAGGGCATGTAGTCTGCAGAGGCCAGGAGCGTGGAAAAAGACATTAATTTTTTTCCTAATGGGAAGTGTCAAAGCTGCTGTACATTCATCTTTTCACATACAATTTTGTAGTTGGAATTCAGCCCTGACTGCCTTCTCAACCCAAAATATTAGCACTGGGACTGATGAACTGCACAAACATATGCTGAGTTTGATGGAATATTCACACATTTTAGATTCTACTTGCTAAAATAAAAGGCTCAGGGACTAGACAACAGCCTTTTTTTATAAAATTATTCAAATCATCAAAACAACACTTATCAACAACCAAGGTACAACCACTAATTTTCCAGACCCTGGCCACGTTTCTGATATTGGTCAAAATGACTGTAGCACTGAGGTGAGATCCAGTACAGCCTTGTCAATGTGAAGAGCCCCAGGATAGTAACCTTTACCAGTAGTCATGCAGGAGGAAGATTTTGCTGATTGTGGGCACATTACCACCACAAGTGTGACAAATGCAGAAGGTTCTGCAAAAGGATCATGGGACAAACCCCTTCCACAGAAGATATCTGTCCCAAGTTCCCTATTGCTTCAAGAACAGTTAGACTAGAAAAATCCTACCCTTCCACTCAGTTCTTGCACAGGCTCCTGGCAATAGACTTCATCCCAGGAGATGAACTTCACTTTCCTGTAAATGTTTCTCCTCCTTTCCAGCACACAGCATGTTACACAAGTTCAGATTTTTTAGTCTGAAAGTGGATGATGCTAGTGACTTTTCTTGGAGTATATTTGAAATGAAACATAAAAGAGGTTTGCTCTTCCTGAGCAGTAGCTGGAAACAGAAGAGTGCACGTACTCCCTTATCTGCTTTTACCTCAGCTCATGTTGCAAAACCAAAGCTCACAGTCTATCTATGAAGAGGTTTGGATTGCACTCTTTATCTTGCATATTCGTGTGAATCATAAAATTGTTTAGACTGGAAAAAAAAGTTGAGATCATTAAGTTCAACCATTAACCTTGAACTGCAAGGTCCACCACTAAACATTTATTTTTTGTATATATATAGAGAGAGTGAATGTGTGATGGTTTGCTGTTCAGAAAAAAAATGATCGTGTGAGAGTCTGATGCTGTGTCAAATGCTATACTTAAAGCAAAAGAGTTGATGTTTTGTTATCACTACATAGCAGAGTCACTTATTGGGAGTACATCTATTTGCTGAAGAGCAGCTTCTTGTATTTTGTCTGTGTAGCACTGACAAAATTGTTTCCTTTCTGAAGACTTGTCTCTCATCATTCTGAGTAGTTTATATTTGTAATTGGAAAGATTTTCTGTATTTGCTAGGCTTTTCTCAGTCTCTAGCTCAGAAGCTCATTCTAGTGCCTCTCCAGAGAGCCATAGAATAGAGTCCTGGGTGAGCTTGGGACATCTGGATGTCATCTGGTCCTTCTCATTGCTCAGAGGACACCTTAGATTGAGTACCCAAACGCATTTGAGGACTGTGACCTGCCTAGTTTGGCATTCTCCTGAAATGAAGAGGTCAGCAGTCAGGCTTACCGATGGGTGAGAAAGTATCATCACAAATAGTAGGTCAGAACTTTTCAGGAATAGATTTTCAGAATTTTCTCTGAAATGTTCTGTGCAGGAAGTCTGAATAATTAGTGGGGTTACATCCCTTTAAACAGCTACTAATTTTTTCTGCACATGGAGAGGAAATAATTCTAAATAATTCTATATACATACCAGATACTTTATATGCACTCACATATATATTATATTTATTAGCATGGAAAATTGCTTTGAATTTCCCTTTGATTTATATTACTTTTTTAATTGCAATTCTTTTAAAGTAGCTATTAGAAAAGGTCAGTTATAATAAATAACAAGAAAACAAGCTACCAGAGAGAACAGCAATGAGAATATAAATTGTAATATTAGCTTCCAATTAATGTTTAAATTTTTTATAATATGTATTTTTCTGATTATCAAAATAAGTACCAGTTGTAATTTCAAGTTCTAGTCATAAATAATTTTACATAAACAGATATAGATGTCTTTTAAGAAATAAAAAAATCAACCATAAAACAATTGTATGAGTAACTAGAGGAAAAAAATCAACACTGGAAAACACATAAAATATATACATGTTTTAAATGTATATATTTTTCATTTTATAAAGAACTTGAGATTCTGTTTTTTTTAAATTAATATTAAAAGCATTTTTAAAAATAGTATTTACTTTATGTATACTGCATGTATTATGTGCAATATATGTTCAAAAGGATATGTGTATGTGATATATATGTGCCAATGAATACTATACATCTTATATATATGCCATGGATATATCTGTTTATGCAAACACATACCTTTTCTGTGTTTATGTCTAAATATGAGAGTCCTGTAAATACAAATTTTTAACTTTTAAAATCTAAAAATTAGTCATATGATTAGCAAAATTCAAGAAATTGTCATGCATTTTTGTTGATAAACCCTTGAAAGAAATTTATTTCTGGTCAATTGGTGTTACTTACAAAACTGAAATGACAGTGTCTTCCCAGTCTATCAGATAATTATTATATCAGCTATTTCTAATATAATCTCATATCCACATAGGACTGGAGACACAGATATTGTCTTGAATATCAAAGATATATATGTTTTAAAATAATAATCTAAGTTATTATGTGATATGTTCTCATAATGGTCGTTGTGCCTCAATTTAGGCAATGTAGTTGAATCTCTTTAAATTCTCAGTTCACATTAAGCACTTAAAGAAAACATTAATAGAAGAAATCTGAGGAGATTTCATTGTTTTTCTTCAATATAGCCATTCAGAATGTGGCAGCAAAAACAGTCACACAACACAACACAGTTTTGAGATCAGGACACCTGCAACACAAAACAACAGTAGCTAAATCTCTGCTGTTCATAAGATCGGGGAAAAGATAAGAGGTCTTCAAGAAAAAAGGCAAAGAATAATTTAACAGGAAAAACATATGTCATAAAAAATTTAAGTCAGGATTGCAAGACAATGGCCAGGGAGAGAGAATATGAGCTAAAAAGCATTTTCACAAAATGTGCAATTTTGCTTAGCCATTAATAATATTTACCTTCTCAATTCTTTCCTCTTCAGCCACATTTTTCATCATTACCATCACTTCTTCATTTTACAGAGAGAATATGGTACTACAGGTGAGAATCAGTGGAACAGAAAGGTTTTAATGTTAATTGTTAAAAAATTAAATATGCAAATCACCATGAATTCTGTTCTTTCAAGGATAAAGCAGAACATAAGTTACCTGTTTTCCAATTTTATATGCCAGTGAGCTGCTATTTTGCTTCAGTTAATTTATGATTTGTTCCTTGATTATGAACCTTTGAGAAAGACTATGAATTGGTGTGAAACAAATGGATTAGCCTGGAAAGAAAGAAGCATTCTGCTTTGAAGAAGAGAAAGGCAGAAAGTTAAAAGAAAAAAGCTGTGTTGAGCAAGTTCCACAATAATTTAGCATTCCAGGATAGGCATGTGGGTACCATGTATAGAATAAACCCACTGCTCAAATATATCATGCCCAACACTTCCCACTCTCCCTTGCCTTCTGTTTGGCTTTGACATAGATGATAAAACCCACTACACTTGTGACTGTGCCACTGCTGGAGACTTAGAAGTGGAAATTCCCCTTAGCCCCTTGTGTCACCATTTTCCATGTTGCATTCATAGATTTATACAAAAGCTGGGAGTTAGGAAGCTAACTGGTAAGATTTATTAGACAGCTTTCTCCCTTCCTTCTCTCCTCCCTCTATCTCACCACTCCCTTCCCCATACGCACTCCCACACCTGAGTAGGAATAATCCCTTTATAATGGGATATAGCTCCCAGATGTAAAGTCAGTGGGTTGGTATTTCCTTTGCTGGATTGTCGTAGGTGTGCAACTCTCTTTCTTTTTCTTCAGTGTTTCACCCCTTTAGTACCTTTTAGCTGAGGTTTCTGAGTACCCTGTAGTATCCTTCTCCAGACATTTCTGTTGTTGAGAGTAGGACTGGCTCTCTGCTTACAAGTCAGTACTTCCCAATGAGCCTGCAATTGGCTAATACCCATTTCAGTGCTGTTACCTGTGCATTGTGTAAGTGCCAATCAGCTCAGAAGTTTCTGGTCATCTTAAACTGGGAACTGCAATAGTTCTGCTCAGAAACTTGTAAACCCTTGCAAAACTTTTGAGCTTTTACTGGAAACGCTCAGTTTCTTGAGCCTGCCCACACAGCAAGAGTGTGTTCAAAATAAAGCCATTAACAGAACTGCAAACAATTCAAAAGCCAAAGTTACCTTGAATAAGGCTCACTCTTATTTTGCGGTACTTCAGGATTTAATCAACAATATTTTCTGACTTAGTAAAATCAGCAGAACATAAACCCATCAGGGTTAGCTGCTGTGAAAAAAACTATTAGCCTATGCTTAAATGCACACCAATTTAGGTCTCAAAGGGGTAAACAGGAGTTACAAGTGATTGCCATGAGTAGTTAAGAGTGGAAGTTTAGCAGTCATTCTCTACATTTAGAAGAAACAATTTCTGTTGTAAGTTAGTTCAGAACATGTGAGAGCAAGTATTGAGGTTTCAGTGGCATTGAAATGATTGAAACAGTCTATGAAATCTACATTTCATTTATTTTGGAGCCAGAAACAAAATGTTACATTTCAAAAAATATTTGATTTGGTTTTGGATATGTCCATTTTGGGTGCTGTAATTTTTTGCCAGGATTTGTGATTACATTATCCCAAATCTTAGAGGCATCAACAGATAAAATATATTTCTCTGGATGTCTTACACATGAGTAATCCATACAATCTTTGGTGTCTAAACCAACATGTTTAGTGTTTTCCTTGGTTTTTTGTTTTGTTTTGGTTGGTTTGTTGGTTTTTTTATGAATCTATGTCAAGAGTTTTGGTCTATTAAGACCTATCATTGTTATTTTCAGTTTGTGCTTTCATGAGAACTAGGGAAAAGAGAATGTCAAGTGTTTCCTTTACTGTAGACTTTTACTACTCCAATTACCTAAATTGTTAAATTAGGTGTTAAATAAACTTACATCATTAATTCTTGGGATAAGCAAATTTTTCAGACAACATTAGTTGTGTTTGGAGTGCTTGTCTGGAAGGACATTGAATGTCTTGGAAAAAAACATGCCTATTGTCATTCCAGTGGAAAAAAAAAAAAACCAATAGTAAAGAGTTAACCTGTACACATAAAGAGACCTGATGAAATTTTACAAAAGTAGTGCTCTGCTCACCAGTACAAGCAGGAGAATATTTTGTTGACAAAGTTTGTCCTGAAGTGCCTATACCAGTTGAAATCAGAGCTGTGAATTGCTTCACTGAAAATCATAGACACTGAGAAACCCTTACACACTCTGTGTACTAATTTGTTAAGCATTTGCTAATGACCTTGGCTCAAGCAATGCAGACTTCTTAAGGATGAAAGTTTAAATTTACTGAAACAAATCATCAAAACTGGGGTGATTATCCCAATTTAATGCTGTCATATATGTCATTCCCCAAATTTACTGTTTATGAGAGTGCCTAATGATGCAGGTTATATTTTATCACCAGCAGTTTTCAATTATTACCTTCAGGACCCCATGTACAGATGCCATATAATATCATTGGGGTTTTTTTTCCCATTGAAATAATGTTGTCCTTTCTTCCAGACAGATTTTGAAGAATTCTGAAGAACTTTTATCCAGAAGAGATTAAATTAAAACACTGGTATTTCTGAAGTGATTGTGCTACATCTAGAACTCAGAATCCTGTTTACAGGAAGAAAATGAAAATTTCTTCCCAGAGAAGAGTAGGTTTAAGAAACAAGAAGATTAAATGTGTTGCCAGGCATTATTGCAGAGAGGAGAAAATCAGAAAATACTCAGATTTCTTTTGAAGGAATTAGCCTGCTAAATGATCAAATTTTTCTCAGAAAATTCCAGTTTCTTCTAAGTCTAGGGGAGACAGACATAAAGAAGATTTTCATGCAACGTTTTCAGTTTACGCTAAAGAAAAAAAAGAAAAATTTGGTGATTTTTCAAGATTTAAAAAAAATAAAAACCACTCCCATATATAAATCTGAAATTTTCCCCTTTATTCTCTTAGTATACAGATGAACATATCTGTAAATCTTTTCTCATTATTCACAATTAGAACTGAGAACCATTTGCATGACAGGCATATTTTTTTGTAGGCAAAAAGGGCTGATTGACCAATTTAATCATCATGTCATATGACAGTATGACAGTGCTACAGTACCTGAGATCATATGAGTAACTTGTCTGTCCAGAATGCAGACAACCACAAGGAATGGTTTAACCTCCCTGACTGAATTTTAGGGAGTGATTAACTCAGGTGATTAACAAGTGGAATGGTATTGCACCATTCCTGAACATTTCAAAGAGAATATGTATCACAATACATGATTTTATTTTTTTAACTTCTACATCAGTATTTGAAAATGGATGCACTTCGATGAACAATTCAGAAGTCTGTTTTTAACTTTCATGCTATTATTCTGCCCCAAGGGTAGGATATACACTGTATTTTTTTGAACATGATACTAATACAAGGGGGTTTCTTTCCAAGGAATTCAACAGTTTGGACTTCACATTGTGATTCAATAAAGCTCTAAAAATATTCCTGAACATATTTCACTAAATCATATACATATTAAGTTATGCCTGTTAGACCCTGTCCTCTGTTAGATGTGAATTAATACCTTTTGATAGAAAAAATATCTTAAAAGTTTGAAAGATATTATCCGATTTCTTTTGAAAAAGAAAATTTAGTCTGACAGCTAGATCCTAAATCAGGAATGAGAAAAAATAATTTAGATTTAGAACACTGAGCTCTTACAGTTGGCATTGTTTCTCTGACATACAGAAAGGTCCTTGAGATGAGTTATCTACTGCAAAATATCCCAGTGGGTTTCTTGCTTCATTTCATCCTTAAATTACCGGGTTTAAAGACGTTGTAACTGACCAGGTGGGGGCGTTTCATGTATCTAGACAGCTCCGTACAGTATTCTGTTAGTTTGGTAACTTGTCTTTAGAAATTCTCTTTTAAATATTTGTTCTTTAAAATTACTGAAATGTACTTGTTTTGATTAACAGCTAAAACCCATGAATTCTCACCAGGAACCAAATTTTCATAACTTATACCATGAGTCACCAAAGAATGTGCCATTCTCGTGGAGTCCAAATTATTCTGCCAAGCATACAGATTTTAAATAATTCAAATTCTTCGTAGGTGTTACTTCAGTCTTTTTAATTTTTTTAGTTATTGAGCAGTTCTACATAAATTATTAATATAGTAATTTTCCTACAGAAATTCAGAAAAAGGGCATACCAGGGAAGATAAAAGGAGTATCTGCATTTAGGATTGGCAATGACAATGGAAACTTTCTCCTTGAGTAAAACACTGATTGATATTATGTGCAACATAGTCATGTAAATTTCATGATCCAGAATCACCATGGAGGTGAAAGATTCCTTAATCTTTGGAAAGCCTCATTTTTTTCAAAGTAATTCTGCCTTACTATAGGACAAACACTTCATTTTGTGGTCAAATTCATCTCTGGGATGAAGTAGAGAAGGGAAAGAAATGGAAATATTTTTTTTTGTCCTTCACTGAGTACTACTTGGTTGATTCTAGGGATAGAGCACAAGATTATTTGAAATGAGAAGATATATTAATAAGCTTATTAAGTAGCTCAGAATATGCCATTATTAATATTTGGTTTTTCAAATTAATGTGGAGCCTTTCTGCTGTATAAAGAGATTCTACAGTATAAACAGATTCTTCTTGTAACTCTTTGGTTCTACCTAGAAAAGAAATGTAGCAATCTCCTGGGGTTTTCTTTGGATTTGATGAAAGCCCTAAGGTTTCCTTTGAAGGGAGATTCCTGGAGACTGACTAGGATTTAGTGAATTTCAGAGTGCAGGGTTTAAACTGACTTTTAAATCTTGTTTAAATCTTGTAAGAAAGGGAGTTGTTAAATCTCATCCTTTCCCTGTATAGGTCATAGTCCACTAGATGAGTAATCGAATAGTTTTAATTTAGATGTTCCATATATTGCAACTGCATTTAGTTTGGCAAGTTTTGTTTTCCAGCACTATCTATAAAGCATTTCCTTCATTATCTATGCCTTTAAGTTCTGTATTTTAATTCTATTAGCTTTTATTCTAGTGGTACATGACTTAAGGATCCTTCTAAGATATCAGTAAAAAATAATGCTGTATTTCTCCTGATGACTATCTATATCACCACTGTATCCAAACAGTGAAATATTATCTATTCTTTTCTGAGAGTGAGTAAAGAACAGATTCTGTCAATGTTTAATTGTTTCATGAAAATGTTATACTTTGCATATTTGGAATACTGATTTGTGCAGAACTTCCTACAGTCTTGAAGAAGTGCAGGACAAGTTCTATAATCTTTTCACTGTCTGTGAAATATCTGTAGATATTTCACTGTCTTATGAGAGTGTCTCCAAGCAATTCACACTTTCCAGAAATAATCCCATGTGCCTTCCATAGAGCAGTAAATATTTACTCTTGTCTTTAGGCCCTGTGTTGCACGGGTTAAGCTGGAAAGGTTGACTCATGGAGGAACAAAGATAGTCAGGGAACAGAAGGAAATTGTGTAGTCAAGATACTCACAAGTGCTTGAAAAACCGGGTGGGTAACAAAGTTATGAAGTTTGCTGTGAAAAAAATCAGCCTTGTGACAGTCCAAACTGAAACTCTCTGGAGAACTGCATCAGGATCTTATGATGCTGAGTAAAAATTGCAAATAGAACTTCATATCCACATAAGAAAAATAAAACATGGGAGCATAGACAACACCTTACACAGACTTTTATGGTTCAGAAAGAAATTGTAATCATTGTAGTCATCACCTCACTCTTCACAGAATTTTCAAATAATTGCAGAGAAAAGAACAGAAAATATGGGTATCCCACTATGTAAATTCATTGCTACCACAGCTTGTGTACTGCTTGTGATTCTTGATTACCTGTTTTCCCCCTTGACCAGGGCTACTGAGAAGATAACAACAAGGGTTAGAAGTACTTTCTGCAGAAGACGAGAAACCAATTGCTGTTCTTCTCTTTAAAAAGCTGAAAACAGATGGTTATAATAAAATCATGAATATACAGAAAGTATGTAAGAAATTATTTTTGATTTTCTGCTTAAAACTATTGCAGTCATACCAAAATGGTGACTGAGTTACATTCTTCTTCTCTTCTTAAATGCTGGCAACACCACAATGTGTTATTTAGGCATTTGATGTGAGAATCAAGATATTTTTCATCAGCTGCAATCTTTAAGGATAAACCTTCTCCAGCATGGACTCCATGAGCCATGATCTTTCAGGAAATATCTGCCCACACAGTGGGGCTCTCCAGGGACTGTGCTGTGGATACCCACAGCCTCTCCAGGAGTTGCAGAACACCACCTGCTCTACCAGAGACTCTTCAGGGGCCCCAGAGATATCTGCTGAGGCAAGCAGAGCACCTCCTCCCCTCATCCTGCTGTCCCCTCAGCTCTCAAAGGGCCATTTATCACAACTTTTCTTTCACCCCTCAGTGTCACCCACCACTGAGACCACCCCACTCAATAGAATTATTTACTTTCCAAGTACGCAAGGTCAGAACTGTTTAAAAACGTATTTTACATCCTTTACATTGAATTATGTAACTGAAAAATTCATAGCAAGTAAGTTTTAAATAATGTAAGTTAATATAAAAATCTCCTAGCTTGTTTTTTTACAAGCCACTAGTAATCCATGCCTCCTAAGAAATATTATTGCACTGTTGTCTCCTTGCTTTTGCTGTACCCACCTTCTTTGACTGTATTTTTTGTTTTGGTTTCTTTTGTAATTTAACACAAAATTTCTAGCTTTTCGGCAACATGGAACACCCTTTTCAAATATTCCCTCCCATCAGTACGATGTAGTCAAACCTTATGTTTTATTGAGCAATTATGTCATGGAGTAATAATGGCACTGAATTAAGTAGCTAAAAAATATTCAGATATCATTTTTCAACCTTTCTCCTCAGTATTGATGACGTTATATTCTTTACCTGACATTGTAAAATGCATTAAATCTTTATCATTTTTTAAATTTTAAAAATGCCAGAATGCTGGCTTATGCTGAATTCATGATGATTTTTTACACACGTCTCTTAAGCCACAATTTTCATCTATGAAAATGGCACTCAATTTTTTCTGAACTTAAAAAAAAGTTATGAAAAGGCATATTCACACAGAAGATTTTATTGGTGCTTCTTGTCTTCAGTGTTTCCTTCATTGTTTCAGAGCAGGTATGTCTGAAGACTGTCTAAACACTCAAGGACTAGTCACAAGTCAGAATAAAATCTAAATCCTTTCACTAATTATAAATGTCAGTGATATGAAGATCACAGTGGCCTATAATTTATATAAAGTTTGATTATTTCAAAGTAGTAAGTCAATTAATACATTCAGATTATTAATGCATAATGTATTAGAAAATAAAGAGAAAGCATTGCTGTCTTTGAAGAGCTTGTTGCAGTCAAAGATGTTATTTAAAGATCACTCATGGTACATCAATACTCTCTTAGATCAAATACCACCATCAGTTACATGGAGCTCCCCACTAATAACCACAGCTAGTAAATTACAATAGTGAACAGCCTGATCAAGGTCTACTTGATAGAAAGTCAACATCTTCTGGATGTTTTGCGATACAAAATTAAAGAAAAACCCTAGCTTAAAATATGAATTTGGGCTCCCATACTGGTGCAAATTAGAGCGTTTCTAAATTGTGCCTTTTGTGTTTTCCTTCTCAGAGACTTTGATGGCTGTTGTATGATCATGAACAGCTGTTGGATGATCATGAACAGCCCAGTGCAGTTTTTCTTGCATCTTGCCAGTAGTAAGTGAGGCTTTTATTTATCCTATCTCATGAAAGAGCAGTCTGAAAAATGCATTGTGTGATTTCTCGCTTTACCATAATGTATATGTCCCCTTTGTTTTTTCTAGTTTCATTTATTGACAGTTTTCACTTCCTGCTCAAATTAAAGTAATATTTTATGTTCTTTATATGTTAGAGCTGAATAAATTTAGAGGTGTGAAAGAAACATCTGGTAAGTAAAGAGAAAATAAACTTAGAAACTTGCACTACTCCTACATGGCAAGAAATTAACATGCACAGAAGATATCTAGTAAGGATAGAGATATTCTGTCTGCAAAGAACATATCATAAGGTAACAGCTTTTATGCAGTTCACAGATGCCAACATTGGATACATCAAGACTGAGTTTTTCCTATGTGATCAGGCTTGATTTCTTCTACTTTTCCTTGGAGAGATAACAATTAATAGTTGTCTCTTTTCTACTGCTATAACTTTTGTGTCTTTTCAATAATTTTGGGAGGAAAAAATTTGAGACTGCTCTACCTGGTTCATCCTTGAGTTCTGTGAAAGTTCTACTATTTCCTGTTACTTTTACAGAAGCTCAACAAAGATGCAGCTACGAACTTGGTAACTACAAGCCTCAATCCTGTCTAACTTTTATTTTAACTCAGATAGACTTCTGTATCTGTTCAGGAGAACCCCCTATGCTTGAGTTTTTCCTAAGATTTTTTTTGTTCAGTTAAATCACAAGTATGTGTTTATTCATTTAGCGTATGGGGTCTCCCACTGGAGCTGGAACACTGAAATTTTTCTGAATGAGCATCTTCTTGAAGATAAAGACTGAAAACACTGCAATAAAAGCTGGAAGCTACTTCAGATCAACCCTTTTCTCATTAAATCATAGAGTGAGGCTGAAAAGTAAATATTGGTGGGGAAGCCATATGAAGAAGAATGGCTGAGGTCACCTGACTTGTCCAGCCTGGAGGAGACTGAGACAAGATGCATTAGCAGCCTACAGCTCCCTCCAGAGCGGAAGTGGAGGAGCAAGTACATAATTTTTCTTTCTAGTGACCAGTGGCAGAATGTGAGCCTGAGGTTGTGTCAGGGGAAGATTAGGTTGGAAATTAGAGGGTGATTGGGCACTGGAACAGGCTCCCCAGGGAAGATGTCACAGCACCAAGTCTGACAGAGTTCAAGATGCATTTGATCAATGTTCTTAGGCACATGATGTGACTCTCGGGTTGACCTGTGCAGGGGGGTCCTTGTGGATCTTTGTGGGTCCCATCCTCAGGATATACTATGATTCTCTAATTAAACTCCCTTTATTCTGAGGACTGTCTGAGCTAAATCCTGTGTTTTAGTTTCTAGTGTCACTCTTCAAATTTTGAGAGTTCCATACCCATTCCAAGTGAATTCAAAAGTTGAAGTTGTTTAATTTCTTTTCTTCAATATTTTCTAAACTGCTACCATGTTTAGAAGAAATCTTTCTAAGTGCAGAATCAGCTGTTTATTTCTTGCTATAGAAAACCAAAGGATGTTCAGAACTTGATGTATTTTGGCAAGTATCTCAGATACCTAGGTTTTTGTTTGATGAAACCTGATGCTTATCTATTGGATGGAAAATGAGAATGTTGATATACACCTCTGTTTATATGCCCTCTCTTCTCCAATGAAATTTCTATTCTGAAATGAAAGTTCTTTTAACTCATAAATTTTAAAGTTCCTTTGGATAAGAGTTTGGATTGGACTACAAAATTATTTTCTATTCCTACAGATAGTATGAAAAATATACTTAGCAAAAAACTACGAAATTGCACACATTAAAAATAAATTAAAGTGGAGTAACAAAGAAAGTAATTTCTTTCTCTACTGTGCACATATCTGCACAAATATTCTCCTAAACTTGAGTCAAGCTTTTCACAGCCTAATGAAAATCAAAATTAATTTAGATGTATATATATAATGTTATGGAAATGAAATAATTAATTTTTTCAAATATTCATTTCGTAATTTATGATACCAAACAAGTTCTCATTTGCTAATATATTTTATAGTCTTCAAATGTGTGTTGAAGAGCTGCTGAGTCATGTCCAGAGCTTCTCTGACTTCTTCCACAGGCTTGCTCCTTTCAGATAGGCTATAAAGTAAATCTAGTTCTGTTTTGAACTTCTTTCTCTCCCTTCCCTCTTCATTCATCCTAAAGCCCAGCAGGATCACTAGGACCTTCTGTGGAAAAAAAAAAAAAAAAGCTAAATTTCATCATAGTGACTAGACTACAAAAGAAGTTAAAAGACTTCAAACTCTCATGAGAAAGGAAAGTGCCAGATACATTTTTAAGTTAAATACTGGAAAGATTCCAGAGGGAGACAGTGGAAACAGAGCAAGAACTTACTTAAAGTAGGGTTTGAAAGCACAGAAGATTGAAAGAATAGAAGAGAAGATAATTAAAAATCTCAGATCTAACCTATTTCCATAACTCTTCCATTGTGTTCTCTCTGAAACATCACTGTAAAGGCTGAGACAAGCACTTGATGGATCTGTGGGTTTGACAGCAGAATGACAGCAAGAAAAAAAAAAAAAAAAAAGATTGATGAACTATGGGAATTTTTTTTTCTATTAAATTGTGGGATGAGTAAAGAGTGACTGTGGAAATGGAGCCTTGATCTGTGAGAATATTAGTGACCAAACAGTGGACTTGCACATCATTTTCTCCCTATGAGTTTAGTCAACGCTGAAGCTCGCTGCAAAGTACATTGTGTTTTGCAATGAGGATATCTGGAAGCAGAACACTTTTCAAAGCTCAGTGATGCACTGGCATAGCAGTAATGTTGCAAACCAGTAAAGCTTTGCACTTCTACTCTTCTCTCAGGAAGCCAGAACCATTTCCACTTCTAGCACAGTAGAGAGTGATTATGCTTCTCCATTCCACTAAACTGTAACATGTCTAAGTGTGTTATAGAGAAGCAGTGATTTAGACATCAGCTTAAAGATCAACTGTTTTTTCCACGATGACTGGTTTTGACTCCACCATATGACTTACACTGTCATAAAATTATAATGTCCTATTTATTACTGTCCTGCAAAATCCAGTAGTGGCCCGGTGGATGGCAGAGTCTAAGATTTTCAAAGGTGTTTTGCCTTTTCAAGGATTGTCAGTGAACCTCAGGGAACAGCTGTTTTTCTCTAACCCCTCCAACCTCTCTAACTCCAGATCTGTAATGTTCTCACTCTCCAAGGACTCCATGCTTCTGTTCGAGATATGTGTCTAGACCCATGGAAAGTCAGATGGAGAAAAGCTGACACAAGGAGAGCAGGTCATTGGCAAGGCAAGGCCCAGAGAGATTAAGCATGTGGTGTAGTGCTGATTAGCAGAAAAATATTCCTTTCACAATGTAAAAAAAGAATTAGTAGGAAATATTTTTTCTTGAGTGAAAATACACTATTTCTCCCCAATCCACCCTGAACATTTCTGAAGTACCTAGGTCTCCAGTGGTACATATAATAGAAGTATGCTCCTATAGAACCAAGAGAAGATCTTTTTTTGGAATTCCAAATGGAAATATATTTGAAAGATTAAGTGTATCATTGGTGATTTCTTTATTTATTCATTTCTTTTTTGAAAATGTGTGAAAGAGAAATATATAGTGTTTATTGTGTGAAATGTGTTCTGTAGGGACTATTTCAATAAATGCGCAAAATTGAGGAAATCAACAACTGAATTTCTAAACAATTGTTTCCTGACATTTGCCTTGGAGACAAAGTTGCTCACAAGACTTTTTGAAGTTGCTAAGTGTTGCTGGAAATTAGGATGAGAAATAGACTATGCTGCTCATACTTCAGTATTCCTTCATATTTTAAAGCAACTCAGTGGACTGAATTGGTGGATTGGGTGTGTGGCCATGCTTTAACAGTGGAGGGGCCATACAGGTGGCTTCTGTGAAAAGCTGCCAGAAGTTTCCCTCATGACTGCAAGAGCCATTGCCCGCTGATTCCAGGGTGGACCTGCTGCTGGACGAGGCTGAGCCAATCAGGAATGATAGTATTTCCTTTGTGATAAAATATTCAAGAAGGAAAAAAAAAATTGTTGTGCAGAGCTAACTGCAGCCAGAGAACATTTGAGAACAACTCTGCACACACCAAGGTCAGTGGAGAAGGAGAGGGAGGAGCTCCTCCAGATGCCTGAGCTGAGGTTCCCTTGCCAGTCCATGGTGCAGACCACAGTGAAGCAACTGTGCCCCAGCAGCCCATGGAGGACCATGGGAATACAGAGATCCATTTGCAGCCCATGAAGGATCCCAATCCTGGAGCAGGTGAATGCCTAAGAGGACGCTGTGACCCCATGGGAGGTCTGTGTAGGAACAGAGTCCTGGAAGGGACCTGCAGACCCATGGAGAGAGCAGCCCACACTGGAGCAGATTTCCTGGTAGGACTTGTGGTCCTGTGTGATACTCACACTGAAGCAGATTGTTCTTGAAGGAGTGACCCTATGGAAGAGTGATCCACATTGCAGCAGTTCATGGAGAACTGTTTCCCATGGGATGGACTCACATTGGAGAAGTTCATGGAGGACTGTTTCCCATGGGAGGGAACCCACAAGCAGGGAAAGGACTCCTCTCCCTGAGAAGTGTCAGGAACAACTTTAGATGAACTGACCATAACCCCCACTCTCCATTTTCTTGTGCCATTGCAGCAGAGGAGACATAGCTCAGGAAGAAGTAGGGATGGGGAAAGGTGTTTTTAAGATTTATTTTACTTCTCATTATCCTGCTCTGATCTTGTTAGGAATAAATTCAGTTAATGTTCTTAGGCTGACTGTTATGCCTGTGATGGTACCTGGTGACTGATCTTCCCCAGTCCTTATCTCAGCCCATGAATCTTTTGCTGTAGTTTCTCCTCATCTAGCTGAGAAGGGGAGTGATAGGGAAGCTCTGGTGAGTGCCTGGCTTCTAGCCAGTGTCAACCCAGTACAATTGATCATTGCTAAATTGCATACATTTCCATACACGTTAATTATTATGGCCATTGCAATCACATAATGGAAGTCTCTTTACAGTGTTCTACAATTGCCTGCTTGCACACTTTGTAATGTCATTAAAGAATTATATATAAATAAAATTGATAGTCTGGAAACTTTGTGTTAGTCCTGATGCCATACGTCCTGAGATAATTTTCTCCCTTGCATTTTATGTCATTACTTCTGTTCTTGCTCTGTAAACTGTAAGGGTCTCCTCTGAGAGAGCACCAGACAAGCCTGGGTATGAACATCCCACTGTTGTTATGGCTATAAGTCAGAGGTTGGCTGGCCCTATACAGTTCAAGATCCATGGTATGGATTGTGGCTGAAATACATCAATGCATGTTGAAATGGAATTTCTACAGCTAAGAGATTAGTTTTGACAATATCATTGCTCTGTAGTGTGTGAGAGAGGCGGGATCTCTCATTTTGGCATGTCACTCACTCTCTGTGGCAGCACCTTGCTCTTTATGAGGCTTTTTTTGGTTGTAGTTCCATAAGGTCTGTAAGACACTGGCAATGGTAAGGGTGCTGTATGGGTGCATCCACATGCAGATTGGGCACATATTTCTTTTATGGATCCTTTTTGGTTCATTTTCTCCAGAAGTAGTCATAGAATATTTTTGCCAGGTTTCCTCTGAGATGGTAAGGACATGTTGTGATATGTTAGGCTGCCTTGACAAACACTGTCAAGAAGCCAGAGAACAGAGGGGCAAAAAATTAAAGCACTGCCACTGAAATGGGGTTCCTTGTCCTCTTTATTATGTTCAGCCCTAGACTTCAATGTTGATCCAGAGTGCAAACTGTCTTCATTTGCCTCACAATACCTAGTGCATTTGTGAACATTGTTGTACATTGATGTCTTCTCAGATGAAGTTTTGCGTAACAACATTACAAGTACATAAGACAAACATTTCCTGGCCAGTGGTTTTTGTCCTTGACCTTCATTTCACCAGCTTTCCTTTCCCTGAACAGCATTAATCTATGTTTCTGTCAGAAGTTACTCAACCATGTTTCTCCAGGTGTTCCTACTGGGAAATTCTCCAGGCAGCAACTCTTCTTCTAGCATAATCAGACCGAAAATTCAATTTATTCCAGTCCCCAGGTTATCCTTTTTGTGCTCCTAGGATTGGGAGTACAACATCATCTTTCTCTTCAGTAGCAGCTGTAAGGAGTAACAAAATGCTCTGCAGGAGACTGTTGTTTTCCAGCGTGAGACACCGTGTTTTTATAGCTTTTTTGAACTCATGGGCTATTAGGTTATAGGGAATTTTGGAAGAAAATGTTATAGGGCTCAGGCAGGAAAGGAGGACTGAAGTTTCCAGGCTTTTAGTCCATTATATTCTGTGGACAAACTAGATTTTCCTCCCTTACACTATTTCTGGATTTTTAATGTGACTAGACTCTTTCTTCCCTAGCATGTGACTCATGCAATGCAGGTACAGTAATAAGATACTCTAAGTAGCCCAAGTACCTTTGTTCAGTATACTTCTAAATGTCCCAGTTGAAGCTGGAAAATGCTAATCCGTATAACTGAGGTTGTAAAACCACACAAAGTACAGAGGAAGCAAATATATGAAACAAAATTATCAAAAATAGAAAAAAAATATATATGCCAAAGTAAATCATTTTAATAATCAAAGATATATTTCTTGGATATGAAAAGACTTCAAAGTAAGTACCATTACAGTTTCTCAAAAATTTCATGAAATTATTGTAATAAAACTGGAAACTTCACTGGGGAGCCATTTGGTCCTGCAATTTATGGTGAATTAAACCTTCCTTGTACCATGACACACAGAAATAACTTGGGGTGTTTTATAAAACAGCAAAATGAGGAAGCATAATTGGCTGAAAGATTCTCTAAACAAAATCATACATAGTCAAGGATAGCATTCACTGAGGTTTACACTTAAAGGATTTAGACACAATCACTGATATGAAACTGTCTGTTTCAAAGAAGGGTTCATGCAGTAGTCTGTGGAAACAGTAGGGTGGGGGTAGCTTTTTTGCAACTTTTCAATGACACAGGTAATTGAACAGCACAGTGGAGACACTGATGTGTGACTGACAGTGGGTTTAAGTTTGTCTGGGTGGTCTGTGATGTCTTCCTGTGATCAAACTCTCAGGAAATGTCTAATGGTGTCATATAAAACAACGCCCCTCAAAAGATTTGCAAGCTGGATGTGTTCTTGGGGCTTGTACAATGTACGGGAGTAATAGGACTGAAATGGCTTAAAAAAAAAAAAAAAAAAGAAAAAAAAGAACCTTGGTGATATTCATAGAGTTATTTATATTTAGCTGAACAAAGCCCTTGGTACACACAGTTGTTACAAGGGGACAGCCACTATAAAAAACTCAAGAAGCTGTTTGAAGCTGTCACACCCTCTAAGCCCTTATTCTAAACAGGTCTGAGCATGGAGATATCCTGAAAATGCTAGTGCTGGAAGGAGGCTCTGGCAGGAGCATCAAGTAGATTTGGCACTACCTGTTTTGATAATATTCAGCCTTCTGCAGGCTTGCTGTCCGTATGAATACGTGTGAAGAAATAGCTCTTCAAGGACTCACGACTCCCTTGAGTCTCCCACGTTCCCTGAGTGTTCCCATCTGAACCACTTCCTATCCATAAGGCAGAGGAGCAGCCTTCTTTCTGATAAGAGAGCAGAATACATTTGAAATCCTGGAAAGGGGGCTGTTTCAACCCGGTCCAGACACTATCCCAGCTGTCAAGCCAAAACAATGACAAAACAATGCAGAATTTCAAAGAGTTTTGATAGTCATCCAGAAACCATGGCAGCTGGGTTATCAGTAAAACACAGCGACAGAATTACCTATTATAGTACTCAGCTGTACTTGATGTAAGGCCCTGAATATTTGTTATGAGACAAACCCAGAACGTTTCCAGTAGCAAATATCTGCTTTGAAGTTTCTGGAAAAATAGAGACTTAGTCTGACAATGGTTGGGAAATGACTGTCTTATCTCACAATACCTGCAGTTAAGGCTAAGAGGATTGCAGTTTTTGTGGCATAGTAGATGTTTTTTATCAGAAGGATAACTGTAGACTTCAGGAAACTCTTCTAACATAAGTAACAGTAAAAATGCTGTAAAGTCAAAAATATCTTAACATTTAAGTGGAAACGTTCGGGACAAATTAATGCAAAAGCTATGTTTCCTTCCTATCACAAAGTAGATATATGCAGGACGAAAGCGAGAAAACAGTACATAAACTTATGAAAAAGAAAAATAAAAGATCCATTGTTTCTTTTTTCTTTTTTAAACTTTGAAGCAAGAGAGATTCATTAAGTGCCAGAAATGCTGAATTTTTCACAGACTTTATTTGCTCTTACCCAAACTTACTTCTCCTGAATTAACATGTCTTTGTCAGAAGAAGAGCCACAAGACCTTCTATCAAATCAAGAAGCTTTCAAAGAAAGGTTTATAGCTCTGAAACACAGTAAAGCCACCCACGACACTACGGGCCCTTTTCTGGGCACCCCTCAGGTTTCTCCCTGTAGCAGTTGGCCATGTGTACTTCCATCATGGCCACATTTTATCAGTGTGGTCTGTTGCAAGAACTAGGAGCCATTATAAGTGAATAATCTGTTGTGCAGGGAAAAACATAGCATGTTCTACAATCCAAACTGATTTGTATGCAATATAGAAACTTCAATATTCAAAATCTATTATTTGGGAGTATTTACCATTTTGGTAAAATTCTTCATCCTGTCTTCCTGTATAACTGAACCTTTGCATTTCAGATTCATGGCAATGAATGGTTATAAGAAATTTTTCTAGTGGGCAGAAATATTAATCACACATGCAAAACATGAAAGGCAGTTGGAATGAAAATGTACCGTTAATGAAGATGATTTTAAATTCAGTGCACCTTTACAAACATTAATTGCATGGATTTCCATAATATTACAGACCTCAGATTGTGGTTGTTTAGAAACCTGATCATTTGAATTATGCAAGTGTTGCTGCACAGAATAGTTAATTTTAAGTGCAGTAATCAGAAGAATGGCATAAATACATAAACATATGTTTTAAAATAAAAAAATTAAATGTGTTTCTTCTTCTGTAGTGATGTGTTTTCCTTGTTACAGTTGAACACAACAAAATTTGTGGAGAAAAGTTATATCTTTTGTTAACTCAGCTGCTGTTACTGGGAAAGACAGACATATCTTACTATGTTATTAGACTTTCCAGTCTGAGACATCAGACACGCCACTAGTTTTTAGAGGAGGGAGAAAGTAAAACAAGAAACTGGAATCATTAGACAAATAGTTAGAAAAAAAAATCTTAAGACTGGTTTCCTGGAGGCACTTTCCTTTTCAGAGTCTCTATTTAATTAATTTCACTTTTTGAATGTGAAATTCTTAAATGAACTATGGATTAAGAAAGATGAGTACCACCTTGTCTGATGGCGGTGCATGGTCCTGTTTATTCTGATACAAAGGGGCTGGAAAAAGGCAGTAAATTCAAAAGCATGGAAAACCTTCTAAGCCTGCCAATAAGGAAGTTGAGCCAAGAATTAACTTGTTACTTTACATGGGGAATTCAGGAGGAGGTGAGTAATCCATTCTGAACTGTGCCAAAATAAGCACAAAAGATGGGTGAAGATTATACTTTGATAAAGGCCTGTCAGATACTGATCAATCTATCCTATGTCTTCCTTTCAAATTAAATTTCTTGCAATTGAATTTCAAAAAAAAAAAAAGAGAAACAAGTTCCAACAGTGAAGGAATATAACTTATTATTATTATTTTTCAAGTTTTTAACTACTTTTTACTTCTTAATGGCATATATAGTTAAACAATTTGTTTGGTTTTCTAATTGATTTTGCCATTTCATGAAAAATTTTGAGTGTAAAATAAAACAAAAAAAAAATGAAAGAATGTTGTCACTATGTTTATTTTGACTAGTTAATAAGGAAATAATTTTCAGATTCTCATAACATGGAAAATTTTATCTGTGGGTAGATGCTTTACAAGTATTATCTAGGTACTCCTGCTCTAAGACATTATAAAAGCATAACATATTAAGGAATAGCTAAAAAAAATTTCAGTGTTTTACTGTGTAAAGTATTCCATAGGAATAAGATTTGTAATTTTTTTGATCTTTCAGGTTTTAAAAGCAACAAATCTATGTGCCCTACTCCTTCTATACAAAGCAAAAAAAGGAATAAAACACACAAAAAACTTCTTACAAAAATCAAGATATCATTTGTAGATAGCATATGAGAAGTTAATTAAAATTATGTAGATAGGATAGAAAAATTTCAGTCAAAAATTGTCACTGAAAGATACAGATTCAAGTGTCACACATTCTTTCTGAATGGATTTTGCAGGAATGTGCAATAAAAAAAAAGTAAAAGCCCTCTCAGAAATTACTTAAAATTTTAAAATTTCATCCTGAACTGTTTATTATGCCATCTTAATTAGCTAAGCTATTTAGAACAGTCACTAACCTTTCACTGCATGTTAGCATTTGAGTATGCATTAACTTACATCTTTATTCAGAGTTGTTATAGCTATTTAGAAGAACTTAACAGAAAGAGTGGGAAACCCCCAACCATTTTCCAAATTCTTTCTTAGAAGAAAAAGAAATACATTTTAAGAAATTAGCTTGCCCAATAAAATATTTGTTCTCTTCCCTATTTTTGTTGAGTTTTTTCTATTTGCTTAATTGCACTGCTCTCTGTAACAAGTTGACATGTCTCTAGCAGTCATTATTATCATTCACAAAAAAACATTCCAACAACAGGCTATATTTCTTAAAGTGTCTAATTAAAATGCTCTGGTAGTCATTGAGAAGTTCAAATTAATCTGAATACAGTAAGTGTTTTATGTATACACTGTGAGATATTTAATTTTAGAGAGAATATTCTGTCATGGAATTCCAAGATGAAATGCAAACTTCAATTTTGACCACAGAACCAGCAACAATATCTTTTTAGGACATATGGATCCTATGCAGCCCTTTGTAATATCTATTAGAAAATCTGAATATCCTTAAAGCTGCCTTTTACCGTTTAGATGTTTTGTCTCAGCAAGCTGTATTAAAGTCCTCTGAACTGTATATTTTAGGGATGCTTTTCAACCAAAAGACATCATTTAAGCATACTATAATAGGCCTCCTGAAAGCTTAGCTTTGAACGCTTACAACAGAGAACTGGAAAGGTCTCTCCATCAGGCTTGTGCTCACATTTCAGATGATTTTGCAGTCGAACAGAGGATGCTGTAGCAGCCCCTGGTCTCACAAAAATATTTTCTAGTTGTTCGGGAGTACAAGCATCTGCCCTGCCTGCCACCATTGCTCCCATCCCGAGGTTCCCTGCATAGATTCTTAAAGAACAAACAGACAATTAAAAAACAACAACAACAACAAAACAAAACAAAAAAAAAAAAGAAGAAAGAAAATTAAGAAAAGTAATTTCTTAGTCTCAGATAAATTATTTCTCAAGACACAAGTCTTCATCAGACTGCTTCTGTAAGAAGTGGCAGAGTTGCTGCATCTCCATAGAGAAACTAAATTCACCAATTTAGCTTAAAAACAATATTTTGGTTTAATAGATTTAATTCTTCTTAGATCCTTAACACAACCATTCCAGAAAACAAAGGAATGTCCTTATTCTAAAATACAGATCATGTCACAATCTAAAAGTGAAAATTAGAAAATTATGAAAATTGGAGCTGGGTCTGAAATATATCACTTTGATCATCCGGTACATCTTGTTTCACTATTCAGTGCAGCACTGCCCTCCTTCTCTGTTTTTGCACAGCTTCAGAGGTCGCAGATTTATACCATACTCACAGTCTAAAGTATGATTTAAATGGATTGTGGCATATACAGGGATGCTAAAAAGTTATAAAATAGTAAGTATTTTCCAGATGAAAAATGCAGACTCTAGGTAACTAAGAATGAGGAATCATCTGTTCAAAGAAATTGTTCTCTCATCATATAAACTACAATCTTTGACTTGTAATATGCATGTAAGCTATAGGCCTGTAAAAACATTGTAATATTTTTGCTGATGAAAATGCCATCTTTGCAGGTTAGAGATATTAGATTAGATTTTAGCATCAGAGTAAGAGTGTTTATTCAAATATGATGAAACTCATTAATGAAAAGTATGTTACAGTGCTGGTTTCACTGTATTCTTTAAACAATTTAATATTAAAATGTTAAAATTGAGATTATCACAGGAATTTTTTTTCTTTCAAATTATTGATGTCACTTATTCCTGTTAATGTTATATTCCATGTATACAATTTTTTACTCAAGACTGCAGGTAATAAAGAAACACTAAACAGAAAGATCTGAGACATTTTTGTTTTCATTACTTGCTGACTTTGATGCCTTAGGTTTTAACTTTTGTATTTTTCAAATCACTGTACTGCTTAGTGTGTAACTCTGAAGTTTCTTGTAGCCTGTTAACTTGTGCTGTCTCGTGCTAGACAGACTGGGGCCTGCTCTCCGGGCCTGCTCTCCAAGGACACCCAGACCATCCTAGGCCCAAAAAGTACAAACCAAAGAGCCTCTAAGGGAGGCAAGCGGAGGGGAATTACATCATTAAACTGAAAATTTAATTGGAGAATTAACCCTGGTATGCAAATGAACCAAACCTACAAAAGTGTGAAGAACTCCTGACCTGCCGTCCATCTTGGGGTCCATTTTGGCAACAGCCTCTGGGTCCCCAGGGGGCACCTCTGAAGGCCTTTCAAACAAACACCTACCTTTATTCCCTTACTCCTGTCTCATCTCTGGTTCTAGGAAGCCTCTCAAGGCATCAACTTGTGCTCTACATTTAGTGGATCATAAATACCTTTATTTTCTTACTGTCTGTAAGACTATTACAGGTTATTATGAAATTTTTAAATTTCAAATTATTCTTGCAAAGTCTACAATCTAAAACTCCAGAATTAGAGTCCAAAAATGAAAAATGTTTTGTTTTTATCTTGAATGAAAGCTTAAAAAACTTCACTGAGAGAAAACTTGTTCTGGTTGTCAGTCGGCGTTGTGCTATATTGTCGCCCTGATTTTTAGAAATCTTTTAGCCTTATGATGTTTTCATTCTAGTTGCAAACTTTCCCACACTTTTTTCTGTAAACAACTCAGTTGTTTTGCATTCCTTCATAGAGGTGGAGAAAGTTGATGGATTGGTAACTTGTCCAGTGTCATTGGAGAGGTGGCCCTTTCACCCTCCAATCCACTGTCGCTTTTGTAAAACTATAAGTAGTGGAGTCAGAAAATAAACTTGCCCTTTTTCTCCCCTTCAGCTGTTGCGTTCACGTGTGTGTGCTCACGTGTCCTACAGTGACACTATATAAAGACTTAATCTGTAAGATGGGGAAAATACTACATTTCTGTGTGTCATCACCGATCTTTGCTTTCACTTGGAGAAATTCAGGGTCAACTAAAACTGTAATTTTCTATACTTACTTGATGCCAAGTGCCATATTCCAACCTGAAATATGACCTTAATGCAAATTCAACATACGTCACGTGGAATGGAAGACACTTGCTAGTAGGAAAAGAATGAAATTTTGAGAAGCTCTCTTGCTTTAGGATACTATATTAGTCTCAAATGCATTATGCCAGATGATAAACTAATTGATTTCTAGGGGATTAAAGCTCCACTCATTGTTCATCTTTGAATTTGAAAGATAGAGCAGTGGATTAATGGAGATACATAGACAACTAGGTCAAATTTGTTAAGTATATTTTGCTTTACATTATGCAATAAATAATGTACTCATGCATTGGAAGTTAAGAAGAAACAAATTAAAACATGTCAAAACTGAAAAGCAAGCAAATAAAGCAGATTTTGTCACTTAGAAAAAAAAAGAAAAACAAGGAATATGTGTTACTTGGGAAACAAATGTCAAAACATTAGCTGACCTGATGACAAAAATACAAACCCTATAAATCCATGTTGACATACTGCACAACAGTTTTGTGCACTTGAAGTCAGCATATGTCAGTGCTGAGCTAACAGAAGTGAGTTCACTCTCATCCCTCCTCACTTCCCTTTAATTTCATTTTAACAGCATGCCTTGCCCCTCTCTTTTGCTTGGGGAGGGAGTGTACAAGCAGCAGCATGCATCAGGGAATCCCTCTGCTCCTGTTAAAGCTCTGCTCTTCCACAGTAAAGAATCCCACTCATCAGGTCAGACAGACACAATAAGTTCATGCTCATGAAATCTAAAACCCCACGTTACTGTATTTACTTTAAGTCCTTACTTGGAGAGCCTCAGCCTTGCTCCCTATTCCCAAGCACATTGGTAACTGATCTAGGGAGTGATTTAGATTAGTGCTTGCCATGGGCCCTCCTGCAATATTACTTGGACCTAAGAGATTTCTTTTCATAAACTGATTTGCTATAGAAGAAGAGTAGTATCAGTCTCTTGGTTTTATCATCACTTAAGCCATCGGAACTTTTGCTTCCAATATAAGCCCAAACCATGAGGTCCAGGACCTTTGCTATTCAGTGAGCTAAACTAAAAACAGTGTGAACTGTGCATGCCTTGGAATTTGATCTGCAACCTCATATTCCTAGGAAAAAAACCTCAAAGTGCATTTTCTTCTGTTGTTTTATTAATACTTTATCCCAAATATATTATTTTTTATTCAATGTAAATTTCTCTTTTACGTTAAACAAATTTGGTGTGACTGTTTGTGTGAGATCAATGTATTTATTACCCTTTGTAATTGATTGAAGAAATAGAAAAGAAATGTAATTTTAAAACATGCAACTACAAGTTCCAAATTTAGCTGCACCAGAACCTGAGATAGATAAATACATTTGCATATTTGTAACTCAAAACCTTTTCTGGTAAACATGGCTCTTTCTAAACTGCCCATCTGCTTCAAGCAAGATTATTTGTACCACATATGTTTAAATTAACCACAGAAGAAGCTTGATTCTCGCAGTATTCCTGAGTGATGACTTCCCTTTTTTAATTGCAATTAGAGAATGAGGAATCCAATTTAGTCATTTATTCATTAGTAGAGTATAATAGATAAAAGAAAGACACAAATTAATGTCTTTAGTGTTACGTAAATAATGAAAAGTGTATTTCCTTACTGTAGTTATACTTTTGATGAGTAGACTGAAATAGTTTTCATTACATGAATATTCCATTGTGCTGCTTGATGGAAAGAATTAGTCTTATATTTGTGGAAGAAGGCATTGTGTTTATTTCAAGGAGATTGCAAAAGGTGATATGGAGATCTAGTTTTGTTTCACCTCAGTAGTGTCTTTGCAGAGACAAATGTAGTGCAGAAAGCAAAATTGGGTGTTGTGCCAGATTTGTAAGCATTGCACAAAAGATTTGTTGCCTTGTTCCATCAGTTTTCACTCTGGGCAAAATTATTTTTGCCAAACACTATTTGTTATGGTTGAGTAGGAAAAAAGCGAATGTTAAAAAGGAAAGTTTAAAGTGATTTGTTTGCTTTGTTGAAGAACTGCATCAACCCTGTGGAGCATAGCAGTCTCACCGAAATGAGTGAGTACACAATTAAGCAGGTTCGCAGAGAAAATGTACTGGGTCTATGTTGTTGTTTCCCATTGGAGTGTTCTGAAAGGGGATCACAACACAAGGAAGGATAAGGCATTTTCTTTACAGAACTCTTCTCACATCTTTATCCTGTATTTTACCTATTACTGTAGGATTTAGCACAACCTATCTAAAAACAAGTTCTGAACTTCTGCTAAGTCTCAGTTTTTAATGCTGTTTCTTATCCCTGACAAAACAGGGATAGGTCCCCGGAGCACAGTAGAAGGAAGTCCCTATAGTTCACATGACTGCAGAGGTGAACCTGGGTTTCTTTCCTTGATATATTCCAAAGAGACACGACTATCATTTCTGGGTGCTGATATAATACAACCATCCTTTTGTTTTGTCACTAGTAACTCAGATGATAAAATTGTTTATCAATAATGGTTCATTCCAGGAACACTTCAGAATTTCCTGCATTGCAAAAAAGATACAAATATTTTGAAAAAGTAAGCTCTGCTATCTATTAACCCCTCTGTGCTCAGCTTTCTCCAAATGTCCACAGATACAGCCTATTAGGTAAGTCATTTTCCATAGCAAGTAATTCCAATTTTTGTGAAGCTACTCACCATTCACAAGAGTTAATTAGAGTTCACATATCTATTGTTGGTTTGGTTTGGTTTAGTTTGGTTTGGCTTGGCTTGTTTTTGGGCTTTGCTTTGTTGCCAAAACTAAGGAAACACCCTGTCTCCAAATAGTTGTGAATGTAGAGGACATTCCCAATTCCCCACTCCACCCCATAACAATCTTTGCACTTGAGCTCTGTGGTGTGTAAATATGGAGCATCTGGTTGTTGGAAATTTTATGGATGTCTCTCCTTGTTGACTCTCTTTTCTCCTGAATTAACTGGGCAAGATTCTGGTTCTTGGAAAAAAAAGCCATTACATGTTGTCCATCGTGCCTTTTCTTACTAACCTGACATGAAATAAGAGATTTGCAGTGCAATAAGGTACCTGTCAACTTCAACCTGACCTCATGCATTACTATGAAGCTCATTTATCTGGAATACTCATTTCAAGAAACTTTTTGCTGGAGACTAATAGAAATTTTATTGTACAAATCTTGTTTTACAGATGAATGTTAAGGATATTTTTGATCCAAATTTTCATTTTTAAAACATTATTCTACTAATCACTCTAATTTTTCAGTACTTTGGTGTTAACCTTTTCAAGCTGCTGACCTCTGTTAAATGATATATGTTCGACACAAATAAAATTACTAATGTATCCTTTCCATGCCATAATTTCCATAATTTTTCCCATACAGAGAGACCTAAAAGCAGAAAAAAAAAAACCCTGAGGTAGCTCTGTAAGGCCTGAATAAACTTCAAATTTCAAATTATTAATTTATATTTTTTTCTTACAGTACAGTGAAAGCAATAATATTTCTTTCATTCAGATTAATGTTGTTAGCTTGGATTTGCTATTAATTTCTTCTGACTGTCCTTGCATACAGACAAGCAAAACAGGAAAAAGAGCAATACCAAAATGAAGAATGGGTTGATTGTATCAAGACACCTGGAATGTTTTATAGACAACATATTCTCTCTTTTAGTCTAAATACTGGAAGTAATGAGGAGCACTGGGAGATGAGAGGAGAAGATGAGTGAACAGCCACCTGCAGTCTCACTCTGCAGGCAGCAATGGATAGATTTCCAAGCCAGCTTTTAACTATTTAGAATTTAAAACTGTGCCTACAACAACCTCAATGAGGGCTAATTCTGTGTTCTGAGGCAGACACACTCACTTTCCCACCTTAACACAGAAGGTGAGTCAGGGAAGAACTTGATAGTGGATTGATCCCAGACTGACATTCCCTTGATTTGCTTCATTAAAAATGTCGCTAGGGACTGGTTTTAAAAAGAGCCTTCTCAGAGACATTCATTCCTTTCTGAGGTAAAATTTCTGTTGAGGTAAACTGGGTAAAGCCCAAATAAATACTTTGGGGTTATCATAAAATCTATATACACGATCAATGGCTCCAAAACAGCTTGTTCTTTAGATAGTCTGTGTGTCAGGATCACAGTGCGGGGGTAATAAAGCTGCATTTGAACAAATGAGAAGTATTTACAGAATGGGTTTGTTTCCTTTTTCTTGCTCAGTAACCATTTATAAAACTGAACCAACCTTTCATTTACTTTGCAGTTTTTTACTGAGTCCCTGCTTAGGATAACCCTCATTATTCACTACAATTTCACAGCTCAGAACAGGTCAGAAGGAAATACATCTGGACTGTGAAATTACTGACAGCATTTCTTCTCTGGTAAGAAGATACATACTTTGAGAACCAGCAAAGCACTGGTACTCTGGAGTGACAGTTAAGAGAAGCATAACTGAAGTAGATCCAGAGGACATTTGCCAGAAAAATTCACATCCTTCCTGGTTTGTAAATTTTGAGCACCTTAAGTACTTGGCAAAACATTTTTAAGCTACAGCAGGCAACATTCCAGCTACAAAATCAGAACTTTAAAGAGGTTTGATTAACTTGCCATTCAGGATTGTACTATTATAATTATGCTTTCTCTTGGCTGTTTGATTGAAGAAATAAGTAAACCACTTCAGCATTAGAGGCATTAATATCGAACGTGCTGATCCTGGTGGGAACTTAATACTTCCCTCTATCTAGACAATGGTACAATTACTTGGTAGATGGGAAATGGCATCTTTTTCTTTGGGTGTCACACTGCGAGTAATGACAGCAAAAGCAAAGCTGTTCTGCCATGGCAAGTTCACTGGGTAAAAGAGGTTGAGTCATCTCTGCAAACAGTCAGAAAGTAAAGGGTTTTTTCCATATGGGCCCTCTTGCTCTGAAAGGTTTGTGACACCTATTTTTTACAGTAGAATGAAAAAAACCCTCAACAATCAAAAATAAATAAACCAAGAAAAATAACAATATTTTAGCCAATGCAGAGGCCTGTGGCATCAATAAACTATAAATGGACTAATGAGGATATAATCAACATTAGCTACATTATAAAGTATGAAAATATTAAATACTATAATTAAGAGTAGTATGTATTTATAACACTGACAGCATAGCCAGACAGAACTTTGCTTAAACGTTTGAGTAATACAATCACCAAACAGTCAAACAAAGCTAGATCTGGTTGCATATAAAAAGCATACTGACAACTAAAGCTGCCAGAGCGAGAACAAGATAAGCACAAGGGACATCCTTCCAAATACTCGAGGATGACTGGCAAGACAAAATGACAAAATTTATAGGATCAAAGAAAACTCCCTTTCGTCTTGCTATAGGAGAACATTAGCATGGGCTCATGGAGCACAAGTGAGTAGAACTGGAGAAAGTGAAGGAAGACATGTTCATTTCAGTTCTGACTTCTCTTGTTGAATAACTCCCAGGCTTGATCAGTAGGACGTCTGCAACTAAAACCCACAAAGGATGGCACCCATTGGTAGTAACTATATGGCATGTGCTCCATGGTACTGTATACCCACTTCTAATTTAGAGTGGGACTCTCAGAAGGTGAAGAATTTTGTATATGCATTGATGATGATGAATACTAAAATCTGACCATTAACAAATCTATTACTAATGAATGAACTCTAAAGCTGGCTTGATTTTCCACTCTCCTAAACAGTTACATCATGATGGTTCTTTAGCTGAGATATGTATATGAAATACTTGCATACACATATGTTCACTAAGAATAAGGTACTGTGTCATTTTACCATACTAAGATAATTTACACATGGTATACAGTGGTGTGTGGTAGCATTTGGTATAAACATAGCACCAGTGACAAAGAAAGACTTCCACATCCTTGCAAGCTAGGAGTCACAATACCTTATTCTTGAATCCTATGGAAGAATTTAAACCACAATCATGTTACAACTTCTAACCTGGAAAACATAACTGAATGGTCTTAACAATTTTTCTTCTTAAAGAGCACCAAAAAAAGACCTAGTTACCTTTGCTTATCCTTTGTACCATGTTGGAAACAACCTCTCTTGTCACCAAGAATTCAAAGCAGATGTAACTTAGGAGCATTCTCTAATTTAATTTCATTTGTATTCAGGAACTAGTTAATGCAAATTGCAATAGCAAGTTGCTTCATTACTAGATTAAAGATGCAGGCTCTCATGATCATTATTCTGTCTGATGCCATGAATCTTGAAAACTCTCTGTTCTCAGTAGTAGCACAGCTGCTGCTGTGAAGGAGCCAGAAAATTCTGAGCTCTCTAGAACGAGAGGACTTTGTCTTCAAAAGTGTGAGCTTAAACTTGTTACAACTCAGGTGAGCATAAGACCTTCGGTAAGTGCTATAGTCACAGTGTTTGGCTTGCTGTGTTTTTTTCCAGTAATTGAAAACAGAGTTATTATATTGACATTTAGTGGGAAATCTGCTTATGGGTTTGTGCAAAATCTGCTTTGGCTCTGCTAGTGGTCCCCGGCTTTTTTCCTAATGGCTGAGAAGGAAGAGGATGTGGCACACAATTTTAACTAGTCAGCTTGTAGAATGAAAGACCCAATAGAGCAAAATGTCAATGTAAGAGGCACACCTATGAAATAGTGGTCTGGGGTATCATATCTAAACTGTGGATTATGCCTGTGTTTCTTAGCTTACTCTAAGATTTTTTTTTTTCATTGGCTCATGTTGTAGAGAAAAAGAAATGTCTGTTGCAGGGTAGGCTAGGATTCACATACAGTTTAACCAATTCTTGATCTTGCAGACTGTTACACAAAATCTTGAGTGTTATTTACACTGGAAAAAAAAAGTGGGGCCTGAAAAGAATCAGGCTGAAGTGAATGAGATTATTTATAGAGATAGATCCATCTTTTAAGGATTTTTAAAAACTATGAAAGCTAGAAAAGCAGAATGATATGAAAACAGCTCATTAGTCAAAGAGCTATCATAAAACTGAACCTCTGCCTTACACAGCTCTTAAATGAAAACGCATTCCCTAACTACTCTTTTCTAACATATACATAGATTTTATATGTATTTTAGTGTAAATATTTAAACAACTTGATGGATATCTCCATCTGTTTGAGGCAAGCTAGGTTTTCTGGCACCAAAGATTGCTACTGAAATGTTTTTAAGCTGCATTGCACTTAGGCCTAAGGAAGTTATATCATTTCATTTAGATTTAGGGCATGAAATATGTTACAAGAATTTAAGAGGTCAAAAAAGATCTTAAAATTGCTCCATACAGTACAGAGAATTTCAAATTAGGGTCCAGGTTTAAGCAAAGGTGCTACAACTCCTTGATCTATAACAAACTTGAAACAAGTGTAACACTAGCATCACAGTTGCAGGTTTGAGTGTTCAAAACCAGTGCTTCACCCGTGGTAGTTGAAATTCTGGTGCCAAATCTTCAGAAGTCTGGGAGTTATAAATCATATTTTGAGTTTCCATGGAGTTGGGACTACAGCTCTGTATCTTGAGTCTTCACTTTCAATTCTACATCAGAGTCGCAGAATTGTTTGGGTTGGAAGGGATCTTGAAGAGAATCTAGTTCTAAACACCTGCCATGGACACCTTTCACTGGACCAGGTTGCTCAGGGAGGTGTCCAGCCTGGCCTTGATCACTTCAAAGTATGGGGCATCCACAGCTTCTCTGGGCAACTTTGCTTCACCACCCTCAGAAAAAAGAATTTTTTCCTAATTTCTAATCTAAACCTATTTTCTTTCTATTTGAATCCATTTCACAGTCCTGTTACTACATGCTTTTGGATAAAGTCTTTCTCTGTTTGTCTTGCAGGCTCCCTTCAGGTGCTGGAAGGCCACAGTTAGGTCGCACAAAGCCTTTTCTTTTCCAGGCTGAACAACCCCATTTGTCTCAGCCTTTCCTCATAGAAGTGTTCCATCCCTCTAATCACTGTGGTGGCCACCTCTGGACTCACTCCAACAGGTCCATGTGCTTCCCGTGCTGGGACCCCAGAGCTGGATGCAGCACTGCAGGTGGGGTCTCACCAGAGCAGAGCAGAGGGGCAGAATCCCCTCCCTGGCCCTGCTGCCCACGCTGCTTTGGATGCAGCCCAGGACACGTTTGGCTTTCTGGGCTGGGAGTGCACATGGCTGGGTCATGTCCAGCCCCTCCAGCACCCCCAGGTCCCTCTCAGCAGGGCTGCTCTGATCTGTTCCTCCCCAGCCTGTGTTGATACTGACCACCAGCACTTTGCACTTGTTCTTGTTAAACTTCATGAGATTCCCATGGGCCACTTTTAGAGCTTGTCCAGGTTCCTCTGGATACCATCCTTTCTTCAGGTGTGTCGACTGCACCACTCATTTTGGTGTCAGCTGCAAATTTGCTGAGAGTGCACTTGATCCCTTTATGTAATTAATGAATACATTAAATATCACAGGTCTCAGTATGGACTCCTGCAGGACATCAGGCATCTCTGATATCTGTCAGGATTCTTAGCCATTGACCACTATCCTACTAAATAAAACTTTCAAACTCACATTTTAGAAAAGTTAGAAGATGCAGTAGAACCTCTCACAGAAACCACTGCCAGTGAAATCACCAAAAATAGGATTAAAGAGCTGATACAGTAAAATATTCAGACTCTTTAGCTCTCATCCTTTTAGTGGGAGTTTTAAGGGCAGTCACTACTTCATATTTTTGTAGACTGTAGTCAATGAAAGAATCAAAACTACTTTCACTATAGAGCATTTCACATGCAGCATTTATGTTGAATCACACTCCTCCCTGATATGCTGAACTAGGAGTTGTCTCCTAGTTCTGCTGATAGTTGTATAATTATCAGCAGAAACTCAAAACAGCAGAGGAACTGCAGAGAAAAGATCTGAAATATTGCTTTATAACCAAAAAAAACTTGGTTAATCAACATCACAGAAAGCTGGTAAAATAAATTAATAGAATTGGAAGTCTAGTAAAACAGAAACAGTTTATTCAGAAAGCATGAACAGGAGAAAAGGAGACCAATATTATACCATAGATCAAGAATGCTTTGAAGACACTCTCTGAAGCTGAGAATAAGGTGAGAGGCAAATTTGTTGCATTTCTCTAGGTGAAGATAAAAGGAGAAAGAACAAAACAAAAGTCCTTATCAAAAAGAAGCTGTAGATGAAATTTTTGATCAGGCAACAACAGCAACCAAAGAAAGAAAGCAATGTGGGACTAAGTACTTAATTATTTATTGGGAAAGAGAATTTAGGGCACAGTCCTACAAAATGTGTGGAGAAGAACTTTGCATAGGGTAAGTTAGAGAAGTTCAAATGTTCCGAGAATGATAAAATTCTTTCAGGTGTACCTCATAAGTAATAGAGACCATATCACAGTTATTCTTGAATAGTTAGAGTTGCTACTTCAGGAAGTTTACCCTCCCAAAGGAAACTGTATCAATGGAAAAAGAGTATAATTGATAAATTATAGATTTAGTGCTTCAATTTGCCTTCTCAATTCGTTGAATAATCAATTTATAAACAATTGAATGACAACAGTAAAAAACATATACTTTTTCTGATCGTTGTTATTATGTTTTGTCAATGCAAGTGGCCTAGAATATGATGATGTAATACTCATGATATGTTTTTACCTCAGTAATCTTTCTGGCACTAGTCACATGACATTTGGAAAATAGTGAAGGTCAGGTCATGTACTATGGGCAAAAGCCAAATTCCCAAGTCAGTGTGTGTACTCTTAGAGAGGATACTGATGGTTTGCTGATGAGCTGAGGAGATGTTTCAGATGGATAAGTGTAGAGATCTGGCTTGGGCCAAGTTCAAAACAATATTTTTAATGATGGCTTTAAAGAAAGAAATAATCAAGATTAGGTTTTTAAGAGTTGCACAAAGTGCCAGTCTAAGACGAATTTCTAGGTCAAAGAACAAAATGAGAATTCAACATGCATCTGATATTCACAAAATTAGAATAAAAGCAACCAGTACTTTGCTAAAAAGGAGGCATCATATAATCTATCTGACATAAGAGTCAGTCTCAAGCAGATAGTGAGTTCTGTGGATTTCTGCTCTTTGAGACCACTATGATTGCAAACACCAGGAACACTTTCCTGTCAAGAAGGGGGACGACCCTTTGATGTCCCCAGTGCCAGCCCCAACTGCACAGAGGGTGACTTGCTTAGAAAAGTCACAGGGAGGAAGTCTAAATTAAAATCTTCTGTGATTCTTATTAATAAACTATCAAAAGCTTGCCTCTTCACTACAAGACCCTAAGTTTATTCATTCCTACTGTGTCTTTCTGAATTGCAAAAGCTCACTCTCCCTTTCCAGGGCTGGATCTAGCACGAAATCTGTCTTTGGATTCTCTTAGAGTTCTTCCTCCTCTGAAAAGGCAAGTTTTATTTGTTCTTATTGTTTGAAACTTTGAAGAAGGCAGATTTCAAGGCAAAAACCAGCTGAGATGTCAAAAAATAATACTACATGATCACAACAGAAGCATGTTTGGGCTATGGCCTCTAACTCCAGCTGTTGAATAGAAACTAGAAACACATGGACATTATTTGTTAAGTTTCTGGTTTTTATGTATTTCCCTAGAAAGAAACTGATTGTTTTCTTGATACCACACAGATTGCTCAGGGTTGCAAATTCAGTGCCTCTTTGTCTGGGAAAAAATACTTCCAAGTTTTGCAAAATAACTTGAAGACATGTCCAACCTTAGAATAGGGAGTAAGTTGCAAAGCCAACCCATTCACGTGACTATCCTTCACTTTTTTACTGGAGATAAAATAATCCTCTTTCTTTGTTAACAAAGAGGTTAAGAATCTAGCACATCCAGACCTCTGGAACAGCAGGAAGAATGAGAAGAAAGTATTACTCCTTTTGCAGGTGCAATCTGTGCTTCTTTTCACGCCTGACTTTTACCACTTTCTTAATGGTATGGGTGAATGAAACATCCACAGGGCAGTAAGAGGCTGGAAAAGGCCCCATAAGGCAGAGTTTTGTGGATATGTGACCAACCTCTTCTGAACCACTGCGAAGATCCAAATTAGTGATTATAAATATTGGAGTGAGATGATTACACACATGCTCCTATTTGATTTTAACATCTGCTCTCACTGAAGAAAGAACACTGTAAAGTAACTGTTAGTTGTCTGTGTCTCTCTGAAAAGATGTCAGGGATTTTTTTGTTGTGAGGGTCTTGGTTGCTAGAGAAAAGGGTCAATTTGGCTCAGGAGTAGAACTGTGTAATTGAAGATTTGATTCAGTTCCTCACTTTGTTAACAGTAACACACCATGACCATTTCCAGAGGTTCTGCCCATGGTACCATAAAAGGGGTCACAAGACCAATTTAGATCATCTAAATCCCAAGCACAATAGCTATCCCCTGGACCAGCTAGGGGGAAGATCATTACCACTGGTTTTATTAATACACAGTTGCTGGTAGAGCCTACTAATTGCCACAGGCCGCTGCCTTCAAGTGTTAAACTGAGCTCAGGGTAGAAATCTTAATTTCTGTGTCAGCCATTACCTTTTCCTTTCTTTCCTCATTTCGTTCCAATGTTATTCTCACTGGATTCTTAGAGATTTGTGAATCTAGTTATGCTAACCAGAAACCTTATTTCTGCACAGAATTAAACTTGATACTTTATACAGTTGCAAATTCATCCTTATTCTTTCTGTCTGTGTGGACAGGTTTTTTGAGGCTATTTCTTCTGCTAGGAAGAAGGAGATCCATGTGGTGGCAATCAATCCCTCTTACATTATTTCCTTTATGAATGACACCTCTGCCACAGCTTGTCTCAGGTTCTATCCAAGATGAAAAAGTTACTTGGTACTAACTTGAATCCAAATATTAATTTTTTTTCCAAGTTTTACATTTATGAGCTCAAGTCATTGTTTCTCCTACATAGACTCAGTCTTCTTTGTCATTGCAACAAATTGCCACCCTTTTTCTTGGGAGGCTGATAATAAAAAGGGTTGTACTTGTGATTACAGGTACTAAAACAGGAATTATCTCCTATTGCAAAGAAGCTGAATGTTCTGAAAAACCTCAATGGTTGTTTGGATCAATAGTTAGAGATCTCTGCACAAAGAGAATCTGGATCAGGGGCTTTGTTAAAATATCCTAGACCCAAGTGGATCCGCCTTCATTGATCAAAGTTTATTCTGGCAGAGCAAATATTATTGCAGGTGCCTTGCTGAGAGATATCTCTATTAGCATATTTTCCATAGAATCCTTTCTAAAAAAAGAAAAAAAAAGAAAAAGAAAAGAAAAGAGAAAAAACCCTACTGTGTGAATCTGTACATGGACAAGCATTCAAAGCAGAAAAGTAACTCAGAATTTTAAAGATATTTTATCCACACACACATTAGATATTTATTCTTTTCCAGGTCTTCTTCAAGACCTTCTAAGACACCTGTGACTCTGCAGAGTTGAAATTGGGGAATGTGCATACTGCACTGCCCTATATACTCAAGATTGTTCATATAGATTAATGATAAGATTGGAAAAAAAATACACCTGGACTTGTAGTAGGCATTAACAGAATCATTGTTTGAGCAAGGAATAATTTGTTTCGTCAGCTTTCTAATGCTGAAACCTTGCCAAAATACCCTGTAAGGCTATAGAGACTGACAGAAAAGGGAATAAAAAAAGAGCATAACAAACAATATAAAATATTTGGTACACTGTCTTTTAAAGACTGAGTCAAAAGATAAAGTTTTACTTCTTAAAAAAAAGACACTAAAAAAGACACAAATTTCACTAGACAAAAATGTTGCTGAAAATGACCAGTCAGTTTTTCTCTGCTGTTGGTTGGTTGGTTTGTTTAAAGAGAGGACTTGTAATAGATAGCTGTTATAGGTGATTGGTTATTAAGAGGAGTTTTCATAGAATCAAAGAATGTTAAGGGCTGGGAGGGACCTTAAGGACCATCTGGTTCCAACCCCTGCCGTGGGCAGGGACAGGTCCCACTAGACCAGGTTGCTCAAGGCCTTGTCCAACGAGTCCTTGAACATTTCCAGGGATGGGGCACCCACAACCTCCCTGCACAACCTGCATATTACCTGCAAGGCTAATTATAAACAGGAAAAGGGGTTTTCTTGGTGAGTTCGTCTTTTTCACTGCAGATTTTTGTAAAAGGGAGGTAGCCAAACATCTTTCAGGGTAGGGTTTCAAGTATTATTTTCCTTCATACAGGACAGACTAAGTGGACTTCTGAGGTTCCTTTGAGGCAAGTGTGTTTAAAATTCTTTTAGATTTTTCTATTTTTTCTCAGCCTGTCTGAAAACTCTATGTTGTGCTATATCCAGATCACCATTAAATAATTTGTTTTAATGTTAATTTTTAGGACTATCTTAAGCTGCAAGAGGATTCAGATGGCAACATTTATAATCTAGATTCAGAGATATTTTAAGATTTTTTCAAGGCCAAAAAATATATCTTCAAACAAATCAGTTCTTAATAGTTTCTTGAAATTGTTCCCTGATTTTACTACCGCCAAATCAACAGTAATATGGATTCTGTCTTTCTTTTAATATGAGGAAACTAAATTCTTTTCATTTCCCCTTTATTTAAGATCAGTGTTTTTCGTTTCAAAAATACTCAGCATGATATTTCCTTTGAATAGATCACTCTGTGTCAGGCATCAATTTCAAACAAGTAACCCTTGAGGTCAACTTTTTTTACTGCTATATCTTTCCAATCTTTCTATTTAAATGAAATGTCAATAGCAAAACCAGCAATTTCTTTCCTTTTATCATTCTATGAGTCTCCTAACCATCATATCTATCTAAACAATTCTATTGCTGAAATTAAAATATCTCTGTGTACAGGATCAGAACTGATGATAATTTCTAGCAGCCAAAAGCTATGTTTAAACCTCAAAAATTGCAAGTAATTTGAACAATTAACATTTAGGCCATTCCTTGTCATTTTCTAGTGATTGCAACCATTAAGTACATATTGTTCTGAACACAATTTTTGTACACTTCAGTTGCTGTTGATGAAATGAAAATTTTAACTAGATTTGTGTTTTCCTGAAAGGTCAGCACCTTCATTCAGAAAAAGTAATTGACCTGGGATAAAGATGTGGATATTTCAGCCTTAATATTTCTTCCAATAATGAAAACTTTTGTTGTGGATGACTTTTCCCCTCACACACTGTTTCAAACTCCTTTGAAAAGATCAGTTACAAAGTTTGCACTATTTGATGTATTGCACCGTAAACTTCAATATGAAAATGTGTTGGATAGGATTTTAAAGCTAGAATGTGAAAACCCATTAGAAATTTGAAAAGACTGCCATGCTTTCACTTTCTAATATCTTTTCCTCATGACATGTACAATATTCAACAGGTAGAACACATGGTTGGGTTTGCTGTGTTTCGGTTATTGTATAAAACTAACTTCAGGAAGCTGGAAACTATTTCAAAGACCTTTTGATCTCCGTGTATTGAGACAACACTCTGGTACAGGATGTGCTTCAAGGTGCCATTGTGATCAGGCAGACAAAGGCAGAATCTCCAGAATTTTTGAAAATACATTTAAAGTTTGGTTTAAGAGAAGAAATAACAGAGAAACCCTCCATTTCCAATTCTTTCTAGTGATTGTTGCATGAATCTCTGAATGTTGACTTGTCTGGAGTTTATTTACCTATTTTGCACCAAAAAACCAGATAGCTGGAAACATATGTTTTATTTTGCTTTTCAGTCATTCATTACAGACACCTCTGAAATTTAACTTTGCATTATTAGCAGATAAAGACAGAATGTCAAGCTTCAAATAATTTGAATCCAGCATATCTTTTTGTTGCTGTTGTCATTGTCATTAAATATTCTTAATGGAGTTAATTTTTTTCCATAAAACAATCAAGTGGAAATAATTAATTTCTTTTTTCCAGCAGTATAAAAAAAAGCAAATATCAGAAGTGCAACAAGATTTCCCTGGATTGTGGCAACAGTTGCCATGGAGAAAAACTTTCCACTTTCATTTAAACCTTTGCTCTTCTCAAATGAAAGAGAAGTTAATATATTCTACTACCAAGATGTCATAGTTTAGCTTTAGATAAATATCCAATTATAATTTAATTTATTATAATATTTATTATCATATTAATTTATTATCATGCTTTGATTGTCTTGATCAACTTTTATTGCTTCTCTCACTCAATTCTTACTTGTACAAGTGGGGGAGTAACTGTGGAGTACAATAAGTGGGGAAAACAAAAGCCCAGAGTCATTAGAAGCTGTTCTGTAGTTGTCTTCATGATATATTTTGCTGGCATTTTCACAATTAACCATGAGCAATGGAGAGCCCTCGTCTCTCTAAATAACAAACTTTCCATAACCATTACCTCTAAAACATCATGAAAACATCTTGGTCAACCCTTACATGACCAACTACTCTCTCTGCTCACCACCAGTTGTGATTTGGGATATGGAACCCTACACTCAATGTCCTGCAAAACCCATATTTAGTCCACCATGGAGTATGCCAGTATTTATTCCACTCGGTAAGAAATTAAGGATTTCTAAATAAAAAAAAAGCATTGGATATATACAATTGCAATTTTGAAGAACAAGCCTAACCTGGAAATAAATTTTCATTTCAGTGGTGAGAGAAGGACTTTGTGCAGAGTTGTATACAGCATGAAGTGTCCAGACATGTCTTCTGAGCAGCAATGAGATGTCTTCAGTGCGCTTATAGTTACTTCCAGATACTTAAGTGGGTCTTTTTTTAATAATACACAGACAAGTTTGAGGGTTTTTTAGTCCCATTCAGTGAACTCTTGGGTTTATTAATTGTTGGAGTTCACTATATGTTAAATGAAAGACAAGAAGAAGACAACTTTTAGCTATTTATTCCTTCATGTTGAAGTCAGGCTGTAGTTACAGGTCTAATCATAATAAGTATGGAACAGCACAGCTTTGAACTCCTCAAGATTTACTGTGACAGATACAGTTTAATTTGGTAATGTGTGGAGGTTCCTCTCCCCTGAAGTCCCGGGGGGAGGGACCCTGCAGGGTACGGGTCTGTCCCTGTCCCTGTCCCCATTTCACGTGTGCCCCATGACTGTTCCTGATCGGGTGGTTTGGGTGCCCAGGGCCCAGGGAAGAGGCAGACTGAGAGTCTGCCTGGGAACTCCAGCCATGTGGCTGGAGGAATAAATCATCCCTGAACATCTAAAGAAATATCGCTTCATCTGTCCTTCCAAGTTCATCACTGTCTTATACTTGTTGTAAAGGATTCCCCGATTACAACAGTAATGGACTTCCACCAAAATGAACTTGATAAAAAGGAGAGGTGGTGCTTGACATCATGAAATGTTCTTTGATCTTTTAAACATAAGTATACTTTTTTAAAACCTTAGATTTTATATAGATGAATGTGAATACCATATTAGATTTTTTCTAGTAGAGTTAGGATGAGTTTATAATTGGAAACTTGTTTTGTTGGTGTAAGACAAAAACTGAAGTCTAAACTCCTGTATGAGCATGCACCTTAAAGATCTGAAAACCACAGCTGCTGAAAACATATTTATTTCAGTATAGCTTAGCTACTTAGCTATGTAAAATTAGTTTTACATAATATGTGCTAGTTAGACTCTATTTACAATTTATTCCTCTCTGAATTCATTACTTTTCTGGAAGTCTACTTGATTTCATACTAAAGAACAGTTCTCTCTACTGAAGATGCAATACATCAAGATAATGACAGGTACAAGCATAAGTCATCACATTCTCTCAACACATAATATATCCATCAGAATGGGATCTTTATCACATGATTTTACAGTTCTTCATTT